>JAVAXP010000043.1:0-12977 GCA_031163375.1 Conogethes punctiferalis | reverse complement strand
CAGCGTAGGGAAGCCAGTATATGTAGCTATAATAATAAAAAAGGGTTTCTTTTCTTTCTGTAGAGCTGGCTAGCAAGTCCAATATTGATAATACCGGGTCTGCTACACCGGTCATAATCTATGTTGTCCATCGTTTTCGGTATATAATAGTCCGCAGTCATCTGGTTGAATCCCTATCAATTGAATCGCTAGCGCGTTCATTTGAATGACGACATTCTATTGAATGACTTAGGACCGTAACGTTGACTAAACCCACGCCCGTCACATAAACGTCCAACTAGGTAGCGGATCGAAAAACATAGCCCTTTGAAAAGAGCGACGTAAAAGCAGTCAAGTGATTGTAATTTAGTTCATTTTTTTCCCGCGCGGGGCGTGAGTAGTCACTAAAACAAATATCGCTGTCGAGACATAGGGTGCGTCCTGAGTGTTGATTTTTTTTTTGATTAGATTTACTTTAACTGTACTTATTTCTTCTCTGTACTACTTATAATAATCTGTAGAGAGGTCAATTCTGTACATGAAATATATTTTCAAAATATACTATCAGGGGGGGATTAGTGATCGATACTGATGCCAAAAAGCAATCAAGTAAATTTTTGTCTGTCTGTCTGTCTGTCCTGTCTGTCTGTCTGACTGTCTGTATGTTCCTTTATAGAAACAAAACTACGGGGACGGGATTGTTATAACGGGTAACTTGGTACAATTATTCTTCATATCCTGGGCATGTTAGTAGGGTACTTTTCATCACGCTACTATCAATAGGAGCAGAGTAGTGAAGGGAAAATGTTGGAGGAAACGGGAGAAGTACTCCATTTTTTTTGAAGCTCCGTCGCTAGGTGTGGGCAGCCTTAATGGTTAAAGTTACATAGAAATTATGTATGACAGAAATATTTTACATAAATTGACTAATAAAATATCCCGCAACAGCATATGTCTATCTTGTATGGGTTGACTCACTATAACCGGTGTAACTCCTGAAGTCTTAGCAGTTCGGGAGCAATTCTGGATTATATTTGTTTACTCTTACGTTTATAAATACTCTCAATTCATCCTAATTTAAAAAGTTATCATTATGTACCTATTCAATAAAAAAGAATCATAGATATCCGGTAATGAAACACAAATCGGTATACATGAAATAGATCATCGCGCCGTCGCCGTGAGTACTGAATCAATGCATATAATGATTAATTAGTGTGTACGGTTGCCGCGCTCGACACGGGTCGCGGCGGCGGTAGGGTATAAAACCGGCCCAGTGCGAGTCGGACTCTGCCACGTAGGGTTCGCGTACCACTATACAGCTAAATAAATGTTTTTCTTTACGTTTTATTAGATTGAGTAATTAAATGAAAAAATTGGGTATTATGATTTTATGACGTTTTAAAAATAAAACTACGGGCTAGATTTCATTCAACCAAATTTCGTAGTAGTTTTCATAGTGATTACACATGATATATTTTTTCAGTTTTATCATGCCCATATTTTTAGAAGCTACGGTGGGGACACTCATTTTTACCACTTTGGAAGAGTCCCTCGCACAAACTATTCAGTTATAGAAGAAATGATGTTAGTACCTCAACATCATTTTCAATACCTATCCATAGATACCCACACGTATAGGTTCGATGAAACAAAAATATTTCAGTTTCAGTTCTATGTATGGGGAACCCCAAAAATTTTGGATTTTTTTCTGATTTTATTTTAAAATCTTAATGCGGTTCACAGAATTACATCTACGTACCAAATTTCAATAATATGCTTCTTATAGTTTCGGAATAAATTGGCTGTGCATACGGACGGACAGACAGACAGACAGACTAGACAGACATGACGAATCTATAAGGGTCCCGTTTTTTGCCATTTTGGCTACGGAACCCTAAAAAGGCGGGAGGTCCGAGAGCTAGCTTCATTCAATATTTGGCTGTTGATGCGTTCAGAGCGATCGACCTTATTGACAGACATTAATTGATATTGAGAAACCGTGCCAGCGCGACTTTTAGTTTTTAAATAGTTTATTTGAATTTCTTTTGTTGTTATATTGTAAAATATTCGTTCAAATTAAAAATTATTAAGCGTAGGTACTTTTATTAATTAAAGTAGTTATAAGTATTTATTTTTAAGTGAAGTAGGTATAGGTAGATAGTTTTGCACAGGCGTTTCAGCTTCAAAAATATATTTACAAAAAAAGTATCAGAGGGTGATTAGTGATCGATACTGATGCCAAAAATGCAATCAGTAAAATTTTTATCTGACTGTCTGTCTGTCCGTCTGTCTTTCTGTCTGTCTGTATGTTCGTTATAGAAACAAAAATTACCTACTCAACGGGTTTTAACGAAACTTGGTACAATTATTCATCATACTCCTGTGCAGGTTATATGATACGTTTCATCACGCTACAATCAATAGGAGCAGAGCAGTGAAGGGAAGTGTTGGGAAAACGGGAGAATTTTCTATCTGAATGTTTGATTGAGCATCACGCAAAAAGTACTGCATGGAATTGAATGTGGTTTTCACCAATGTATTGCTAGAGGTCTAACTTAAGATTTGGGCATCATTTTATGGAAGTCCGTTAGTTTTGAAACCCGATATCCACGCGTGCGACGCCGCTGGCACAGCTAGTACGTAATAAAATAGTGTGACAGCATGGATTTACCTATTAATACGCCGCCTCCGGATACTTTTAAAGAAAAATTAAAAACTAAACATTAAACAGTCGGCTTTTACCCATTCAACGACTTTGCTAAAATGACGTTCAGTCAAGACGTTGAACGTTTCATTCAATAACTTGACGAGTTGTCCTTTAGGCATTCAATTAAATGTCGTCATTCAATGAACGCGCTAGTCATTCAATTGAATAGCAGATTTAACCAGATGACTGCGACAAATACATTATACTAATCACGCAAGTAGTACTAAGATTAGGATAAAATGGTAAGGATAGGTAGTAGATGTCATATTAATTCATTCTAGTAAGTATATCGCGTGTAAAAAGACCCTTAACGAAGCCGTGAACTACATGTTCTCCTGGTCATGACGAACATCGTTAGTTCTAGAAAAATACCTGGGAAATGTATGGTTACCGAGATATTGACCTTCAAAGTTAAAAAAAAAATTACGTTTTTCATATTAACGCTTTTAACACTAGAAAGACGGGAAAATCTACCTACCTACAAAGACGGCGACCGGTCAAATGACTGCCCCAATTTATTTCATATATTTTATTATTTATGTGCTAAATTTGGTAACTATAGTAATAAAACAGGGTATAATATATAATTATTTATTTAATTTACATACAATTTGTACATTTTATTTACGTTACAAGAGCCGCAAAGTGGCTTTTTGCAAGAGCCGCATACTTTATTAGTTTTATTTTTGCACTTCTATTTATAGCATTCTCGCCTTTTCCGACTTTCCGGATTTTGAAGAGAAGATCGAGAAATAGAAGGTGTGGACTCTTCGGGCGACAGTTCACTTTCAGAGGGTCTCGGTTCAATTTCTACTTTGCCGCTAAGTTCACTTGCTAAACTTAGTATGAAAGTCCTTCGTTTTATATTGGTGCCTGACATTTTCTTATACAAAAAGAAGGAATTTATCCCTGCTAGGTCCAAAATATTGAAAAATACCTGTACCTTTGAGATGCCCCTTTGATACTATATTTTTTTGCCATCTGGTCAACCACATCCACGCGGCCACGCCGTACTTGGTAGCATTGTAAAAAGTCACAGTTTCTGGCTTTTTCTTAGGATGATTAGAATATATTTCAACATTGTCATGTAACGTGCTGAGCAATAAAACGTTCTTGTTTCGTTTTCCTTGATAAATTGTAAGCGTACATCTATCAGATTTCAGAATTTTTGTTTCAAACAAAGTCATATGAAGTGATTTGTAGTAAGGTGGAACCTCTCGTGGTGCCCTGTTCAAAGTTCCTACAATTGTAGTGCGTTTTGCGAGCAAGTTATTTGCCAAGCTCAACGATGTAAAGAAGTTGTCAGTGGTTACATACCGACCAGTATTTGCAAAAGGTTCCACGAGACGCATAACAACGGATTCACCGAGGCTTTGGTTTTGTGGCCTGCTTTCATCTTACAATAATTCTGACCAAATTGATAGGCAGTCGTAACTATACTGACTCATTTGACTAGCATACTCCAAACAATGGATAAAGCGTTAATTATTTTGTATTCTACCTTCTCTTATTACAAATAAACACTTATCCGATATCAACCGTCAAATGACTGCCGCCGTCTTTGTCGGTATATCAAGATTTTAAATAATAAACAAAAGAGACGAGAGTTATTTTCATACATAGTTTCATTTAGCTAGTAATATTAATAAAAGTCACAAAGTCTCAAGACATTGAGTCAAATAGTTTTTGAGTTATTCAAAATTGAAATTCAAATTGCAGTCAAATGACTGCTTCCGTCTTTCTAGTGTTAAAACGTAATTACTAACATTTCTTCTAAAGAAACCATATCCCAATTTAGAATATTTCTCAGCAAATAAGGCCATTCAAATCACGGCCCGCAATGTACATCGCACGCGCACACAGTCACTATCCCTTGTAGCGACACCAGCGCACGCACACGCGGCGCGCGTCAGATGTTCGCGCGAGGTCAACGACACAAAGGGCGCGAGCGGAAAACCCAGCTGATAGCTCGACTCGACCCTGTTACCTTACCTAGGTAGGTACATTGCTTAGGGTACCTTTGACGTAGGTGTAAGTAAGTATGTGGCTACTCTTACGTCGTGTTCGTTGAAATAAGAAGCACACAGTTCTGAAAAGAACTATTTCACTCTTTCGTGTGTTTCACTGATGGTGGCTCTGAAAAGAGCCGTGGTTACTCTTCCGTGTGTTTCAATGAAGTGGCTCCGAAAAGAACCGTTGTCACTCTACGTGTGTTCAATGGATGGTGGCTCTGAAAAGAGCCGTTTTCTACACTGCTGGACACCGAGCACTGCACGCACACCGCACAGCTGATCGACGCGCTGCGTAACAACACACGACGCCAACGAAGACGCACGCATGCGCGAGCCCAAGTAGTCGCGTCGTGTGCCTCGCAGTTCGAAGACGCGCGCATGCGCGAGCCCAAGTCGTCGCGTCATGTGCCTCGCAGTTCCTCTCGTGCGCACTGCGCGCCTCGCCGCTCGCTGCCGGAATGAGAGCAAGAGCGCGCGCGCCAATTTCATTCATCATGACTGCGCTGCGCGAAAGCCGCGACCGTCTGGCGCCATCGTGCGAGCGAGACGGATACATCCTGCATCCCTTTCCCCCTACACGTGCCACATTTAGTATTGTTACCTAATCTGTTTGTTTTCCGTATCATTTATTTACCTTCTGATCGGAGTTTTACTTCTGCCTCAAGAACCTTCAAGAAGAAATTACCAGCTACTGGAAGAGAATAGCAGACCACTCTGCTCCCCTACTGGCAGGGCTTGGTAACGTTACCAATTTAACATTATAATAGCGGTAAGTAACGTTAATTTATAATGTTACTTTTTTTACCGGTAAAATAATTACCGGTAAGTCGGTAGCGATACTAAATTTTAACGGTAAATTATAACGGTAATTTTTACCGGAACGCAAACTTAACGTTAAGTTTCAGGTATCGATACTGCAATATAACGTTATCGATAAAGTATCGATACCTGCTTTAGTTACCGGTAAAAGTAGCGATACTTATTACGCTACTTTGCTATATATTTATTATAAGTATAATATATTTTATTATACTTATAATAAATCTGTAGAGAGGTCAATTCTGTACATGAAATATATTTTCAAAATAACTATCAGGGGGTGATTAGTGATCGATACTGATGCCAAAAATGCAATCAGTAAAATTTTTGTCTGTCTGTCTGTCTGTCTGTCTGTCTGTCTGTCTGTCTGTCTGTCTGTATGTTCCTTATAGAAACAAAAACTACTGGACGGATTTTAACGAAACTTGGTACAATTATTCTTCATAATCCTGGGCAGGTTATAGGGTACTTTTCATCACGCTACTATCAATAGGAGCAGAGTAGTGAAGGGAAATGTTGGGAAAACGGGAGAAGTTACTCCATTTTTTAAGCTTCCGTCGCGTGTGCAGCCTTAATGGTTAAAGTTACATAGAAATTATGTATGACAGAAATATTTTACATAAAATTGACTAAAAAATATCCCGCAACAGCATATGTCTATCTTTTATGGTTGACTCACAATAACACGTGTAACTCCTGATAGCTTAGCAGTTCGGAGCATTCTGATTATATTTGTTTACTCTTACGTTTATAATACTCTCATTCATCCCTAATTTAAAAAAGTTATCATTATTACCTATTCAATAAAAAAAGAATCATAGAAATCGGTATAGAAACACCAAACTTATACATGAAATAAGCCATCGCGCCGTCGCACGTGAATACTGAATCATGCTATAAGGATTATTTTTGTGTAACGGTTGCCGCGCTCGACACGGGTCGCGGCGGCGGTAGGGTATAAAACCGGCCAAGTGCGAGTCGGACTCTCGCACGTAGGGTTCCGTACCACTATACAGCTAAATAAATGTTTTTCTTTACGTTTTATTATATTGGAGTTAATTAAATGAAAAAATTGGGTAATTTGATTTATGACGTTTAAAAAAAAAACTACGGGCTAGATTTCATTCAAACCAAATTTCGTTAGTAGTTTTCATAGTGATACACATGATATATTTTTTTCAGTTTTATCATGCCCATATTTTAGAAGTTACGGGGGGGACACTCATTTTACCACTTTGGAAGAGTCCCTCGCACAAACTATTCAGTTTAGAAAGAAATGATGTTAGTAACCTCAACATCATTTTCAAATACCTATCCATAGATACCCCACACGTATAGGTTCGATGAAAAAAAAAATTTTCAGTTTCAGTTCTATGTATGGGGAACCCCAAAAATTTTGGATTTTTTTCTGATTTTATTTTAAAATCTTAATGCGGTTCACAGAATACATCTACGTACCAAATTTCAATAATATAGCTCTTATAGTTTCGGAATAAATTGGCTGTGACATACGGACGGACAGACAGACAGACAGACAGACAGACATGACGAATCTATAAGGGTCCCGTTTTTGCCATTTTGGCTACGGAACCCTAAAAAGGCGGGAGGTCCGAGAGCTAGCTTCATTCAATATTTGGCTGTTGATGCGTTCAGAGCGATCGACCTTATTGACAGACATTAATTGATATTGAGAAACCGTGCCAGCGCGACTTTTAGTTTTTAAATAGTTTATTTGAATTTCTTTTGTTGTTATATTGTAAAATATTCGTTCAAATTAAAAATTATTAAGCGTAGGTACTTTTATTAATTAAAGTAGTTATAAGTATTTATTTTTAAGTGAAGTAGGTATAGGTAGATAGTTTTGCACAGGCGTTTCAGCTTCAAAAATATATTTACAAAAAAAGTATCAGAGGGTGATTAGTGATCGATACTGATGCCAAAAATGCAATCAGTAAAATTTTTATCTGACTGTCTGTCTGTCCGTCTGTCTTTCTGTCTGTCTGTATGTTCGTTATAGAAACAAAAATTACCTACTCAACGGGTTTTAACGAAACTTGGTACAATTATTCATCATACTCCTGTGCAGGTTATATGATACGTTTCATCACGCTACAATCAATAGGAGCAGAGCAGTGAAGGGAAGTGTTGGGAAAACGGGAGAATTTTCTATCTGAATGTTTGATTGAGCATCACGCAAAAAGTACTGCATGGAATTGAATGTGGTTTTCACCAATGTATTGCTAGAGGTCTAACTTAAGATTTGGGCATCATTTTATGGAAGTCCGTTAGTTTTGAAACCCGATATCCACGCGTGCGACGCCGCTGGCACAGCTAGTACGTAATAAAATAGTGTGACAGCATGGATTTACCTATTAATACGCCGCCTCCGGATACTTTTAAAGAAAAATTAAAAACTAAACATTAAACAGTCGGCTTTTACCCATTCAACGACTTTGCTAAAATGACGTTCAGTCAAGACGTTGAACGTTTCATTCAATAACTTGACGAGTTGTCCTTTAGGCATTCAATTAAATGTCGTCATTCAATGAACGCGCTAGTCATTCAATTGAATAGCAGATTTAACCAGATGACTGCGACAAATACATTATACTAATCACGCAAGTAGTACTAAGATTAGGATAAAATGGTAAGGATAGGTAGTAGATGTCATATTAATTCATTCTAGTAAGTATATCGCGTGTAAAAAGACCCTTAACGAAGCCGTGAACTACATGTTCTCCTGGTCATGACGAACATCGTTAGTTCTAGAAAAATACCTGGGAAATGTATGGTTACCGAGATATTGACCTTCAAAGTTAAAAAAAAAATTACGTTTTTCATATTAACGCTTTTAACACTAGAAAGACGGGAAAATCTACCTACCTACAAAGACGGCGACCGGTCAAATGACTGCCCCAATTTATTTCATATATTTTATTATTTATGTGCTAAATTTGGTAACTATAGTAATAAAACAGGGTATAATATATAATTATTTATTTAATTTACATACAATTTGTACATTTTATTTACGTTACAAGAGCCGCAAAGTGGCTTTTTGCAAGAGCCGCATACTTTATTAGTTTTATTTTTGCACTTCTATTTATAGCATTCTCGCCTTTTCCGACTTTCCGGATTTTGAAGAGAAGATCGAGAAATAGAAGGTGTGGACTCTTCGGGCGACAGTTCACTTTCAGAGGGTCTCGGTTCAATTTCTACTTTGCCGCTAAGTTCACTTGCTAAACTTAGTATGAAAGTCCTTCGTTTTATATTGGTGCCTGACATTTTCTTATACAAAAAGAAGGAATTTATCCCTGCTAGGTCCAAAATATTGAAAAATACCTGTACCTTTGAGATGCCCCTTTGATACTATATTTTTTTGCCATCTGGTCAACCACATCCACGCGGCCACGCCGTACTTGGTAGCATTGTAAAAAGTCACAGTTTCTGGCTTTTTCTTAGGATGATTAGAATATATTTCAACATTGTCATGTAACGTGCTGAGCAATAAAACGTTCTTGTTTCGTTTTCCTTGATAAATTGTAAGCGTACATCTATCAGATTTCAGAATTTTTGTTTCAAACAAAGTCATATGAAGTGATTTGTAGTAAGGTGGAACCTCTCGTGGTGCCCTGTTCAAAGTTCCTACAATTGTAGTGCGTTTTGCGAGCAAGTTATTTGCCAAGCTCAACGATGTAAAGAAGTTGTCAGTGGTTACATACCGACCAGTATTTGCAAAAGGTTCCACGAGACGCATAACAACGGATTCACCGAGGCTTTGGTTTTGTGGCCTGCTTTCATCTTACAATAATTCTGACCAAATTGATAGGCAGTCGTAACTATACTGACTCATTTGACTAGCATACTCCAAACAATGGATAAAGCGTTAATTATTTTGTATTCTACCTTCTCTTATTACAAATAAACACTTATCCGATATCAACCGTCAAATGACTGCCGCCGTCTTTGTCGGTATATCAAGATTTTAAATAATAAACAAAAGAGACGAGAGTTATTTTCATACATAGTTTCATTTAGCTAGTAATATTAATAAAAGTCACAAAGTCTCAAGACATTGAGTCAAATAGTTTTTTAGTTTTAGTTTAGGTAAAAATATGGTAACGTTACTTTTGCCTCGCCGAGGTATCGATACTTTTTTAAGTAGCGATACCTAAAGTAGCGGTAATTTTTAACGTTAAAAATTACCGCTACCTTCATGATGGTATCGGTAAAAAGTATCGGTAAACGTTCAAACGTTACTTACTTAATTTTGGATTAAATTCATTCTCTGTCTCTATCGCTCCCACCCAACATGGTCTCATGCGTCTCGTGTCGCGAAGTTGCCGCTCTGCTATAGGTAACCGTGTGGAGCGGCAATGCAGCAAAGTAGCGTAATAAGTATCGTTACTTTTACCGGTAACTAAAGCAGGTATCGATACTTTTAACGTTATATTGCAGTATCGATACCTGAAACTTAACGTTAAGTTTTCGTTCCGGTAAAAATTACCGTTATAATTTACCGTTAAAATTTAGTATCGCTACCGACTTACCGGTAATTATTTTACCGGTAAAAAAAGTAACATTATAAATTAACGTTACTTACCGCTATTATAATGTTAAATTGGTAACGTTACCAAGCCCTGCGCGCGGCGACTCAAAGGATTTCTGCGCTTCCGCGGAAGTTAGGTACCTAATTTTTCAGTTCGGTTCTAAACAACATCGAATGCGTTTTGATTTCGGATAATTTCGCCTCGTTGTGTATTTTTCTTTTGTGTTGAGTTGAGTGTTATTTGTTGTGTTGTGCTGTGGTCAGTGACTAGTGTCGAAGGTGCCATTCCATGCATACAGCGCTTGCGAGTACGTTAACATGGTGTAGGTACGGTATGGCCATACATGGAAAAGTGCTTCTGAGGCACTGCGGCTGTATTCATCGTTCGTTCCACTTGGTACCAGAACGATGGAGCTCCGCCATACATTGTGAGACCCGGCCGTGAGCAATGGCTTGGCAACCAGTAGATCGGGCGGTTCAGGCCCCATACGTGGCCCGCGCGTTCGATAGACTTGACTAACTTGGATTTCATTTTGTGGGGCTTCGTCAAGGACCTTTATGAAGGTTTTCGACCGCCCACTCGCTCATGGAGGGTCTCCAGTTCGAGCCACATCTTGTCCGCTTGGAGAGACCTACACTAGAAGACAACGAGTACTAGGTAAGTACTTAGACCTCATTTAAGGAGACGCGACACTACAGTCAACACGAGCTGCGATTTATGGCGAAGTATGGAAGCATAACAAATGCCAGTGACGTCGCCTATTGCGTCATGTCGTTTGTCTTAAAACCTGTGATTTCATACATTCAAAATAAGTATTTTTATGTGTAAATAAGTGTAAAATAAGGGTACAATAGGTAGTTTAAACTTATTATTGTAGTTCTCATAAATTTCTATCGCACGAGCGCGCGTTCGCGTAGGTATCTAGCGAAAGAGCGGAGACATGCCGCGCGCCGGCGACCGCGCCGCGAGACATAGGCCCGTATTCACAAACGATACATATCGAAGGAGACCAGCAACGCTAAGTTAAGGGAGGCATTTATCAGTGCGTTGAACATGGCGAGCCTTTCAATTCATAAACAATACTTAAGCGGCACTTGAATAAGCAAACGCACAGCGTAAAATAGAGCCCCGTGATTGGTTCATTTGTTGTTGCACACTTCACTTCCTTGACTGACATTTGACATTTCATTTTTTATAACCTCAATCGGGCTCAACAAAATAGTGTCGGAAAAGTGAGAATTGGTTTTAGTTTGTGTTTTGTGGTGATTTTGCAGTAATTGTTGCGTCAATTTGTGGTCATAATGAATAAGGATATAATTACGCCAAACTCAACTATCAGGTTAGATGAATTCACTAATTAACATTCATTATGAAAACATTGTGTAGTAAATAGTTTTAAAAATGCGTATACTTATATTACAGTTCCATTAAGCTGCCATGAGTTAAAGAAGAAGGCTTGGAAGGATCTCGCAGTGGCCTACAACTCGCAATCATGTGTCACAATGGCCCGCTTATCAGTTAAAAAGATGCTGGGAGAATATTAAAACCCTGAGGAAAAAAGAGCTTTCCCAAGAATCCCTCAGCATGAAACGTACTGGTTGAGGACCCCCAGAAGGCTTCACGGTGGATAATGTTGTATACGTATACAATTTGTCCATTCATAAATGTAATTGTAATTGACTCCAATTGGTACCTACTAGAGAAAGAGTATGCCCAAAGTTTTATTTTTTACATTTTACACTTTAAATTTACTAAAATAAAAACAAATAGGAGATAATGTTTCTAATTAATATATAAAATATATACTTATGTTTTATTTTGTAGATGATATGAAAGAAATCAATGAGAATGAGGTCCATTTACAACTAATATTTAAGAAACATTTCAAACCATTATGGGTATATTCTCCAGATGTTTCCCCTAAGTCGCGACCAAATGGACAGGCCTATGTCCAGCAGTGGACTGCTATAGGCTGAAGATGATGATTTCAAATCATGCACTAGTAAGTAATATTTAAAATCTTACATTTAATTTAACTTGTCTTTAATATGTATTGAAATATTATTGTACATGTATGTATAATGGTGTTATGTATAAATTATTTAAGTGAATATTTATTGTATTATATATGTTTATAGAATTATGATATTAGGTACTTGGTATATTTATGTATTTGTCTAGATGAGATCGCTATAAGGATAAGACCACCTAAAGTGTACTTTGGTTTGTCCGTAATGTATTTTCATGTAATGTCTGTGTTTTAGTGCAATAAAGAGTTTCTATCTATCTATCTTGTTCATACTGTGGCTGTGTGTACCTTCTACAAAATACATTATTGAGAGATTTTTAAGATTATAAATATTTGCTTTCAGGTAGTTTTGAGTGAGACGGAGACCAGAAAAAATGCAACACAACAAATATGAAACATGACCAGGAGGTGCACCAGTTGAGAATGCAAAGAGAGAAGGTTTTGATTGCAAGACAATATAATTTATTAGAATATGAAGATATGATACATAATTTACAATTTGAAAAAGTGTTCTTGAAATTGAATTGTTAAAGATAGGTACAAACTGGAAAATAAAAACATTTACCTAATAATATTTTTTGTTTTATTGAATACTAGCTGTGCCCGCGGCTTCGCCCGCGTTGCCCCTCATTTAGGGAAGTAGGGGGTTAGAAAGGGGCAAAAAGTAGCCTATGTTACTCTCCATTCCTTCAACTATCTCCACTTAAAAAAATCACGTCAATTCGTCGCTCCGCTCCGTTTTGCCGTGAAAGAAAGACAAACATACCGACAGACAGACACACTTTCCCATTTATAATATTAGTATGGATATTTGAAACTAACTGAAAATATATTTCATGTACATAATTACATTTAATTAATTAATTCTCTACAGATTT
>JAVAXP010000038.1:10000-16752 GCA_031163375.1 Conogethes punctiferalis | reverse complement strand
GGTTAGGTTAGGTTAGGTTAGGTTAGGTTAGGTTAGGTTAGGTTAGGTTAGGTTAGGTTAGGTTAGGTTAGGTTAGGTTAGGTTAGGTTAGGTTAGGTTAGGTTTTTTTTTTTTTTTTTTTTTTGATTAGTTTTGGGCAAATTAAGAGATATTTCTGTACAAGTTTTCTATTTGTATGGGCTATTGGGTGGCTAGAAGAGTAAATGTTGACAGAATATGGTATCTTCTCTAGCGTGACCAGAGCTATAACTAAGTTAGGTTAGGTTAGGTTAGGTTAGGTTAGGTTAGGTTAGGTTAGGTTAGGTTAGGTTAGGTTAGGTTAGGTTAGGTTAGGTTAGGTTAGGTTAGGTTAGGTTAGGTTAGGTTAGGTTAGGTTTTTTTTTTTTTTTTTTTTTTTTTTTTTGATTAATTTTGGTCAAGATTTTGGAAGATATCTGTACAATTTTTCTATGTTTGTTAGCTATTTTTGGGACGCTTGAACTGTTTGTAGAGACGAAGATTAGAAAACTTCTCTTGCATGACAAGAGCTATTGGAGAATAGGTATTACGAAGGGAGAAGACACAGAAAGACAGAAATGATAGAAGGGATAGAATTGGAGAAATGTTGTAGATGGTGCAAATTTGCTAAAAATTTAGTCTAAAGAAGATAAAATGCAGAAGATGACTTTGGGATCAGAATGGAAAGTGAAGAAGAGAGGTTCACTTTCCGTAGTCCGTCTGGTCTTGTAAGCGTGTCATCATCGCTTTGATGCGGGGACACTGCCGGGTGTTGGTGGCGTTATGAGCAACATCGCCCTTAGTACACATTTTGGCGTGGTACTTGGTACAATTGTAGCATTTCTTTTTATTTGGGTCGCTCTTATGTGGACAATCGGGGAGACGATGCCCTTCGCTCGCGCAATGGGCACAGGGCTTTTTGTCGCTCGTACACTTTGCCTTCGTGTGTCCGTACTGAAGGCAAGTGTAGCATTGCACAAAGCGGCTAAAGTCCTCAACGTGGACACGGCTGTGATCCACGTTGAGTTTACCGAGGGCCAAGATGGTGCGGCGCATCTCGGGGGACACTTCAATAACCGCATTGTATAAGGTCACATTTTTGTTAGTGGTCAAAAAGCACAGGCGGTTGACCTCGATGTCATTTTGGCACTTGAGGACGTCAAGTAGCTCGTCCCTGGTGACATCTTTGGAAATGCCTTTCATGATGAGAAGCGGGGGGCGGCGTTTGGCTGGTTCCGCCGTGAAGGCGGGAGAAGCCGTGGTGCGCTTAATGGTCTCCTCGCACTGTTCGGGCTTTTCGAACTCTATCCGGAGTTTCCCATTTGAAATCGGCTGAATCTTGACAGGAGCATATTTGTGTTTACGGAAGGACACAACCTTCTTCCACTCGCTGACAACTTCAGCCGGTTTCGGTTAGGTTAGGTTAGGTTAGGTTAGGTTAGGTTAGGTTAGGTTAGGTTAGGTTAGGTTAGGTTAGGTTAGGTTAGGTTAGGTTAGGTTAGGTTAGGTTAGGTTAGGTTAGGTTAGGTTAGGTTAGGTTGGGGTACAACAAGGGAAGCCTCCACGCGTGGTCGTCTTTGACGGCCCGGCGTACCCCGGGCAACGGCGGGTAGTATATCAGAGAGGTATTACCCGACGGCTAATTCCCTGTGGGAGCACGCACTTGTGCGTGGCTCCGGGGGCCAGCGTTGGCGTCGTTTGGGGAGCGACGCCTTCCACGGCCGTGCTTCGGCACACCCAGATGGGGCCTTCTGGCCTGTGGGTCTCTCCCAATGGCGGGGCATTTGTCCGATTGGTGAGAGACGTGTTGTCGGCGATGGTCGCAGAGGAAGAGGAGTGCCCTTCGGGGGACCTCGCGGTGTTATCGTTGCCGTCCTCCCTGTCTTCTGCGACCGTTGCCGCCTTACAAGATGGGGGCCTTTTGGCCTGTGGGTCTCTCCCAATGGCGGGGCGTTTGTCCGATTGGTGAGAGACGTGTTGTCGGGCGCATTTGCGCCGGTTTGTCGGCGATGGTCGCAGAGGAAGAGGAGTGCCCTTCGGGGGACCTCGCGGTGTTATCGTTGCCGTCCTCCCTGTCTTCTGCGACCGTTGCCGCCTTACCAGATGAGCCGTTTGACGGCGTGGGATGGCAGTGGATCACTGCGGCGCGGCGGGTCCGATGGCCACGGTTCTCGTGGTCGTCGGATATGGTCCTTTTGGACTGGTCGCCGTGCAACCTGTTTCCCCTCGCAGGAGGGACCAGGGGGCTTGCCTTGACTGGCGAGCCCGAGTGGAGTGAGACCACAATAAAAAACCGCCTGTTATCCCGACTTCGGTCGGGACCAGGGGGCGCGAGCTCAAGTGGAGAAAACCACAATAAAAAACCACCGTGCGGCGGCGGCTGCACGCCCGACGGAGTTCCGCGAGGTCGGCACGAGGGAGTCGGCCACGTATTGCACGAACTCCGTCCTTGGAGGAGGGAGACGTCCTTTTCAGGACCGATCCCTAGGCTGCCCCAAGTGGGGGGGCCAGCCCGAGTCTGCCTAGCAGACCAGCGCTGACAGCTTCGCGGTGTTATAGCCCAGGACCCGCGTTGCTGTCGCCCAAGGCGCGTTAGACGGTGCAAACCAGGGTTTTTTAGTGGGTATTCTCTGCCGACGCGGAGCGAGTCCCACATAACCCGTCTGCTCCCTCGGGCAGCGGGTATGCGTAAACTGCATTTCTCCCTGGTGAAACAAAAAAAAAAAAAAAAAGGTTAGGTTAGGTTAGGTTAGGTTAGGTTAGGTTAGGTTAGGTTAGGTTAGGTTAGGTTAGGTTAGGTTAGGTTAGGTTAGGTTAGGTTAGGTTAGGTTAGGTTTTTTTTTTTTTTTTTTTTTTTTTTTTTTTTTTTTTTTTTTTTTGAGAAATTTTGGATGACAATTTAGACATATCTGTACGGGTTTTCTATGAGGTATGGCTATTTTTGGACACGGCAGACTAAGAAGACTAGTAGTTGTTGTCGAACGAGTTACTTCTCTTGCATGACAAGAGCTATTGGAGAAAGAGATTTCTAGGGGCAAATGTCACAGAAAGACAGAAGATAGAAGACGAATTTGGGGAGTAAGTTTGTAGATGGAGCAAGTAGCTAAAGAATTAGTCGGTGAAGAATAGTTTCAAAAGTATGAGATTGGGTTACAAGAGGGAAATGAAATGAAAGGTTTCATTTCCCGTAATCAGTCTGGTCTTGCAACCGGTTCATCATGGCTTTGATGCGGGGGCACTGCCGGGTGTTAGTGGCATTGTGAGCGACATCGCCTTTAGTACACATGCGAGCATGGTACTTTGTGCAGTTGAAACACTTGCGCTTTTTAGGGTCACTCTTGAAGGGACATTCGGGTAGCTGGTGGCCCTCACTTGCGCAATGAGCGCAAGGTTTTTTGTCGCTTGTACACTTTGCCTTCGTGTGTCCATACTGAAGACAAGTGTAGCATTGCACAAAGCGGCTAAAGTCCTCAACGTGGACTCGACTGTGGTCCACGTTGAGTTTCCCGAGGGCTAAGATGGTTTTGCGCATCTCGGGGGACACTTCGATAACCGCATTGTAAAGTGTTACATTTTTGTTTGAGGTTGCGAAGCAGAGGCGATTAACATCAATGTCGTTCTGGCACTTGATGACGTCAACGAGCTCTTCCTTGGTGACGTCTTTGGGTACTCCCTTTAGTATTAAAAGGGGTGGGCGACGTTTGGCCTGTTCTGCCGTGAAAGCAGGCGAGGCCGTGGTGCGCTTGATAGTTTCATCGCACTGCTCCGGTTTTTCAAACTCCACCCTGAGTTTCCCATTGGAGATAGGTTGTATTTTTACGGGCGCATATTTATGTTTTCTGAAGGATACAACCTTCTTCCATTCGCTGATGACTTCAGCGGGCTTTTTAGAAACGTCATTAGCCGTAATGATGATGGCCGGTTTGGTTTTGGGCGAAGGGGGGGTGGATTTTGTTGCGGAGGCATAGGATGTAGGGGGCGCAGACGGGACTTGGGGAGAGGCGATTGGGGCGGATCTCAGCTCCTCCTTAAAGGCAGCGAGTTCAGTTCTCACCGCCGAAATCACCTCGTCCTTAATATGCTCCGTTGCGTCCTTGGCCTCCAAGATGGACTCGTGAAGTGTGGTTTCCTTGGACTCTGCTACAAACTGGTCCTTTAGCTCGCCAACCAGGAACTCCAATCCATAAGAGAGGAATTCCGTGCATTTGAGAATGCAGCTCTTATTTTCTTTCGTCAGGCTCTTATTTGCCGAGAGGCAATCATTAATAGTTCGGATTACATCACGGGTGGTCTTGTAATAACCATTGAAATCCTGAAGCTCACTGAGCTGGTGGTTCATAGTAATGACGACGGACTCGCGCTGAGTGGTCATGATGATCGCAGATAATAGTATTCGCAGATGACAATATTCGCAGTAGTTCGCAGTTAGTGCACAGCTCTTTAGCCACCGGTCCTGCCACTCCGTTACGGTGGTCAGGACACGGTGTTGACAGGGGACGCGACGAGGACGCAAGCTGTGGGGGGTCCCCCGGTTAGGTTAGGTTAGGTTAGGTTAGGTTAGGTTAGGTTAGGTTAGGTTAGGTTAGGTTAGGTTAGGTTAGGTTAGGTTAGGTTAGGTTAGGTTAGGTTAGGTTTTTTTTTTTTTTTTTTTTTTTTTTTTTTTTTTTTTTTTTTTTTTTGGTTTATGTCTGTTTTACCTCTGACATTATCAGAGACTTTTTCATGCTTTGTGTTTTCATTGCTTTATAATTTTTGCTTAAGTTTTATGTATGTATGATATTTACTGTATTTTATGTGCTTTTATTTTGTGATTGCTTTATGTATACTGTTATGATTTCTATTGTATTTATGCTTTATGTAGTTATGCTTGTTTGTATTTATGTTTAAGTTTTATTTCTTGCTATTGCTTGTTCTGCTATGACTGTTATATACTTTAGGAAATATTCCCGCCTTTCGGGGTCGGCTATAATTTCTTGGATTGTATTTAGATTAATTTCTGTGTCTATTCTGTGTTTCAGGTCGAATCTGGCTCTTTCTGTGGAGGGGCATTCTGTGAGCAGGTGGGGGACAGTTTCTTCTACGCTCGGGTCGCAGATGCAGGCTGGGCTTGTCTTGCATTTAAACTTATTCAAGTATTGGGCGAATCCACCATGTCCGGTAAGTATTTGTGTTATTTTGCCGTTGAGTTCGATTTCTCTTACTATTTTATGTGCGCTTATGGCGTCTGGGAAAAACAATTTTGTGGTGGCTGCTGTTTCTCCAGATTGGTATCTACGGTTCCATTCGTCAAGAGACTCCAGGCGGATTTGTCTCTTGACGAATGAAACCGGACACTGGTCGTAGTCTGGTCTAGTCTTCTTGTATAGCGCCGCTTCCTTTGCTAACTCGTCCGCTCTCTCGTTGCCCTCTAGACCAGCGTGGGCTTTGATCCAGAAGAGGTGCACGTGCTTGTTCTGCTGCTTGCAGGTTTCCAGATCTTGGCGCACCTCCTCTGCGATCGGTTGTAGCGATCCTGGGTTTTTTATACACTCGAGAGCGGAGCGAGAGTCGCTGTAAATCCCGTATGTCAGCTCTTTCCTTTTTAGGATTTCGGTTGTTGCTCTTCGGATGGCAAGCAATTCGGCCTGGTAGACGGAGCAGTGGTCTTCTAGTTTCAGTTTGATGGCCCTTATTTCTCTATCTTTATTCCATATAGAGACCGCTGCTCCGACTTTGCCCTCGATTTTGCTGCCATCCGTATATATGCGCAGGTCTTGGGTGTCGTTTGCATTTACTTCTTCCTGGTCTATTAGGCACAGGAAGTCATTAGTCGCCTGTGCTGCGGGATGGGGTTTGTCACAGAATGGGACCTTTGTCTCTACCTCTCTGTCTAATGTTAGCTGGGAGATTCCTCTTTTGGACTTATAAAGTGCCGCAGCCTCCTTTATCCTGATGTCCAGTGGGAGGATTCCCGCCAACACCAGAGCAGAGTTCAGGGAGACAGTTCGGTAAGCCTTTCCTATCTTCTGTGCGAAGCCCCGTTGCACCGCATTTAAATGTTTTTGTATGCCGATTTTTTCGGCAGCTGGTGCCCATACACTGGCCGCATACATAATTATGGGCTCTACTACGGCCGTGTAGATGCTTTTAATTACGTCTGGGTGCAGGCCCCAGTTTGTTTTTGCAGCTCTTGAGAGTTGTCCATAGATCCTTACAGCTTTCTTACATACAGCGTTAGGTTAGGTTAGGTTAGGTTAGGTTAGGTTAGGTTAGGTTAGGTTAGGTTAGGTTAGGTTAGGTTAGGTTAGGTTAGGTTAGGTTAGGTTAGGTTAGGTTAGGTTAGGTTAGGTTAGGTTAGGTTTTTTTTTTTTTTTTTTTTTTTTTGATGAGTTTTGGTCAAGATTAGTTGTGAATTCTGTTATTGTTTTCCAGATTTTATGTGGTTAGAGGTTTATGACGGTATTATATAACAACGGAGTAGCTTCTCTAACATAATCAGAGCTATAACGAATTATTGGTGAATTTCGGGAGGAATCTAGGAAAAACAGAAGATTTAGAGTAAATAGAGGTGATTTGTACTATTAGGGAAGAATCTTAATATTTAAGTCAGAAGAAGAAATTTTTAGAATAAGGTTTTATGAAACTTTTGGGACTTAACAGAGGTGTTTACGTCCCGTAATCAGTCTGGTCTTGTAGACGGGCAATCATTGATTTGATTCGGGGACATTGGCGGGAATTTGTGGCGTTATGGGCTGTGTCGCCCTTTGTACACATTT
>JAVAXP010000042.1:12500-23930 GCA_031163375.1 Conogethes punctiferalis | reverse complement strand
GTCCAGCAGTGGACCGTAATAGGCTGATGATGATGATGATGATGAATGAACAGAGAGCATAGTCATCGTAACATATGGCACACTGTAACATTCCTCATCATCATCAGCTGCAAACGTCCGCCGCTGGTTATAGGCCTATCAGGGTATGTACCAAATAAATACAATAATACTCGTATACATTAGCTAAGTTTGTTATCAAAATGGTAGGTACACACCTTGATAACAAACATAACTTTGTCATTATACTGGTCTGCAAAATCGATCTAGACCAAAACAACAACAACAACAGCCTATTCACTACTACTAGCCTAATGTACAGGTTCTCCAGTTGCGTGCCACTTTAGGCAAACACTTGGAGGCTTTACCCATAATCGCCACACTGGGCAGCCGGGTTGGCCATCGCAGGGCGTAGCGTCTCGCGCCGGTGATGCTGCTGCCTGTCAGCCTTGTGGTATTTAGCTACGCTTTCAATCGTCGTAGTTACACCGCCACCAGTCGGTTGCCAGAGCCTCGTCTGCTATTCAGCAGGGTGGCTTGAAGCGAAGCGATAATGTGTGGCTCCCTTACAACCCTGATATAGACCGACAAGGATATTTTGCCACGTGCCTGAAATTGGAACTAACACGCATCCTCATACAAGATGTAGTCACCGTAGACTTCGATTTTTGACATTTTTGTTTTACACTAACAAAATATCGTTGTCGGTCCCAACGTTCTCAAGTTTCCGGTTTCTATTTTTGGTAAGTACTTATATAATATAATACCATTATCATCAGCCTATTGCAGACCACTGCTGGACATAGGCCTCTCCAGTTGTTTGTCACTTAGGGCAAACATCTGAAGAATATAATGTACTCATAATAATCGCCACGATGGGCAGGTGGGTTGGCAATCGCAGGGCGTAGCTTCTCGCTCCGGTGACGCTGCTTCCCTTCATCGGCCTGTGGTATGTAGCTACCTACAATTGTGACGGTTGTACCGCCCCTAGTCGTCGGTTGCCAGCGCCTCGTTTGCTATTCGGCAGGATGCACCACGTGCAGGTGAGGTTGGCTGGACCGAAAAGGTGATAGGCCGCTTTCTTACATCCCCTTTTATACCTACATATCCATGTTTTTATTAATGAGTCAATTTAACTACAATCATATTTGCAAAACTTGTCAGCAATTTGGCAACATCATAGAAGGATACTTGGATGTGAAAATAGAAAGTCAGATTAGTTCTTAGCTACATGGCGTCAAAAGAAGGTAATAACTACAATTATTAACTACTTTCTGAGTGAGATTGATATTGGAAGTTCTAGAAATGTATTTCTTTAAGCAATACTCCATTTGGTGATAAAATCTTTTATTAAAACCTCTTTAAGTAATACTGGGATGTAAGGGAGCGGCCTATCATCTTTTAGCTCCAAGCCAACCTCACCTGCCCGTGGTACATCCTGCCGAACAACAAACGAGGCGCTGGCAACCGACTGGTGGCGGTATAACCATCACAATTTTATTGAAGGCGTAGCTAAAATACTAAAGACCGGTGACGGGCAGCAGCGTCACCGGAGCAAGAAGCTACGCCCTGCGATCGCCAACCCGCCTGCCCAGCGTGGCGATTATGGGTATATCCTTCAGATGTTTGCTCTAAGTGGCGAACAACTGGAGAGGCCTATGTCCAGCAGTGGACTGTATTAGGCTGATGATGATGATGAAGTAATACTAGAAAGGTGTTCATTATTCTCGTATTTCAATACATTCATAGCAAATCCTAATGCCTACTTAGGTACTTGTGGACTATTGCTTGCAGGCAGTGTTGTTTACTATGGTGGACAATTTAAATATTTTACTTATGTAACTTATAATGACGTTGAGTTATGATGACTGCTTTATGTATGTCATAAGTATAACAACTGGTTATTGACGTGCTTCAGATTGTGTCGACGCCACGGTCGACGCGAGCGAGCTGAGGGAACGCTCAGCTGGCGGCGCGACTGACTGATCACATATTTAAGGTATTTATTAATTAATATATAAATACTAATAAAAAATAACTAACCCAAGACATGCCACGCTGGACCACACATCGCCATCTAGCCGCAAATGAACCAAGCTGAAGCTTGTACTACGGGTACTGGACAACCGATGAACTTACTGACGATACTTTTTTGTAAATAAATACTATTGTACATAGTATCTTGATCAATTTATATAATATTCTGTGCCATACAATAAGTATATAAGTATTTGTTTGTTTTCAAAGGATTCTGGATCACAGTTTAATTAAGATGGACCAAAGCCTGATGCCACTTTTAAAATATTCTTCACATCATCATCATCCTCACCAGTCTATCACAGTCCACTGCTAGACATAGGCCTCTCCAGTTTTGGCGGGTTGGCGATCGCAGGGTGTAGTTTCTCGCTCCGGTGACGCTGCTGCCCGTTATCGGTCTGTAGTAATTAGCTACGCCTTCAAACGTGATTGCTATCCCGCCGTTATTTCAGTCAGAGCCTCGTTTAAAATAAATAGATCCACTAGACATAGATTGACATAGGAGTTTAACGTGTTCCAGGTTCATCTCGAAGTGCTCGTGCCCGATTGGTGTCTGATGCCGCGCCGCGCAAATGTCAGCTCCTGTCCTGCTCCATACACACAAACGGTACAAAATATTTTAAAACAATTACAATACTACTAGCTGCATGAAAATTCTTATAAAATATAGCCTATTTAAATCCAATGTATAACTTGCTGGCCCGATGGCTCTGCCTTCTGAGCCAAGGGTTGCAGGTTCGACCCCCGCACAGTATAAACATTTGTGTGCGTGAACATGTCTGTTTGTATTAGTCTAGGTGTTTACTATATTTAATATGTAGGTATTATTTTCAAAAGAAATATGTAAGGGAGGGGAATGTAAGGGATCGTCTTCAAGTAATCATCAATCAATCGTAAATCAAATTCTTTATTTGTAAGCATAGATTTACAATAAGGTGTACAAATGGTTATACTTGGTGTACAGTGTCCCAAAAATATAGCGAGGATTCATAAATAAAACAAAAGGTTCCTGCTATATGAGAATGCGTTTATTAAAAAATGTATGAGCCCTATACTAGTTTCCAAAAATCGTAACGATACCGCGATGTAACTGTGCACAGCGACATCTATTGATGATAGCGGGAACTAAAACTGTTTGCACACTTACATCTTTGAATTGGGATGATGACTAAAAAATAATTTAATGTCCATCAGATAGATTAATGAAAAATATTGGATACGTATTTTTTATTTTGCCTCTTGTTCAAAAACTTACGAAGATACATTGATTTTAAATGTCACATGACGTCACGTTAGAGTACAAAATATACTCTAACGTGACGTAGTTAGCCCCCACTCCGTAACTTTAATGCGCTATATCTAAGTATTTTCTTGTTATTTCGACAAAACAAAAAATACGGGTCTTATATTTTTTTATTATCTAAGAGACGGACTAATTATTTTCTTCATTTTCATACCTTGTCATCATCCGTATTATGTTGTTAAAATAGTTATAATATTAAACATACCGCCCACCATGGACAGCATGTCCATTATACAGTAGGCTAGGTACATGACTTCAACCAAAAGTGCTCACTAAAGATTACTCGTATTATGACAATGACATTAACTACATAAGTTGTATGAGTATAAAAAAAATCAAAACTATGGTTTATAAAATTTGCCTTAACATTAAATACCGCAGAAATTAAATACCCTATAGAATACCGCAGTCAAATGACCCCTGGGTCGTGTTTCTGCCGGTGAGTAGGGTTTCCGGAGGTCGTGGGGGGTTAGGGTTGGGCCGGTATGGCGGTGGCAACTGACAGGTAACTGACCAGTTACTTGCCCGTTGTCACAGCGACTTGGGCTTCTCTTTCGCTTTCCATCAGGTGTAGGGAAGCCATTATGTCGAGCCACTATAAAAAAAAAAAAAAACACGATGTTTACATTTCGAAACCAGGAACGACAATATTCAAAGAAGTTCACAAACTAAACCGATACATAAGATAGTAGGATTACAACAACGACACTTAGACTTAAAATTTTACTCAGAAAAAAATACAAAAATTTGCTTAAACAAAAATTGTTATCAACTGGCCACAGGTAAAACACATAATTTTGATACAGGCTTTTTAATATTAGTGCCTTTGCATCTGAGACTAACGACACGCGTAATGTTGTCCATACCTGGGTGCTTGTCCGTGATAACGCCGTAAAGCCAACGTGCCGGGGGAAGATCATCCTCTTTTACCAAGACTATATCGCCGATATTTGGCTCAGGTACTTGAGAATACCACTTGTGTCTTTGAAAAAATTTAACCAAATATTCACGAGAAAAGTCCTGAACCATCTTTTGTGAGTAATTCCAACGACGTAGACTACCTATGTTAGAGGCCTCATAATTTGCGTCTGGGGGGAGTACAAGTGGGCCACCCACCAAGAAATGGCCAGGCGTAAGAGGGTAAGGATCCTCAGAGTTGTCACTAACTTATGACATTGGTCTCGAATTGAGACACGCCTCAATTTGAGCCAAAACTGTTGTGATTTCCTCAAAGGTGAGCGTTGAAGATCCGATTACTCGCCGTAAATGATGTTTTGTGGATCTCACGCCAGCTTCCCATAGTCCGCCAAAGTTCGGAGCACAGGGTGGAATGAAGTGCCACTCTGTGCCATTGGTCGAAAGCCAGTCCGCAATGTCTTTACTAACTAAAGACCTCTCTTTGACTAGTAGAGACGACAATTCACGCGAAGCTCCTACAAAATTCGTCCCATTGTCGCTCCACAAGTCAGTGCATTGTCCTCGCCTACCTACAAATCGCTTGAAAGCGGCGATGAAGCCTTCAGACGTTAAGTCGCTCACCGCCTCCAAGTGTATAGCCCTGGTTGCCATACAAACAAACAAGCAAATATAGCCCTTATTAGAGCGATGCCCACGCCCATTGCTTTTCCCGTATATATAAAGGCGTACCCCCATAACTTCTAAACTAAGGGAATGATAAATTTAAAAATAATAAAATGATGCACATTACCATGCAAACTTCCACCTAAAATTGGTTTGAACTAGATCTAATAATATGTTTTTTTAATACGTTATAAATTGCATTTATCATTCATTCAATCAACTCAAATGTAAAAAAGAATAAAGAAAAACATTTAATTAGATATAGGTATTGTGTTGTATTGTGTTACGGAAACCTAGGTGCGCGAGTCCGACTCTTACTTTTTTTATATACCCCGGCCGGTTTTTTTATATACCCCAGGGCCCTTCGTTACCTAGCTACGCCCCTGAACCTATATAGGCTACCTAACTATATACGAGTAAAGTTAGGTTTGAAATACAGTTGTATTTCGTAATATTTGAACATAATAATGTTATATTTCCAGGTGACGTTGAGAAGCAAAACGCGCGATGCCCGCCACGCCTGTCTGCTGCCTGCCCGCGCCCGCGACCACACAAGAACTATGTGTATTCTAATAGTACGCGTATAGATGCATATATCATACATGTGACCCTTCTCCTTCAATCCTCTAATCTATAATAATCCGTTGCGTAGTTTTTAAGATCTAAGCATAGCATACATAGGGACAAACAGTAAAAGCGACTTTGTTCTATAGATGTCACCGTATGATTGTAAATGCCGTTACATTATAATCAATCCAGGGAGATTGTAATCCCCTGTCAACAGATTGTGAAACGAACGTACTTATTACAATTCAACGTATTATTTTTCTAAAGATTGTAATCAAAATGAAAACGTCAAATTGTTATATGGTATGCGACGGAACGCATCTCGCGCGCTGATTGGTTGAACTGAATATGACCTGTGCCGCCTGCATGATGAAATAAACTTAAGTATTATTTTATTTATTAAATGAAACAAAGATTAAATAAATAACCGATGTAAACAAATAATGTAGGTAGATGTGCTTGTTACATGTTTTGAAATCTTGTTAAGCGGCCATACAATAACTGTTTATGAAGCTATTTATGGGACCATTCACTGGGACCGTCTTGAAATGAATAGAGAGTAGCTGTATCAGCCGCGGTGCAGGCGTTGATATCAGGTTTCTTAACATCAGGTTAAATAACGGACTAACATAAAATGGTGCTAAATTTTAAGTAAGACCTCTAGCAATATTGCTACCTATATAGGTATATCTTGTGCCAGACCTGGCTGTAAACTTATATTAGTTTTGGTTTACACAATTGTTAGCGTTTTGTGCTCTTTTCGTTTGGTGTACCTACCTACTTTTGACATTTTTTCATGCGGTGTTTCCTTAAAAGATTGTTACACTTAGTTGTTAAGTAAATTGTTACAAGCATAGTATAGTTTTAGCGTATACAAACACTTGTAAACTTATTAAATAAATAAATACATTAGTGAAAACCGCATTCATTTCCATGCAGTAGTTTTCGCGTGATGCGCGGTCAAACAAACAGATAAAACTTTCTTTCGTTTTCCCAACACTTCCCTTCACTGTTCTGCTCCTATTGATAGCGTGATGGAAAGGAAAGTATAAATAAATAAATATAAATATCAGACAACATCATATACATTGCTCCGATCCCAAAGTAAGTAGCTTAAGCACTTGTGTTATGGGTATCAGAACAACGAAGGTACCACAAATAAATACTTAAATACAAATATAAACACCCAGACACGAAACAAACACAAGTGTTCATCACACGAATGTTTGTCCCGGTGGGAATCGAACCCACGACCCTTGGTTCAGAAGGCAGGGGCACTACCAATTGAGCCACCGAGCCAGATAAATAAATAATAACCCAACACATGCCACGCTGGGCCACTCATCGCCATCTAGCCCCAAACTAAGCCGAAGCTTGTACTATGGATACTAGACAACTGATAAACTTACTTAAATACTTTTTTTTTGTAAATACATATTATACATAGAAAACACCCAGACCAATACCAGCCAGTATACTATAACCTGCCCAGGAGTATGAGGAATAATTGTACCTAGTTTCGTTAAGATCCGTCGAGTAGTTTTTGTTTCTATAGAAACAGACAGACAGTCAAAAATTTTACTGATTGGGTGAAAGGGTTAATAGAGGTAAAATGGATTGGAAAGATTGGGGGTGCCTATAAAATTTAGAAACTAAAAGAATTTTGAAGATCGGTTGAGAAATGAGAAAGTTATGAATGAAAAACCAAATATAATTTTTGCTGAAGAAGACCTCAAAATCCAGTAAATAGTACCGAAAAATGCAAGGGAAGCTTTCTCCAGCATCCAATATTATTTCAAAAACATTAGTCTCACGACTGTGAAGCATAGCCACCACTTATATTGTTGATGTTGATGCTGATGCTGATGCTTTTTATAATAATACGTCGGACTACTTATGCGAATCCAGAAAACGTAATGATACCGCGATGTAACTAGGGACACCGCCATCTGTGTGAAAAAAATGTAACTAATCTAATCCCGGGCACTCTCGGTAAGGAAGTATGCGGTCCGATCCAACGTGAAGATTTTAAACAGATTTTTTTTCTCAAATCAAGTGAGATATAAAGAGTAGATATAGTAGTAGGTATAGGAGGTACTTATCACCCCCTTTATGTCAACTCTTTTTAACCTAACCCTTTTAAACCTAACTGTTTTTAACCTAACCCTTTTTAACTTAACAGTTTTTAAACTAACGCTTTTTAACCCATTTTTTTTCAAACCTAGCTCTTTTAAACCTAACTATTTTTAACCTAACTCTTTTTAACCTAACCCTTTTGAACCTAACTGTTTTTAACCTAACTATTTTTAACCTAACCCTTTTAAACCTAACTATTTTCAACCTAACTCTTTTTAACCTAACCCTTTTAAACCTAACTGTTTTTAACCTAACTATTTTTGACCTAACCCTTTAAAACCTAACTGTTTTTAACCTAACTTTTTAACCTAACTCTTTTTAACCTAACCCTTTTAAACCTAACTATTTTTAACCTAACTCTTATTAACCTAACCCTTTTAAACCTAACTATTTTTAACCTAACTCTTTTTAACCTAACCCTTTTAAACCTAACTGTTTTTAACCTAACTTTTATTAACCTAACCCTTTTAAACCTTACTGTTTTCAACCTAACCCTTTTTAACCTAACCCTTTTAAACCTAACTGATTTTAACCTTACTGTTTTCACCCTAACCCTTTTTAACCTAACCCTTTTAAACCTAACTGATTTTAACCTAACTCTTTTTGACCTAACCCTTTAAAACCTAACTGTTTTTAACCTAACTTTTATTAACCTAACCCTTTTAAACCTTACTGTTTTCAACCTAACCCTTTTTAACCTAACCCTTTTAAACCTAACTGATTTTAACCTTACTGTTTTCACCCTAACCCTTTTTAACCTAACCCTTTTAAACCTAACTGATTTTAACCTAACTCTTTTTGACGGAACCCTTTAAAACCTAACTGTTTTTAACCTAACCCTTTTAAACCTAACTGTTTTTAACCTAACTTTTTTTAACCTGACCCTTTTAAACCTTACTGATTTCAACCTAACCCTTTTTGACCTAACCCTTTTAAACCTAACTGATTTTAACCTTACTGTTTTCAACCTAACCCTTTTTAACCTAACCCTTTTAAACCTATTTGATTTTAACCTAACCCTTTAAAACCTAACTGTTTTTAACCTAACTCTTTTTAACCTAACTCTTTTTAACCTAACTCTTTTTGACCTAACCCTTTAAAACCTAACTGTTTTTAAGCTAACTTTTTAACTTAACTCTTTTTAACCTAACCCTTTTAAACCTTACTGTTTTCAACCTAACCCTTTTAAACCTTACTGTTTTCAACCTAACCCTTTTTAACCTAACCCTTTTAAACCTAACTGATTTTAACCTAACACTTTTAAACCTAACTATTTCTAACCTAACAGTTTTTAAGTTTTCAAGCGAGGGCGTAGCCCGAGCAGCGGCGCGAGGCCGAAGGCCGAGCGCCGCCGAGTTAGGTTAAGCCGAGTTAGGTTAAGCCGAGTTAGGTTAAGCCGAGTTAGGTTAAGCCGAGTTAGGTTAAGCCGAGTTAGGTTAAGCCGAGTTAGGTTAAGCCGAGTTAGGTTAAGCCGAGTTAGGTTAAGCCGAGTTAGGTTAAGCCGAGTTAGGTTAAGCCGAGTTAGGTTAAGCCGAGTTAGGTTAAGCCGAGTTAGGTTAAGCCGAGTTAGGTTAAGCCGAGTTAGGTTAAGCCGAGTTAGGTTAAGCCGAGTTAGGTTAAGCCGAGTTAGGTTAAGCCGAGTTAGGTTAAGCCGAGTTAGGTTAAGCCGAGTTAGGTTAAGCCGAGTTAGGTTAAGCCGAGTTAGGTTAAGCCGAGTTAGGTTAAGCCGAGTTAGGTTAAGCCGAGTTAGGTTAAGCCGAGTTAGGTTAAGCCGAGTTAGGTTAAGCCGAGTTAGGTTAAGCCGAGTTAGGTTAAGCCGAGTTAGGTTAAGCCGAGTTAGGTTAAGCCGAGTTAGGTTAAGCCGAGTTAGGTTAAGCCGAGTTAGGTTAAGCCGAGTTAGGTTAAGCCGAGTTAGGTTAAGCCGAGTTAGGTTAAGCCGAGTTAGGTTAAGCCGAGTTAGGTTAAGCCGAGTTAGGTTAAGCCGAGTTAGGTTAAGCCGAGTTAGGTTAAGCCGAGTTAGGTTAAGCCGAGTTAGGTTAAGCCGAGTTAGGTTAAGCCGAGTTAGGTTAAGCCGAGTTAGGTTAAGCCGAGTTAGGTTAAGCCGAGTTAGGTTAAGCCGAGTTAGGTTAAGCCGAGTTAGGTTAAGCCGAGTTAGGTTAAGCCGAGTTAGGTTAAGCCGAGTTAGGTTAAGCCGAGTTAGGTTAAGCCGAGTTAGGTTAAGCCGAGTTAGGTTAGGTTAGGTTAGGTTAGGTTAGGTTAGGTTAGGTTAGGTTAGGTTAGGTTAGGTTAGGTTAGGTTAGGTTAGGTTAGGTTAGGTTAGGTTAGGTTAGGTTAGGTTAGGTTAGGTTAGGTTAGGTTAGGTTAGGTTAGGTTAGGTTAGGTTAGGTTAGGTTAGGTTAGGTTAGGTTAGGTTAGGTTAGGTTAGGTTAGGTTAGGTTAGGTTAGGTTAGGTTAGGTTAGGTTAGGTTAGGTTAGGTTAGGTTAGGTTAGGTTAGGTTAGGTTAGGTTAGGTTAGGTTAGGTTAGGTTAGGTTAGGTTAGGTTAGGTTAGGTTAGGTTAGGTTAGGTTAGGTTAGGTTAGGTTAGGTTAGGTTAGGTTAGGTTAGGTTAGGTTAGGTTAGGTTAGGTTAGGTTAGGTTAGGTTAGGTTAGGTTAGGTTAGGTTAGGTTAGGTTAGGTTAGGTTAGGTTAGGTTAGGTTAGGTTAGGTTAGGTTAGGTTAGGTTAGGTTAGGTTAGGTTAGGTTAGGTTAGGTTAGGTTAGGTTAGGTTAGGTTAGGTTAGGTTAGGTTAGGTTAGGTTAGGTTAGGTTAGGTTAGGTTAGGTTAGGTTAGGTTAGGTTAGGTTAGGTTAGGTTAGGTTAGGTTAGGTTAGGTTAGGTTAGGTTAGGTTAGGTTAGGTTAGGTTAGGTTAGGTTAGGTTAGGTTAGGTTAGGTTAGGTTAGGTTAGGTTAGGTTAGGTTAGGTTAGGTTAGGTTAGGTTAGGTTAGGTTAGGTTAGGTTAGGTTAGGTTAGGTTAGGTTAGGTTAGGTTAGGTTAGGTTAGGTTAGGTTAGGTTAGGTTAGGTTAGGTTAGGTTAGGTTAGGTTAGGTTAGGTTAGGTTAGGTTAGGTTAGGTTAGGTTAGGTTAGGTTAGGTTAGGTTAGGTTAGGTTAGGTTAGGTTAGGTTAGGTTAGGTTAGGTTAGGTTAGGTTAGGTTAGGTTAGGTTAGGTTAGGTTAGGTTAGGTTAGGTTAGGTTAGGTTAGGTTAGGTTAGGTTAGGTTCTTCCACGGCCAGTGCTTAGGCACACTAGACGGGGCCTTTGGCCTGTGGGTCTCTCCCAATGGCGGGGTATTTGCCCGATTGGTGAGAGACGTGTTGTCGGCGATGGTCGCAGAGGAAGAGGAGTGCCCTTCGGGGGACCTCGCGGTGTTATCGTTGCCGTCCTCCCTGTCTTCTGCGACCGTTGCCGCCTTACAAGATGGGGGCCTTTTGGCCTGTGGGTCTCTCCCAATGGCGGGGCGTTTGTCCGATTGGTGAGAGACGTGTTGTCGGGCGCATTTGCGCCGGTTTGTCGGCGATGGTCGCAGAGGAAGAGGAGTGCCCTTCGGGGGACCTCGCGGTGTTATCGTTGCCGTCCTCCCTGTCTTCTGCGACCGTTGCCGCCTTACCAGATGAGCCGTTTGACGGCGTGGGATGGCAGTGGATCACTGCGGCGCGGCGGGTCCGATGGCCACGGTTCTCGTGGTCGTCGGATATGGTCCTTTTGGACTGGTCGCCGTGCAACCTGTTTCCCCTCGCAGGAGGGACCAGGGGGCTTGCCTTGACTGGCGAG
>JAVAXP010000035.1:0-24652 GCA_031163375.1 Conogethes punctiferalis | reverse complement strand
AACGTGGACACGGCTGTGATCCACGTTGAGTTTACCGAGGGCCAAGATGGTGCGGCGCATCTCGGGGGACACTTCAATAACCGCATTGTATAAGGTCACATTTTTGTTAGTGGTCAAAAAGCACAGGCGGTTGACCTCGATGTCATTTTGGCACTTGAGGACGTCAAGTAGCTCGTCCCTGGTGACATCTTTGGAAATGCCTTTCATGATGAGAAGCGGGGGACGGCGTTTGGCTGGTTCCGCCGTGAAGGCGGGAGAAGCCGTGGTGCGCTTAATGGTCTCCTCGCACTGTTCGGGCTTTTCGAACTCTATCCGGAGTTTCCCATTTGAAATCGGCTGAATCTTGACAGGAGCATATTTGTGTTTACGGAAGGACACAACCTTCTTCCACTCGCTGACAACTTCAGCCGGTTTCTTCGAAACATCATTGGCACACACAATGATGGCAGGCTTGGTTTTGGGCGAAGGGGGGGTGGATTTAGCCATTGAGGCATACGATGTCGGGAGCGCAGACGGGACTTCGGGAGAGGCAATTGGGGCGGATCTCAGCTCCTCCTTGAAGGCAGCGAGTTCAGTTCTCACCGCCGAAATTACCTCATCCTTGATACTCTCCGTTGCGTCCTTAGCTTCCAGAATGGATTCGTGAAGCGTGGTGTTTTTGGACTCATTCACGAATTGGTCCTTGAGCTCCCCCATTAGGAATTCCAGTCCATAGGACAGGTACTCTGTGCATTTAAAAATGCAGGACTTGTTCTCCTTCGTTAAACTCTTATTGGCATTTAGGCAGTCATTAATGGTCCGGATGACATTGCGGGAGGACTTGTAATAGTCCTCAAAGGTCTTTACATCACGTAGATCGTAATCCATCGTGATGACAACTTGTTCTTTTTGAGAAGTCATGATGATCGCAGTTTATAGCAGTTAGTCGCAAGTGATAGCAGGAGCACAGCTCTTTAGCCACCGGTCCTGCCACTCCGTTACGGTGGTCAGGACACGGTGTTGACAGGGGACGCGACGTGGACGCAAGCTGTGGGGGGTCCCCCGGTTAGGTTAGGTTAGGTTAGGTTAGGTTAGGTTAGGTTAGGTTAGGTTAGGTTAGGTTAGGTTAGGTTAGGTTAGGTTAGGTTAGGTTAGGTTAGGTTAGGTTAGGTTAGGTTAGGTTAGGTTAGGTTAGGTTAGGTTAGGTTAGGTTAGGTTAGGTTAGGTTAGGTTAGGTTAGGTTAGGTTAGGTTAGGTTAGGTTAGGTTAGGTTAGGTTAGGTTAGGTTTTTTTTTTTTTTTTTTTTTTTTTTTTGATGAGTTTTGGTCAAGATTAGTTGTGAATTCTGTTATTGTTTTCCAGATTTTATGTGGTTAGAGGTTTGTGACGGTATTATATAACAACGGAGTAGCTTCTCTAACATAATCAGAGCTATAACGAATTATTGGTGAATTTCGGGAGGAATCTAGGAAAAACAGAAGATTTAGAGTAAATAGAGGTGATTTGTACTATTAGGGAAGAATCTTAATATTTAAGTCAGAAGAAGAAATTTTTAGAATAAAAGGTTTTATGAAACTTTTGGGACTTAACAGAGGTGTTTACGTCCCGTAATCAGTCTGGTCTTGTAGACGGGCAATCATTGATTTGATTCGGGGACATTGGCGGGAATTTGTGGCGTTATGGGCTGTGTCGCCCTTTGTACACATTTTGGCATGGTACTTCACGCAGTTATAACACTGGCGTTTAGTGCTGTCTTGTTTGTGAGGGCACACGTTGACTTGGTGACCCTCACTTGCGCAATGTGCACAGGGCTTTTTGTCTGCCGTGCATTTGGCCTTTGTATGACCGTACTGGAGGCACACGTGACATTGCACAAATCGGCTGAAGTCCTCAACATGGACACGGCAGTGGTCCACATTGAGTCTTCCCAATGCGAGGATGTTGGTGCGCATTGCCGGGGTGACCTCCAGTACTGCGTTGTACAAGGTTATGTTCCTATTGCTGGTGAGGAAGCAGAGCCGTGAGATCTCGACATCATTTTGGGCATGGAGGACGTCTAAAAGCTCGTCCTTGTTGACATCTTTGGGGATGCCTTTCAGAATTAAGAGAGGGGGGCGTCTTTTTGCCTGTTCGGCCGAAAATCCTTTTATGGATTGGGTGCGTTTTATTGTCTCATCGCACTGCTCTGCTTTTTCAAATTCCACGCGCAATTTGCCATTGGAGATGGGCTGGATTTTGGTTGGTGCATATTTATGCTTGCGGAAAGAAACCACCTTCTTCCACTCGGAAGCAACCTCCAGTGGTTTCTTTGAGACATCGTCGGCTGTTATTATGATTGCCGGCTTGGTTCGGGGCGCAGGGGTGGTTTTGGCCGCAGCAGTTGCGGCATACGTGGGGGGAACAGTTGAAAGAGACGAGGTAGCGGGAGGAATGTTCTTGAGTTCCTCCCTTATAGCGGCGCGTAATGTCGCGATCTCATCCTTCACAACTGTACGGACCTCTTCAACGAGGGTGTTTGTGGCCTCCTTTGCTTCCGCGATGGACTGATTGAGCAGTGACTCCTTTGCTTCGGCTTCGTCTCTAACAATGCTGACAACATTGTTGCTCATCTGCCGTATTGTTTCGACGTTTTCACTGCTCAGCTCAATCATCGTTTCGGTGTTAACCCGGCAGCGCCTTTCTATCTCCTCTCGATAGAACTCGTGGTTGTCGGAGGGTGCTTCATGTAGGTCTGGGAAAGTTCCAATTGCACACCGCAGTTCCTCGCAACAGTCGATAATAACAGCTTTATTTTCTTTGGTGAGGGACTTTCCTGCTGTTACTGCGGCGAGAATCGTTTCTCCAAGACCCTTTACAACATTGTAGAAGGAGAAGTGGTCTACAACATCTTCCGAGTGAAATTTATTCTCGATAACTATAGGGGGTTCTTTGGGTGGTTTCGGAGGAGCACTGGGTATATCAGAAGGATCTTGGTCGGAGGTGGATGGTTTTTGAGATGGGGGGGCTTTACGGGCAGAAGGTTTTACGGTGGAGGGTTTTTTAACGAGGGGGTTCGTGTTGGCTTTCTGGGAAGCCATGACGAAGGATTAATCACAATTAACAATCGTAGAGGTCGCAAATCGCAATGGGTCGTATAGAATCGCACTGCACAGCTCTTTGGCCGCCGGTCCTGCCACTCCGTTACGGTGGTCAGGAACCGGACGTTTCCAGGGGACGCGACGTGGACGCAAGCTGTGGGGGGTCCCCCGGTTAGGTTAGGTTAGGTTAGGTTAGGTTAGGTTAGGTTAGGTTAGGTTAGGTTAGGTTAGGTTAGGTTAGGTTAGGTTAGGTTAGGTTAGGTTAGGTTAGGTTAGGTTAGGTTAGGTTAGGTTAGGTTAGGTTAGGTTAGGTTAGGTTAGGTTAGGTTAGGTTAGGTTAGGTTAGGTTAGGTTAGGTTAGGTTAGGTTAGGTTAGGTTAGGTTAGGTTAGGTTAGGTTAGGTTAGGTTTTTTTTTTTTTTTTTTATAAGATTGAAGTTTCGTTAGGGTTTGTTTAGATTGGCGGATTGGTTTGGTGGGCGTTTCAGTGTTAAGATTGTTTTATTCCTGCTAAAGGATACAGGAATATTAGTGTTTCTTTGGGGTTTTAAATTATTATCGAGGTGCTTAGGGTTTTACGTTTTATTTATGTTTTTAAGTTTTCTGACAATGGTGGTTGTGAGCCTGCCGAAGGTTTCGACAGGTTCATTTTTGGCGGTTATTTGATTTAAATTAAACGGCTCAATGTTGTGGTTGTTGCATACGATTATGTGATCGCTGCGCTCCTTCCCGAATATCGGGCAGTTTTCGATGAGGTGGGTCATGGTCTGGATGGTGGAGTTATCACATGGACACGTGTTGTCATCGGTGATTTTAAATCTGTGCAGATACTGCTTATGGTAGCCGTGTCCGGTGATAACTTGTGTGAGCTCGAAAGTAATGGGAAAGACATTTCGGTACTCAGCTATGTCTTTGATGTTCTTGAACCAATGGTAGATGTAGGAGTCCTTGGTTTCATTGGCATAGCTCTCCTGCCATTCGTTCATGATTCTCTTGCGTATTTCGTGTTTCGCGTATGACATCGGGAATTCGTTGGATGTGTTGGCTGTTCTCATGGTTGCTGCAGCTTTCGCGTGGGAATCTACCAACTCATTCCCGGTGATGCCGACGTGGGCTTTAACCCACATGAAGTCGACATTGGTGTGATGGGTCGTTTGGAGGTCGAAAAGAAGGTGGTGTATGGCACAGACAGTCGGATCGGTGTTGCTGCGGTCTTGTAGGGCTTTTAGTGAGGAGAGGCTGTCGGAAGCGATTAGGGTGTTGGATTTAACTCTGACTAGGGTGAGCCAGTTGAGGGCCATTTCTATTGCAGTTAGTTCCGATATGAAGACTGTGGAGGTTCTGGGGAGCTTTTTCTTTTTTACAATTGGGGGCATATGTGGTTGAAAGATGACCGCAGCAGAACCGACCGATCCGTCGTCGTGCTTGCTACCGTCTGTGTAGATGTTGATTCGGTAGTCTTTGGAGATAGCATCAGCTTCCTCCTGGTTTTGCGCCTCTTTATAGGCGATGGAGATCCTAGATGCGGGGTGGAGAAGATTGCGGACAGGTGTTTTCCGCCTGAGGATTATGTCGTCAGGGAGTTCGGCGAAGGTGCCGGTGGATTTAATATTGTGGATCTCCATGGCCTCCTGCACCACCAGATGTAAGGGTACGAACTGTGCCAGGGCTATGGCTGACGCAGCAGAGACCGTGCGGAAGGCCCTGATGGACCTGATGGCGAATTGCCGTTGGAAAGACCTAAGGGCCTTTCTCACGGCATAAAATTGGGTGGCCCGCCCCCAGATGCCCGCCGCATAAGTGAAGATGGGTTGTATGACTTGGCGGTAGATGGTCTCAATGTTCTGGGGGTGGGCCCCCCATGTGGGCTTGACGAATTGGCAGAGCTTCTTGAACAGTTTGGTGGCTTTGGTGACAAGATATTTACTATGCTCGATGAATTTGAGTCGTGAATCAATCATTACTCCTAGGAGCTTTATGGTTTTGAGCATAGGTATCGGGGTGCTGTCCATCAGAAGCTTTGCCTTGTTAGCTGCTGCGGTAAAGGCGATGGCCTGTGTTTTGGATGGGCCAAATGCCAGTTTGGCCTCTTTGCCCCAGTCAAAAATTATCTTCAGGGCCTGGTTGGTTAAAGTTTCGATGGCCTCGGTAGTTGGTGCTTTGACGAGTAACAGCACGTCGTCAGCGAAGGCCTGTATGCGGGTCCCCCCCGGGAGTTCCTTTTCCAACAGCTCGTCGAGGATTAGGTTCCAGAAGGTGGGCCCGCACACAGAACCTTGTATGCAGCCCTTTGTGGTGATCTTTGTGGCTGAGGAGTCACCGAACCTGAGAGTGGAACGCCTGTTGGTGAGGTAACTCTGTATCGTTCTGTATAGGTTATTGGGGCAATTGGTTTTACGAAGACGATGCAGGAGAAGCGGCCACCAGGCGTGATCGAACGCGGATTTTATGTCCAGTGACACTGCGATCACTTGCTGTCCACTGGTTTTAGCCTCTTCGATGTAGTGGATGGCGTCTTGTAGGGCGTCGACCGTGGAGACTTGCTCCTTGAACCCATATTGGTTTGCACAGTATCCGGTAGACTTTTCCAGGTGGTAGACCAGTCTCTTTGTGAGGAGTTTCTCCATGAGTTTCCCGAATACTGGCAGGAGGCCTATGGGTCGGTACGAAGACAGATCGTTCGGGTCTTCTTTGAGGGGCTTAGGGAGGATCTTGATCAACGCGATTTTCCATACAGTGGGGAAGTAGCATAGTTCTAGACATCTATTGTATAATTTGGTGATGGTGGTAGGGATGACTTTAAAAGTGTTGTAGCAGATATCGGAGGTTAGGTGATCAAGTCCGGGAGCGCGTTTGGGGTTCATGGAGACAAGGCATTCTTCTATCTCTTCATGTGTGAACGGTTGATCATTGTTGGTGGAGGGGTGTGTTGTAGATTCAGCTCTCAATTGGTGTTGTCTGGGTGTAGAGTCTGCGGTGTCGTCGGGGAAGAAGTGGTCTAACAGAGCATGTGCTGTTGATTGGCTATTGGTTGTGAATTGGCTATTGACTTTGAGTGTTTGTGGTGGGCGGTGTTTGGGGGAGTCTTTAATGATCCTGTTTGTTAGGGACCACACGTTTTCTTTCCCTTGGGTGTTGCAGAATTCTCGGAAGTGGTTGGTGGACACTTTGGAGAGCTCTTTGGAATAGACAGCTCGGGCCTCTTTGTGTGCTGCGATTGCTTCCGTGAGGTCTCTGCCGGAACGTTTGAGATCATGCAAGCGGTGGTGGGTTTTGATGCAGAGTTTCTTGAGCTGCTCTAGGTCGTCGTTCCACCAGGGGTTGAAAGAGGAGTTGGATCCCTTCCGAGGGAGGGATATGTCGCATGCGGTTTTGATGGTGTCGTTTAGTTCGGCTATGAAGTCGTCTATCTGGTCTGTGCTGTAGGTGTCTATATTGTGGTTGGTAAATGGCGGTTTGGATGTCAGTTTGGTGAGATTGTCGTGGTAAGTTGTCCAGTTGACACGGTTGGTGTTATATCTGAATGTGGAGTTGGATAGGGGTTTCTCTATTTTATGTTTACAAAGGATTTTGTAATCGACTGCGTTGTGGTCGGATGTAGGGCAGGCGTCAAGATTTACTCTCCAATTTTGTAGTAGAGGCAGAAGGTTATCTGAGATGATGGTGATGTCGACTATTGAGGAACAGTGCCTTCCATGGCGAATGGCTTCGAAGGTCGGCGTCGATCCAGTGTTTACTACGGTGAGGTCGTGCGAAGAGGCCATGGTGGCAATGTCCTCACCCCGTGAGTCCGCGACTGGTTCCCCCCACTCGGGGTGTTTACCATTGAGGTCGCCGCCGAGTATTCGGTACGAACCAGCTGAGGAGTTAAGGAATCTGTCGATTGCCGCGGTGGTGTTGAAAGTGTCGACGTCAGGCTCAATGTAGGCTGAGGCGATGTACAGCTTCCGTTGGCCCAACGTGAGTTGTATCACTGCGAGGTTTGAGGTGGAGAACTGGGATACACCGAGAGCGAACCCAAGTTTATTTTTCACAAGAATGCAGGTTTTAACTTTGGTAGCTGTGTTAAATTGGTATATATTTATGTTGGGAATTGGGGAAACTGTGGGTTGGCTGCCGGTGTATGGTTCGGAAATGAGGGCGACTGTATAGTCGTGGGAGTTAAAATATTGAAGAAATTCTCTGTAAGCCAGGTAGCAGCGGTTGACGTTACATTGGATTATGTGTATTTGGTTTTTAGTACCCATAATCGGTTTGTGCGTCTATTCGGAGTTTCATGGAGTGGATTCTGGTGCAATTTTTGGAGTCTGTGGCGCTGTGTTTAGTGTTGATACCGCTACCTGTCTTAGAGTTATATTTGTGGCAGTTGATGCATCTCTTCTTGGTGTCGTCATTTTTGTGGGGGCAATCGGTGGTGGTGTGGTCTTCCCTGGAACAGTGGGCGCAGGGGACTGTCTCAGTGGTGCACTTGTTCTTGGTGTGTCCGAACTGGAGACACCGGAAGCATTGCACGAAGCGTGTGTAGTCCTCCACGTGGACGCGTTGGTGGTCAATATTTATTTTACCGGCCTCCATAATGAGGCGGCGAGACTCCGGGGCCATTTCAATAACAGCATTGTATAGTTTTTCGTTGCGGTTGGATAGTAAGAAACAAAGGCGTGTGTTATTGACATTGTTCTGGCTGTTGATGACGTTGATTAGCTCGTCCCGATGAATATCTTTAGGGATTCCCTTCACGATGACCAGCGGTGGGCGGCGCCTGGCCTCCTCCGCGTCCAGCCCGGGGGCCTTCTTGGTTCGGGCTATGGTCTCATTGCATTGGGTTGCATTGTCGAATTCGACCCGGATCTTGCCATTGGAGACAGGTTGGATTCGGGCCGGGGCGTATTTGTGACCCTTGAAGGAGATCACCTTCTTCCACTCCTCCAGGACATCTGTGGACTTCTTGTTCGCGTCCGAGGACTTTACAATGATGGCCGGCTTGGCGGGGGTATTCTTTTTAGGCGCTGGGTGGGCCGTGATGGTGGCGAACGATGCGTTACGGGCTGTTGTGGACGTGGGCGTTGGGGGTGTTTTGGGTTTAAGCTCCGCCTTGAGCTCGGCCTTCATTTTGGTCATTTCCTCGCGCATGGTGCAGATGAGGTCACGCCTGAGGTCGCCGGTGACGTCCCCGGTAGCGGAGGCATTGAGGATCGCTGTTAGCACGACAGTGCATCGCTTGATTTCGTCGGCGGCTTGCTTTAAGACGGCGCGGCCGTCCTTAGTGAGGCTCTTGTTATTAGAGTCGAGGACATCATTGATAGTGTTCGCTATCGATTCGACGGTGCGTTGATATGAGTCGACGTCCTTGACATCGGTAGCGAACGCTTTCAATACTACTGGGTCGAGCTTTTCGCCCACTCGTTCGGCTTTCTTGACCTGGCTGGTCATCCTGGGTGTTAAATAAATCGTATAGAAGTCGCAAGTCGCAAGTCGCAAGTCGCAATGAGTCGTATTTTATCGCACTGCACAGCTCTTTGGCCGCCGGTCCTGCCACTCCGTTACGGTGGTCAGGAACCGGACGTTTCCAGGGGACGCGACGTGGACGCAAGCTGTGGGGGGTCCCCCGGTTAGGTTAGGTTAGGTTAGGTTAGGTTAGGTTAGGTTAGGTTAGGTTAGGTTAGGTTAGGTTAGGTTAGGTTAGGTTAGGTTAGGTTAGGTTAGGTTAGGTTAGGTTAGGTTAGGTTAGGTTAGGTTAGGTTAGGTTAGGTTAGGTTAGGTTAGGTTAGGTTAGGTTAGGTTAGGTTAGGTTAGGTTAGGTTAGGTTAGGTTAGGTTAGGTTAGGTTAGGTTAGGTTAGGTTAGGTTAGGTTAGGTTAGGTTAGGTTAGGTTAGGTTAGGTTAGGTTAGGTTAGGTTAGGTTAGGTTAGGTTAGGTTAGGTTAGGTTAGGTTAGGTTAGGTTAGGTTAGGTTAGGTTAGGTTAGGTTAGGTTAGGTTAGGTTAGGTTAGGTTAGGTTAGGTTAGGTTAGGTTAGGTTAGGTTAGGTTAGGTTAGGTTAGGTTAGGTTAGGTTAGGTTAGGTTAGGTTAGGTTAGGTTAGGTTTTTTTTTTTTTTTTTTTTTTTTTTGAATTGATTTAGGACAAAAATTGTGAAGATATCTGTTCAGATTTTCTATGGTTGTTGGCTATTTTAAGGCGCAGAAACTGTTGGTATAGACGAAAAATTTGAAACTTCTCTTGCATGACAAGAGCTATTGGCAATAGAGTGTGTCGATGGGAAAGGTCATAGAAAGACAGAAAGGTAGAAGGGATAATTAGAGAGAAGTGTTGTAGATGGTACAGAATTTGCTAAAAATTTAGTCTGGAAATTTAGTGGACAGTAAGATGATTTGAGTTTCAGTATGGAAGTGAAGAAAAGAAGAGTTTCACTTTCCATAATCTGTTTGGTCCTGTAAGCGTGACATCATTGCTTTGATACGAGGACACTGCCGGGTGTTTGTGGCGTTATGGGCGACGTCGCCTCGGGTGCACATTTTGGCGTGGTATTTTGTGCAATTATAGCACTTCTTTTTCGCAGGGTCATTTTTGTGGGGGCAATCAGGGAGACGATGGCCCTCGCTTGCGCAATGGGCACAGGGCTTTTTGTCGCTACTACACTTTGTCTTAGTGTGCCCGTACTGAAGACAAGTGTAGCACTGCACAAAGCGGCTAAAGTCCTCAACGTGGACACGACTGTGGTCCACGTTGAGTTTCCCGAGGGCCAAGATGGTGCGGCGCATCTCGGGGGACACCTCAATAACCGCATTGTATAGGGTGGTGTTCTTGTTCGATGTTAGGAAGCACAGGCGGTTGACATCGATATCGTTTTGGCACTTAAGTACGTCAAGGAGAGGAGCTCGTCTTTAGTGACTTCCTTGGAAATGCCTTTCAAAATGAGAAGCGGGGGGCGGCGTTTGGCTGGCTCCGCCGTGAAGGCGGGAGAAGCCGTGGTGCGCTTTATTGTCTCCTCGCACTGTTCCGGCTTTTCAAATTCGATGCGAAGTTTTCCGTTCGAAATCGGCTGAATTTTGACAGGAGCGTATTTGTGCTTTCGGAAGGACACGACCTTCTTCCACTCGCTGACAACTTCAGCCGGTTTCTTCGAAACATCATTGGCGCAAACAATGATGGCAGGCTTGGTTTTGGGCGAAGGGGGGGTAGATTTAGCCATAGAGGCATACGATGTCGGGAGCGCAACCGGGACTTGTGGAGAGGCAATTGGGGCGGATCTCAGCTCCTCCTTGAAGGCAGCGAGTTCACTTCTCACCGCCGAAATCACCTCATCCTTAATACACTCGGTTGCGTCCTTAGCTTCTAAGATGGACTCGTGAAGCGTTGTATTTTTCGACTCATTGACGAATTGGTCCTTCAGCTCCCCCATGAGGAATTCCAGACCATAGGACAAGAACTCTGTGCATTTAAAAATGCAGGACTTATTCTCCTTAGTCAAACTTTTGTTTGCATTAAGGCAGTCGTTGATAGTGCGGATGACGTTGCGGGAGGATTTGTAGTAATCCTCGAAGGTTTTGACATCACTTAGGTTGTAGTCCATGGTGATGACAACAGATTCGCGTTGGGTACTCATGATGAGCGCAGTTAATCACAATCGATCGCAGTTGATAACAAGAGCACAGCTCTTTAGCCACCGGTCCTGCCACTCCGTTACGGTGGTCAGGACACGGTGTTGACAGGGGACGCGACGTGGACGCAAGCTGTGGGGGGTCCCCCGGTTAGGTTAGGTTAGGTTAGGTTAGGTTAGGTTAGGTTAGGTTAGGTTAGGTTAGGTTAGGTTAGGTTAGGTTAGGTTGGGGTACAACGTGGAAGGCCTCCTCGTGTGGCTGCCTACTTACCAGTCCTTGTGAATCCTTACGGATCCTATGGGAACGGTAACAGGCGGTCCTGGCGTATCCTGGGCAACGGAGGGTAGTAATCTCTTAGGGGATTACTACTCGACGGCAGACTTCCTACGAGGGGGACGGGTCTCCCGTCCGTCCCGCCTCGGGTTGCCGCGCGTTAGCGGCGTCGTATGGCGGACTGAGTCCGCGGCTGCAGCCTTCCGCAGCAATTTGGTGGGGTGCCTCTATGCACCATCGTTTGTGGTCCGATCGGTCGTTATTTCGTCCAATTGGACTTTTATTGTCGGAGCTTCGGCTCGTGGTGTGGCGGTGTAGCACCGCGGCGCGGCGGTCTGGTCTTCTGATCAACCGTCGGGCAACCTGTTACCCCCTGCCGTGTTTCTCGGCAAGGGCCAGGGGGCCTGCCTTTATCGGCGGGCCCGAGTGGAGACAACCACAGTAAAAAACCACCAGCGCGGCGGGTTCGTCGGCTGCGAGTACGCAGTCGGCGGACAGACTTCGGTCAACCGTCGGGCAGCCTGTTACCCCTGTCGTGTTTTTCGACAGGGGCCAGGGGGCTTGCCTTAACCGGCCGGCCCGAGAGGAGACAACCTCAGTAAAAAACCACCTCGCGCGACGGGTCCGCTGACTGCGAATATCGTAGTCGGCGGACAGACTCCGGTCACCGTCGGGCAAACCTGTTTCCCCAGCCGAGTTCCTTGGGACTCCAGTAGTTCCATGGGATTTTGCTGGGACCAGGGGGCTTGCCTTGACCGGCCGGCCCAAGAGGAGCCAACCTCATTAAAAAACCCCAATTCCACCGCTGGGGATGCACGTGGCAGGTGGAGCCTCTATTTGGAGGTCGTGGACCGGGTGAAGGTCCACGGAGCGACTCAGCCCACGGGGACCGCCCGCCCCCCGTGGCCGTAAGTAGGGTTACCCGGGCACAGGGGTCTCTGCCCGGGTGGACCACATACATCCCCCTTAATCGTGGGAATCGCATGGATAAGTTTATAAAAAATTCGTTTCACCTATTAGAATGTGAGTTGGAGGATGAAGAGGCGCTTTCGGGCGCGGAGATAGTGCCTTCGGGCGTGGATGTGGCGCTTTCAGGCGCGGAGGTGGCGCTTTCAGGCGCGGATGACGAAGGTGCGCCAAGCGGCGCGGAGATGTCTAGTCGACCGCCTTCTGCGGCGTCTTCGTTAGGGTCATTTTTCACCAGACCCACCGGACAGGAGGAACTAGAGTCAGACGATACTCTAGCTAATGCTTCAGGAGATAGCTGTGTCACAATGGCCAGCTACCTAAAGCGAAAACGCACCCCTAAGAGCCAAGAGGGTGGCTCAACATCGGACTCGGCCGCGCCGAAAGGCAAGGCCAAGTCCAATGCCAAACGAGGGCGTGGACGATCGACTACATCGGGAGAGTATGTCGGTCGCGCCGCGGCCCAGAGAGAGCTCAGAGCTCTTAAGAAGGCGGAGGTACAACGCGAGTTGGAGGAGAGTGCGGCGGCCGCGGAAAGGAAGGCCCGCGCCGCCAGAAACAAAGTCGGATACGGGGCAGACCCGTACTTGGATGAGGACCTAGAGGGCAAATCTCTGGAGGAACTTAGTAGTAAAGGCCTCCACGAGTACAAGGAGTTGAAGAAATACGTCGTCAACTCCGGCAACATTAAAGGGACGTACCAGAAGGGCATAAATATGAGCGCTAAGAGCATGCTGCATATTATAGAGGAGGCTACCAAACGAAACTCCTCCGATGAGAATAAGCGACTCCAGGCAACGGTCAGCCGTTTGTCAGCGGAGAACGCTCTGTTGCGAGCTGACATGGAACGCAACACGAAGGAAGTGGCCGACCTCAAAGCACAGCTTAAGGCCCTGAATGCCAAACCGGCCAAGAGGGCGGCCACACCCAGACAGGATGAGATGGAGGTGTGCGATGTTCCGGCGTCGCCATCCCCATCAACTCTGACACCGGAGATACAGGCGGCGCTGAACCAAATGGCGCTGGAGCAGAAGGTCTTCACAAGGACCCTCATGGAGAGCTTTAAGAAAAGCCTTGCTCCCTCCGTCTTCCTTCCCGAGGAAAGGATACGCCCGCCACTCGCGGCGGACAAGAGGGCAAAAGAAGCGGTTGTCGTCCTTGAGCGGCTGGACAACCCCTTCAAAATCCCAGAGCCGCCCAAACCTCAGAGGGCGAAGAAGGTCTCCAAGGTGACCAGGGCTCCTAACACCTCTGCCCCGTCCCCTGGAACCTCTGAACAAACGGCACCTGCCCAGCAGGAGGAGGACCTAATGCTACCTTCAACCACTCCGGCTAACGAGGGGTGGTCGACGGTAACCAGGAAAAAGACAAAGAAGCCTTCCACGGCCCCCCAACCTAAACCGGGACCGTCATCGGCTTCCAGTCTGCCGAGGAAACCAGCCAGGCCGGCCAAATCGGCTACCAAGTCGGCTGAACCCGTCGCCAAGACGGGTAAGAAAAAGAAGAAGAAGAAGGCGAAGAAGGGCCTGGTTCCCCCCAAAACCTCAGCGGTCGTAGTCACCTTGACCGCAGAGGCTACCGAAAAGGGGGAGACCTACGAGTCCGTGCTGAGAAAGGCACGAACTCAAATAGACATGGCCGAGTTGGGAATCGGTGCGGTTCGCTGCCGCCAGACTCTAACCGGGGCGCGGAAATTTGAATTCCCCGGCGCCCAAAGTGCGGAAAATGCCGATACATTTGCGGCAAAGCTCAAGGAGGCGGTGGCGGACACCGCTAAAGTGTCCCGTCCCCAAAAAATGGCGGGCCTCATGCTAGCCACTCGGTCACCAGAGACGAGGTTGTCGCCAAAGTGGCAGAGGTCGGTGGTTGCTGCCCTGAAGATGTAAGGGCCGGATCCATCCGAACAGGTCGCGGTGGCGTTGGCGCAATTCGCGTTCGGTGCCCTATTGTCGCCGCGAAGAAGTTAGTGGAGGGAGGACGTCTTTTGCTGGGCTTTAGCTCTATTTCTATAAGAGCCTTAGAAGCCCAGCCCCTTCGCTGCTTCAAGTGCTACGGCACTGGCCATACTCGCGCGCTCTGTCCGTCCTCCGTTGAGAGGTCGGACCTATGCTTTAGATGCGGCGAGAGTGGCCACAAATCTGCCACATGCTCCGCAAAGCCCAAGTGCGCGGTATGCGCAGCCAGTGGGCGGCCTTCAGGGCATGTTATGAGGGGGAAGAATTGCTCTCCCCCCTACAAGAGGGGAAAGTTTGGGGCTCAGACACAGCCCCAGAGCTCTGCCGCCGCGGCTCCACCGACGACGGATGGTGATGGTGCGATGTCCGAATAATGGCTTTAGTCGGACATCGCACCTTTATTCAGGCGAATCTGAACCACTGCCGCTCGGCCCAGGACCTTTTGTCGCAGTCCGTGGCCGAGTGGGCAGTGGATGTCGTAATTGCTGCCGAACCATATTTTGTTCCTGATTCTTGGATCGGGGACCGTGAGGGTTCGGTGGCGATTTTTCGTAGGGCATCGTCACCCACTCCCCCTCTCACACTTCTCGAGAGAGGTTCCGGGTATGTTGTCGCCGAATGGGGCGAAATGGTGCTTGTGGGAGTGTATTACTCCCCAAATCGTCCTCTACGGGACTTTGAGGTGCTGCTTGCGCAGTTATCGGCTGTTGTGGCGCGACTGACCTCTCGTCATATCATCATCGCCGGCGACTTCAACGCCAAGTCGGTGGCTTGGGGCAACCCAGCCGCCTCTTGCAACAGACGCGGCCAGGTGACGGAGGCCTGGGCAATTTCTACCGGGCTAGTCGTGCTGAATAGGGGTAACTCCTACACCTGCGTGCGACAGCAGGGGGGGTCAGTGGTGGACCTCACGTTCGCCACTCCCGCCCTCGCCGCACGTGTGGGAGGCTGGCATGTCTCGCGGGTCGAGACTCTTTCCGACCATCGATACGTTCGGTGGTCGATCTCCCCGCAAGTTCAAGACTCTGGCGTCGCTCCGACCCGTCGTGGGGCGTCCTTTCCCCGCTGGGCTTTAACCCGTCTGGACCGGGGAGCTGCAAAGGAGGCCGCGTTCCTTCAGGATTGGTTCGCGCCCTCCCCCTCCGGTCTCGACGTCGACACATCCGCAGCGATTCTGCGGGACTCCTTGACCGAGGTGTGCAACTCAAGCATGCCTCGGTCCAGGCGCCCCGCAGCCCGTCGGGCGGTGTATTGGTGGAGCGCAGAAATTGCCGAACTCCGAAAGAGCTGTATTGCCGCCCGACGCGCGTTTCAGCGCAGTCGCAGGCGCCGCGTCAGAGACTCTGACAATGAGGCCCGTCTATATGCCTCCTATGTCGAGGCAAGACGGGTCCTCAAGGCGGCGATCGGGGAGGCCAAGGACCGTGGCAGAGCGGAGATGCTCGAGGGCCTGAATAACGATCCGTGGGGGAGACCGTATAGGGCAGCGCGAAACCAGCTGCGCCCAATTGGTCCCCCGCTGACCGAGACCCTCGAGCCTGGTCTTCTTGGAGAGGTGGTCCGGGCGCTGTTCCCGGCCCAAGACACATCCTTCTCACCGCCTGTCATGTGTCCTCGTGGGAGAGTCGCCACAGCGGCACGGGACGTTCCCCCCGGTCACGCCGGAGGAATTTACGTCGGCCTGGGAGTGCCTGCGCCGAAAGAAAACGGCACCTGGCCCCGATGGGGTACCGGCCCGGATTGTGGCCATCGCGGCCTCACAAATGGACGAGCGCTTCCGGGATCTCTTCGGCCAGTGTTTCTCGGCCGGGAGGTTCCCGGATATATGGAAAGAGGGACAATTGTGCCTCCTCCGTAAAGAGGGGCGCCCATCGGACTCTCCATCAGCTTACCGGCCAATCGTTCTTCTGGACGAGGTCGGTAAGCTGTTTGAGAGAATCATCGCAGCTCGCATCAACGAGCACCTACAGGGCACAGGGCCGGACCTATCGGACAACCAGTTCGGTTTTAGGTCCGGGCGGTCAACCATCGACGCCATCGCCCGTCTTCAGCGGCTTGTTAGGGATTCGGAGGCGCGTGGGGAGGGCGTGTTGGCGGTGTCGTTTGACATTGCTAACGCCTTCAACACCATCCCCCACGCCACCATCTTGGAGGCCCTTCGGCACTTCGGCCTCCCCTCCTATCTCCAAGCTCTGCTGGAGAGCTATTTGTCGGACCGTTCGGTTCAGTTCGTGGACAGACAGGGCGTCCTGCGAAGTCATGGGGTGCAATCCGGTGTTCCACAGGGGTCGGTCCTAGGCCCCCTCCTGTGGAACATCGGGTTCGACTGGATGCTCCGGGGAGCTTTCCTCCCGGGCACGAGTGTCATCTGTTATGCGGATGACACTCTTCTCACAGCCCGGGGGAAGAGCTACGGCGAGGCGGCGTGTCGCGCGGCTGCGGGTGGAGCATTCATTGCCCGCCGCATCCAATTGCTGGGACTTAAGGTGGCGCTGAACAAAACGGAGGCCGTGTTTTTCCACGGCCCCCGGATGCGCTGCCCTCGGGATGCCCATATCTCGATCGACGGAGTGGATGTGGCCGTCAAGAGTCACATCGTTTACTTGGGCCTCACCCTGGACTCGCGATGGCAGTTTGGCCCGCATTTTAGCGGGCTGTCATCGCGACTCCTTAAGGCCGCCGACGCCTTTGCATGGCTCCTCCCAAATCTGGGGGGGCCAAAGGCGCATTGCCGGCGCTTATACGCCGGCATCCTGCGCAGTATGGCAACATATGGGGCGCCAATATGGGCTGACGCTGTCTCACGTAGAGACAACATAAAGCACCTGAGGCGCCCCCAGAGGGCCATAGCCCAGAGAGTCTCGCGGTCCTACAGGACCGTGAGCTTTGATGCGTCTTGTGTCTTGGCCAGCACCCCGCCCTGGGAGCTCGAAGCCCAGGTGCTGGCCAAGGTCTACTGGTGGACGGCCGAGCAGAGGGCGTGCGGGGATCGTCCTGCTCCAGCCGAGAGAGGAGCAGTGAGGAGAGCAGCCAACCAAGACCTGCTTCAGCAGTGGGCTGAGGGCCTTGCCTCCGCTGCGTTTGGGCGGCGCCTCTTGGACGCCGTCGGTCCGGTGTTGCAACAATGGTTAGAGCGGCAACATGGATTCCTCACGTTTCGTCTGGTGCAGGTATTGTCTGGGCACGGGTGCTTCGGACAATATCTGCATCGGATCGGACGGGAGGAATCCACTGTGTGCCACGAGTGTGGGGCCGGGTGTGACACGGCAGATCACACCCTGGCAGTCTGCCCGGCTTTTGACGGTCCCCGAGCCGTTCTGGTCGGCTCGTTGGGACCAGACCTGTCGCTCCCAGCCATCATTTTATCGATGCTGGAGAGCCGCTCGAATTGGACGGCGATGGCCTCCTTTTGTGAGACGATTATGTCCCAAAAGGAGGCCGCGGAGCGGGAGCGGGAAGATGATCCCGACGCTCCTCCCCTCCGCAGACGTAGAGGTGGCCGCGCGCGGCGACTTTTTCCGCCGCTTGATGCCGCCTGACGGGGCCCAGCGGGTGGTTGGTGCGGGGGCACCTCCACCTGCATTGCACGGGTCCCCGTCTCCGTCGGACGGGAGTGGGTTGTCCTTTCGGACCCCTCCTGTCGCTCCCCCCTAGGGGGGTGAGCTCGTGGGTGTCTGCCGCATAGGGCGGACAGCGCTGGCGGTGCCAAGGCTGTATGAGTTACCTCAGGCCCCTTGACACCGTCCCCATAGGCGCATGACGAAAGGGCCGGGGTTTTTAGTGGGTATTCCCTGCCTCCCTTCCACCTTGAGGCAGGGCGAGTCCCACATAACCCGTCGTTCCCCCCGAGCGGCGGGTATGCCTAAAAGCATTTTCCCCCGGCTTAAAAAAAAAAAAAAAAAAAAAAAAAAAAAAAAAAAAAAAAAAAAAAAAAAAAAAAAAAAAGATAGGAAGGTTAGGTTAGGTTAGGTTAGGTGTAGGTTAGGTTAGGTTAGGTTAGGTTAGGTTAGGTTAGGTTAGGTTAGGTTAGGTTAGGTTAGGTTAGGTTAGGTTAGGTTAGGTTAGGTTAGGTTAGGTTAGGTTAGGTTAGGTTAGGTTAGGTTAGGTTAGGTTAGGTTAGGTTAGGTTTTTTTTTTTTTTTTTTTTAGTGAGTTTTGGGCAAAGTTTTATAATTTATCTGTACGTGTTTTCTCGGATATGATGCTATTGAGACGCAGGATATTCTATGTAGACGTAGAATATTAGTCAGTATTGGCAAAATGGTAACTTCTCTAGCGTGACCAGAGCTATGACAAAAATAATGTTTATTGGGACACAATCGCAGAAAGACAGATGATTTTCTAGGTAAATTGGGAAACAAGTTGTAGAAGGAACAGATAGAGACAAGATATTGTTAAGTAGTATTTAAGTCATAAGAAGATTATGAGTTTGAGGATCAGAGAGAATTAGAAAAGAGTTTTTCTAATCCCCGTAGTCGGTTTGGTCTTGAAGACGAGCCATCATCGCCTTTATACGGGGACACTGGCGGGCATTGGTGGCGTTGTGAGAGACATCGCCTCTGGTGCACATCTTCGCGTTGTACTTAGCGCAGTTATAGCACTTGCGCTTTGACGCGTCGTTCTTATTGGGGCACTCAGAGACTTGATGTCCCTCACTAGCACAATGGGCACAAGGCTTTTTGTCCGCGGTGCATTTGGCCTTAGTGTGCCCGTATTGCAGGCACACATGGCACTGGACAAATCTGCTGAAGTCCTCAACGTGGACACGGCTGTGATCCACGTTGAGTCTCCCGAGAGCGAGGATGGTGGTACGCATCTCGGGAGTGACCTCCAGCACTGCGTTGTATAGGGTGGTATTCTTGTTTGTTGTTAAGAAGCACAAGCGAGCAATTGAAACATCATTCTGGCACTGCAGGACGTCCAGTAATTCGTCCTTAGAGACGTCTTTAGGGATCCCCTTGAGGATCATGAGTGGGGGTCTCCTTTTGGCGGGCTCGGCAGAAAAACCCTTGACGGTCTTTGTGCGGTTGATGGTTTCGCTGCAATGCTCATGCTTCTCAAACTCAACCCGCAGTTTGCCGTTTGAGATGGGTTGTATTTTAACTGGGGCATACTTTTGTTTCCGGAATGAAACTACTTTTTTCCATTCTGTCACGACCTCGGTTGGTTTCTTGGAAACATCGTCGGCCGTGACTATGATGGCTGGCTTCGTTCGGGGCGCTTTGGGTAGTTTTTTGGACGACGAGGCTACAGAGGCATAGGACACCGCAGTATCGGTTCCCAAAGAGTTATGGGGCTCATAAGGCCTCATCCCATCTTTGAAGGAGGCGAGTTCAGACCTGACGGCCTGCAATATCTCCTCCTTCAAGCTCGACGTAGTCTCGCGGACCTCACAAATAGATTCCTGTAATGTTGCTTCTTTGGCTTCTGCGACGAATTGGTCCTTAAGTTCTCCGTTAAGGAACTCTAAGCCATATAGGAGGTAATCTGTACATTTTAGGATACAGTGCTTGTTGTCCTTGGTGAGACTCTTGTTCGCACCAAGGCAATCATTGATGGTATGGATAACATCTTTGGTTATCTTGTAGTAGGCTTTGAAGTCGGTGAGTTCATCAAGGTCGTGGGTCATTTTAATGACCACGGGCTCTCGTTGAGTAGTCATATTGAAAATACTTGGTCGCAGATGATAACACTTATTCGCATATAGTTCGCAGTTGGTGCACAGAGCTCTTCAGCCGCCGGCCTGCCACTCCGTTACGGTGGTCAGGACGCGACGTTGCCCAGGGGACGCGACGTGGACGCAAGCTCTGTGGGGGGTCCCCCGGTTAGGTTAGGTTAGGTTAGGTTAGGTTAGGTTAGGTTAGGTTAGGTTAGGTTAGGTTAGGTTAGGTTAGGTTAGGTTAGGTTAGGTTAGGTTAGGTTAGGTTAGGTTAGGTTAGGTTAGGTTAGGTTAGGTTAGGTTAGGTTAGGTTAGGTTAGGTTAGGTTAGGTTAGGTTAGGTTAGGTTAGGTTAGGTTAGGTTAGGTTAGGTTAGGTTAGGTTAGGTTAGGTTAGGTTAGGTTAGGTTAGGTTAGGTTAGGTTAGGTTAGGTTAGGTTAGGTTAGGTTAGGTTAGGTTAGGTTAGGTTAGGTTAGGTTAGGTTAGGTTAGGTTAGGTTAGGTTAGGTTAGGTTAGGTTAGGTTAGGTTAGGTTAGGTTAGGTTAGGTTAGGTTAGGTTAGGTTAGGTTAGGTTAGGTTAGGTTAGGTTAGGTTAGGTTAGGTTAGGTTAGGTTAGGTTAGGTTAGGTTAGGTTAGGTTAGGTTAGGTTAGGTTAGGTTAGGTTAGGTTAGGTTAGGTTAGGTTAGGTTAGGTTAGGTTAGGTTAGGTTAGGTTAGGTTAGGTTAGGTTAGGTTAGGTTAGGTTAGGTTAGGTTAGGTTAGGTTAGGTTAGGTTAGGTTAGGTTAGGTTAGGTTAGGTTAGGTTAGGTTAGGTTAGGTTAGGTTAGGTTAGGTTAGGTTAGGTTAGGTTAGGTTAGGTTAGGTTAGGTTAGGTTAGGTTAGGTTAGGTTAGGTTAGTTAGGTTAGGTTAGGTTAGGTTAGGTTAGGTTAGGTTAGGTTAGGTTAGGTTAGGTTAGGTTAGGTTAGGTTAGGTTAGGTTAGGTTAGGTTAGGTTAGGTTAGGTTAGGTTAGGTTAGGTTAGGTTAGGTTAGGTTAGGTTAGGTTAGGTTAGGTTAGGTTAGGTTAGGTTAGGTTAGGTTAGGTTAGGTTAGGTTAGGTTAGGTTAGGTTAGGTTAGGTTAGGTTAGGTTAGGTTAGGTTAGGTTAGGTTAGGTTAGGTTAGGTTAGGTTAGGTTAGGTTAGGTTAGGTTAGGTTAGGTTAGGTTAGGTTAGGTTAGGTTAGGTTAGGTTAGGTTAGGTTAGGTTAGGTTAGGTTAGGTTAGGTTAGGTTAGGTTAGGTTAGGTTAGGTTAGGTTAGGTTAGGTTAGGTTAGGTTAGGTTAGGTTAGGTTAGGTTAGGTTAGGTTAGGTTAGGTTAGGTTAGGTTAGGTTAGGTTAGGTTAGGTTAGGTTAGGTTAGGTTAGGTTAGGTTAGGTTAGGTTAGGTTAGGTTAGGTTAGGTTAGGTTAGGTAGGTAGGTTAGGTTAGGTTAGGTTAGGTTAGGTTAGGTTAGGTTAGGTTAGGTTAGGTTAGGTTAGGTTAGTTAGGTTAGGTTAGGTTAGGTTAGGTTAGTTAGGTTAGGTTAGGTTAGGTTAGGTTAGGTTAGGTTAGGTTAGGTTAGGTTAGGTTAGGTTAGGTTAGGTTAGGTTAGGTTAGGTTAGGTTAGGTTAGGTTAGGTTAGGTTAGGTTAGGTTAGGTTAGGTTAGGTTAGGTTAGGTTAGGTTAGGTTAGGTTAGGTTAGGTTAGGTTAGGTTAGGTTAGGTTAGGTTAGGTTAGGTTAGGTTAGGTTAGGTTAGGTTAGGTTAGGTTAGGTTAGGTTAGGTTAGGTTAGGTTAGTTAGGTTTGGTTAGGTTAGTTAGGTTAGGTTAGGTTAGGTTAGGTTAGGTTAGGTAGGTTGGTTAGGTTTTTTTTTTTTTTTTTTTTTTCAATTAGAGTCTCAATGGGTTTCAATTGGTTTGAAAGTCGGTAAAGGGTGGACGTTTCAAGATTGTGTGTTGGTTTAATCCTGCTATAGGATACAGGATTGTTATAGGTGCAATAGGGTTGGAGATTTGTTTGGGTGTGCTAAGAGATTTATGTTTTATTTAGGTTTTGAGTCTTCTTATGATGGTTGTGGTTAATCTGCCGAAAGTTTCGACAGATTCATTTTTGTTGATGATTTGGGGTTAAGTTGTAGGGCTCGATATTGAGGTTGTTGCAGACGATCGTATGATCGTTCCGCTCTTTGCAGAAGATAGGGCAATTCTGGACGAGATGGGTGATGTCTTGGATCGTGGAGTTATCACACGGGCACGTGTTGTTGTCGATTATCTTAAAGCGGTGCAGGTATTGTTTTTGATAGCCGTGCCCGGTGATGATTTGTGTGAGCTCGAATGACATGGGAAAAACTTTTCGATACTCTTCGATGTCTTTTATGGTTTTGAACCAATAGTATATGTAGGAGTCCTTGGCTTCGTTGGTGTAGTTTCCTGCCATTCAAGTAGGATTCTCTTCCGGATGGCGTGTTTGGCGTATGAGATTGGGAACTCGTTGGAGACGTTAGCTGTTTTCATGAGCGCTGCAGCTTTTGCGTGAGTGTCTGCCAACTCGTTCCAGTGATGCCGACATGCGCTTTGACCCACATGAAGTCAACTGTTATGTGGTGGGTATTTTGTAGATCAAGGAGGAGGTGGTGTATAGCGCAGACGGTCGGGTCGGTGTTGCTGCGGTCCTGTAGGGCTTTTAGTGAGGAAAGGCTGTCGGAGGCTATAAGTGTATTGGTTTTGTATCTGATTGTAAGAGCCAGTTTAGAGCCATTTCTATTGCCGTTAGTTCTGAGATGAAAACTGTGGAAGTTCTGGGGAGTTTCTTTTTCTTTACTATTGGGGACACGTAGGGTTGGAAAATGACCGCAGCAGAACCGACCGATCCGTCGTCCTGCTTGCTACCGTCAGTGTAGATAATTGTGCGGTAGCCAGTGGAGATTGTGTCAGCTTCCTCTTGATTCTGTGCCTCTGCGTAGGTGATCGAAATTCTGGAGGCAGGGTGTAGCAGTTCTCGTACGGGCGTTTTTCGCCTGAGAACTATGTCACTGGGGAGCTCTTCGAAGGTGCCGGTGGATTTGATAGTATGGATTTCCATAGCTTCCTGCACTATTAGATGTAGAGGCACGAACTGGGCCAGCGCAATGGCCGACGCGGCCGAGACTGTGCGAAAGGCCCTGATAGACCTGATGGCGAATTGCCTCTGGAAAGATCTCAAGGCCTTTCTCACGGCATAGAATTGGGTAGCCCGTCCCCAGATGCCCGCCGCATAAGTGAACATAGGTTGGATGACCTGGCGGTATATGGTCTCGACATTCTGAGGATGGGCCCCCCAAGTGGGCTTGACGAACTGGCAAAGTTTCTTGTATAGCCTTGTCGCTTTTGAGATGAGGTATTTGCTGTGCTCAATGAACTTAAGTTTTGAGTCCAGCATTACCCCCAGGAGCTTAATGGTTTTCAGGAGGGGTATGGGGATGTCGTCCATGAATAGTTTTGCCGAGTTCGCCGCCGCGGTGAACGCTATGGCTTGCGTTTTGCTGGGGCCAAACGTAAGTTTGGCTTCTTTGCCCCAGTCAAATATGATTTGCAGAGCTTGGTTGGTGATGGCTTCGAGGTCCTCAGTTGTGGGTGCTTTGACGAGCAGCAGCACGTCATCTGCGAAGGCCTGTATGCGGGTCCCCTCCGGGAGTTCCTTCTCCAGGAGCTCATCCAGGATCAGGTTCCAGAAGGTGGGCCCGCACACAGAGCCTTGGATGCAGCCCTTCGAGGTGACCTTGGTGGCTGAGGAGTCTCCAAATCTTAGTGTCGACCGTCGGTTAGAAAGGTAACTTTGTATGGTCCTGTATACGTTGGTGGGACATTCGGATTTACGTAGTCGGTGCAGGAGCAGGGGCCACCAGGCGTGGTCGAATGCAGATTTGATATCTAAAGAGATCGCGACCACCTGGTGTTTGCTGGTCTTGGCCTCTTCGATAAAGCTGATGGCATCTTTCAGAGCATCCGTCGTAGAGATCTGCTCCTTAAAGCCGTATTGTTTTGTGCTATATTTGGAGTGCTTTTCTAAGTGGTAGACCAGACGCTTGGTTATGAGCTTCTCCATAAGCTTCCCGAACACTGGCAGGAGGCCTATGGGTCGGTACGATGAAAGGTCGTTAGGGTCGTCCTTGTTGGGTTTAGGGAGAATTTTTATTATTGCGGTCTTCCATATGGTGGGGAAGTAACTGAGTTCGAAGCATCTATTGTAGAGTCTAGTGATGATTTCAGGTATGGCTTTAAAGGTGTTGTAGCAGATGTCTGAGGTGAAATGATCCAGTCCAGGGGCGCGTTTGGGGTTCATATAATTGAGGCATTCATCGATTTCTTGTTGAGTAAACGGTGTGTCATTTGTCGTGGTGAAGTCGGCTTCGGATTCAAGTCTCAGTAGTCTCTGTCTAGGTGTTGTGTCCGTCGTATCGTCGGGGAAAAAGTGGTTTAATAAAGCGTGTGCAGTCGATTGGCTATTGGTGGTGAACTGGTTATTCACTTTCAGGGTTTGCGGTGGGCGATGTTTTGGGGACTCCTTGATTATGCGGTTGGTCAAGGACCAGACATTTTCCTTCCCCTGCGTGTTGCAAAACTCTCTGAAGTGGTCTGTGGATGCCTTGGAGAGCTCTTTGGCATAGGTTGTTCGGGCTTCTTTGTGAGCTTGGATTGCTTCGCTAAGGTCTCTGCCAGAGCGTTTAAGATCATGCAATCGATGGTGGGATTTGATACACTGTTTTTTGAGCCGCTCCAGGTCATCGTTCCACCAGGGGTTAAAGGATGTGTTTGGTCCTTTCTTGGGTAGTGACAGGTCACATGCTGTGCTGATTATGTCGTTCAGGTCTGTTATGAAGTCATCTATTTGGTCGGTGTTGAAGTTGTGAATGCTGAGGTTTATAAGTGGAGATTCAGAAATTAATTTGTTGAAATTGTCCTTGTATATAGCCCAATTGGCTTTGTTTGTATTATATTTATAAGTAGAGCTTGCTATGGGTTTGTCTATTTTGTATTTGCTTGAGATGGTAAAATCTATTGCGTTGTGGTCAGAAGTTGGGCAGGCGTCAAGATTGACTTTCCAGGTCTGAAGAAGGGGTAGCAAATTGTCAGATAACAGAGTGATGTCTACGATTG
>JAVAXP010000040.1:0-27614 GCA_031163375.1 Conogethes punctiferalis | reverse complement strand
ACTTACTTATATCAAAAAATAACATCGAACTAGGCTTCATTACCATCAAAAGCCTATCGCATTCCACTATTGGGCATAATTCTCTCCAGTAGTACGCCACTTTGTTCAAACATCTAAATACTTTGTAAATAATCGCCACTGGGTATTCCCTGCCTCTCTTCCATCCTGAGACAGGGTGCCGTCCTCCCACTCCAGAGGACGGCGTGAGTCCCATATACTCCGTCACTCCCCTCGGGTGACGGGGATGCGTAAAAGCATTTTCCCCGGCAAAAAAAAAGGGTGGGTTGGTAGCTCCTTGTTCCAGTGACGCTGCTGCCCGCCATCAGCGTGTAGTATTTAGTTACGCCTTCAATCGTGATTGAAAACCAAAAATTAGAAATAACTAGAAGGTAAGGTATACAATTGTTTTACAATTTAGGCATTCTTATCTAGTTGTCTTTTCGTTCACTTGTAAAGGGGTCAACCAACCAAAAGTTTGAGAACCAACGCGCTAAAGTCTTTGAACTCTACATTGCGGGCAATACAGTGAGAATGTTCGTCTCTTTATATATCGTGTCGTATTGTTTAAAGTCACGACGGTAAGTAACTTGTCGTTTACAAGTCTCCACGTTGCCAGCACGCTGTTAACTTGTAGACAAGTTGCCATTTTGAACTCTGATGTATTTTTATTCGGGGTTTGTTTCTTAGTAGTGTGTGGATTTCTGATTTTTTTTCGTCGAATGCTTAATACGCATGCAATAGAGACTGTGGTTATTGCTTCTGGCTCGGTGGCTCAATTGGTAGTGGCCCCTGCCTTCTGATCCAAGAGTCCGGGACAAACATTCGTGTGATTAACACTTGTGTTTGTTCCGTGTCTGGGTGTTTATATTTGTATTTAAGTATTTATTTGTGTAACTTCGTTGTTCTGATACCCATAACATAAGTGCTTAAGCTACTTACTTTGGAATCGGAGCAATGTATGTGATGTTGTCTGATATTTATTTATTTATGCTTAACATCAATCGTATATCGACTATAGTATTTTTCATACCTTAGTGGTATAAAAATACTATAGTTCATGGTAATGGTGTAAGGGAGCGGCCTATCATCTTTTCGCTCCAAGCCAACCTCACCTGCCCGTGGTGCATCCTGCCGAATAACAAACGAGGCGCGGGCAACCGACTGGTGGCGGTGTAACCATCACGATTGAAGGCGTAGCTAAATACCACAGACCGATGACGTAATGATGACGGGCAGCAGCGTCACCGGAGCGAGAAGCTACGCCCTGCGATCGCCAACCTCCTGCCCTGCCCGTCATCGGTCTGTAGTATTTAGCTAAGCCTTCAATTGTGATGGTTATACCGGCACCATTATAGGCCGCTCGCTTACATCCCTATCTTAACTAATATTATAAAGCTGAAGAGTTTGTTTGTTTGTTTGAACGCGCTAATCTCAGGAACTACTGGTCCGAATTAAAAATTCTTTTTGTGTTGAATAGACCATTTATCGAGGAAGGCTTTAGGCTATATAACATCACGCTGTATAATGGAAAATGTAAAAAAAAAAATAACTATTCCACGCGGACGAAGTCGCGAGCACAGCTAGTAAATTTAGAAGGCTATATAGGCCTTCTAAATCTAGCACAAAAATAACCACAACCAATGAAGGTCACTCAGTAAAGAGCTCTATCACCAGCCACCAAGGCACTGATTCAGTTACCAGTCCTTGTGCTCTAACTGAGTTATGTGTTAATATCTGTCAGGACTGGCGGGGAACGGTAACTTAATTTCACATGTTAGCTTCGGAACAAGGCAGCGGTTCTCAATCTTTGTTGACTAATGGGGGCGTTGTATGGGGCGATGGACCCTTGTAGGCGGTGTGGTTTGAGAGTCTCAAACCTTAAAAAGTCAAAGATTACTTTCTATTCTAGCTAGCTATTATTTTCTATGTCATAATATGTATTTATTTACAAAAAAAAAAGTAAAATAAAATAGTTTATTTCTGCAAATAGATTCACTAGTAATACTTTTGCACGTCAAACTTTTTTCCTACCAGCACTTCGACGTGTAGCCTGCTGATAAGAAGTGCCGCAACAAACTCAACAGTTAGCCGTTTTTTTTAAATACATAATACAATACAATAATATCGTTTTAAAAAGCGCAAGCGAGCAGACTATCATGTCCATGTAATATTGTCATCCATATAGTCTTGTACTTTATAATAACCTTTTGACATTAAAATGGACTTAATGCGAGATTTAAATCTATGTATAGGTAGATCAACAATATTTTGCGGTATTTTGTTAAACATTTTTACACTTTGTCCTATGAATGAGTTACCAGTTTTACGTAGCCTGAGATTGGAAACAGCAAGTTTGCTCTTACTTCTAGTATTGAACTGGTGAAGATCTGAGTTTTTACTATATAAATGTATATTCTTACGTACAACCATAATGCAGTCAAATATGTATTTAAGTAAGTTTATCAGTTGTCTAGCACCCATATTACAAGCTTAGGCTTAGTTTAATATGAATATGAGTTTGGGGCTAAATGGCGATGTGTGGCCCAGCGTGGCATGTCTTGGGTTATTTATTTATTCTATTAGTTAGTAGTAAAAGTCGATTAGGTAACTACTAACTAATCGAATACTACTAACTATATTGACTGGCTCGGTGGCTCAATTGGTAGTGACCTCTGCCTTCTGAGCCAAGGGTCGTGGGTTCGATCACACACACTACAAACATTTGTGTGCATGAACATCTCTGTTTGTATTGGTCTGGGTGGTTTCTATGTATAATTATGTAGGTATTTATTTACTTATTTACAAAAAAAATGTATCTAAGTAAGTTTATCAGTTGTCTAGTACCCATAGTACAAGCTTCGGCTTAGTTTGGGGCTAGATGGCGCTGTGTGGCCCAGCGTGGCATGTCATACTAATTTACTTGGTTTTTTTTTGTATAATAAGAACGATCAGTACCTATCCGATGACCTCACTCCACCTGATGGTAAGCGGTCGTGAGGTCCAAAAGTTAGGTCGACAGGCACACCTTTGTAATCGGATCAATGCTTATGATAATAACTGATATATCTTACACAACCTTAAGACATACTTTTTTCCGGACCCAGATCAACCCGCGACGCATCCCGATATTTATTATTTATTTATAACTTCCGCACAGTCGGCGATTTTGTGGAAAAATATGTCTCGCATTTTATGTCCGCATAAAAATACCGGAATGACAGATCAATGCCGTTAAGAGTTTTTACGGCTACATAAAAACGTCACTTGCGTGAAAATACGTCATGACGCGTTTAATACGTCAGCGTTGACAGACGTGCTTGGAATACTGGCGATAATTATCATAACGGGATGTAAGCCAACCTCACCTGCCCGTGGTGCATCCTGCCGAATAACAAACGAGGCGCTGGCAAACCGACTGGTGGCGATATAACCATCACAATTGAAGGCGTAGCTAAATACTAAAGACCGGTGACGGGCAGCAGCGTCACCGGAGCAAGAAGCTACGCCCTGCGATCGCCAACCCGCCTGCCCAGCGTGGCGATTATGGGTATATCCTCCAGATGTTTGCTCTAAGTGGCGAACAACTGGAGAGGTAGGGCATAGCGAATCTTCGCTCGAATTGAGCCGCCCGTCCGGGGAAAGACCTCCACCCTATAGAATACCGCAGTCAAATGACCTCTGGGTCGTGTTTCTGCTGGTGAGTAGGGTTTCCGGAGCTTGTGGGGGGTTAGGGGTGGGCCGACATGGCGGTGGGAACTGACAGGTAACTGACCAGTTACTTGCCCGTTGTCACAGCGACTTGGGCTTCTCTTTCGCTTTCCATCAGGCGTAGAGAGGCCATTATGTCGAGCCACTATAAAAAAAGAGGCCTATGTCCAGCAGTGGACTGTAATAGGCTGTTGATGATGATGATGTAAGGGAGCGACTTATCGCCCGCCATGCTGGGCAGGCGTATCAGAGCGTAGATCTTCGACGCCACTGCCCGTCATCGGTCTGTGGTATTTAGCTACGCCTTCAATCGTGTAGCTTATATCGCCACCAGTCGGTTGCCAGCGCCTCATCTGTTATTCGGCAGGATGCACCACGGGTGGCTTGGAGCGAAAAGATGATAAGTAGATAGGTCCATTACATCCCCCTGATTTTTGATTAAGCAATAATTCATTGCCAGTCTTAGTGTTCTCTATCGTCTTTACAATGGAGAATACTCTAAAGAGTTATTCCAACTCCCGAACAATACGTGCTGGACAGTGTTGTCATCCGCATACCATCCAGACGATGGTGGCGCGCACCAAGAGGTTTAGTTCCTCGTTCTTGCCCCGTGCCATTCAGTCATGGAATGCCCTTCCAGCTCATGTGTTTCCTTCCTCTTACCATCCTGGGTTCTTTAGGCGGGGCGTGAAACGGCATCTCGGTGGGCCTTCAGGGTGAGGGCGACAGGCGCAATGGGTTTGTTCTATTATGCCTGTCGACCTAACTTTTGGACCTCACGACCGCTTACCATCAGGTCTGTCAGGATTCAGCCGGCACTTTAAAGTTAGTTATAAGTACGAATCTACTGTGCAATTAAAATAAATAAATATTAGACAACATCACATACATTGCTCCGATCCCAAAGTAAGTAGCTTAAGCACTTGTGTTATGGGTATCAGAACAACGAAGGTACCACAAATAAATACTTCGGACACGGGACAAACACAAGTGTTCATCACACGAATGTTTGTCACGGGTGGGAATCGAACCCACGACCCTTGGTTCAGAAGGCAGGGGTCACTACCAATTGAGCCAAAGTATTTTAAGAGCTCCTTCCTCTTCTACTAATACTTAAGAATCCTTTTAAATTCTTTCTAGAATAAAAACACGGTCTTTTAACTCAACTTTATTGTTGCATCCGAGAAATGTTTTTATATATTACCCGTGCACTCAGTCTAAAAGGGTTACCCACTATTTGAGTACATAAAAACCGGCCAAGTGCGAGTCGGACTCGCGCACGTAGGGTTCCGTACCACGGATTGAATGAAAAAATTAGGTAATTTGATTTATGACGTTTAAAAAAACCTACTGTCTAGATTTCCTTCAAACCAAATTTCGTTAGTAGTTTTTATAGTAATACATATCATATATTTTTTTCAGTTTTATCATGCCCATATTTTAGAAGTTACGGGGGGGGGGGGGGACACTCATTTTACCACTTTGGAAGAGTCTCTCGCGCAAACTATTCAGTTTAGAAAAAAATGTTGTTAAAAACCTCAACATCATTTTCAAATACCTATCCATAACCTATCCATACCCCACACGTATAGGTTTGATGAAAAAAAAAAATTTTGAGTTTCAGTTCTATGTATGGGGAACCCCAAAAATTTTGGATTTTTTTCTGATTTTATTGTCACATCTTAATGCGGTTTACAGAATACATCTACGTACCAAATTTCATTAATGTAGCTCTTATAGTTTCGGAATAAACTGGCTGTGACATACGGACGGACAGACAGACAGACAGACAGACATGACGAATCTATAAGGGTCCCCGTTTTTGCCATTTTGGCTACGGAACCCTAAAAACTGTTTATACACGACAGGGGCTGATGCTCTGTGAATGATGTGCAGTTGATGGATGTTTGTGAAAACTAGAGGTTACTAGCAAACCCGGCGAACTCCGTTTCGCCACCAGATGGCTGTAAAGTTTTTTTTCCTTAATTTTCTTTGCTATAAACCTCACGGAGCCCGAGACCTTTCTAACGAATGCAAAACTGTGGAAATCGGTTCGTGCGTTCTGGAGTTATAGCGTCAGGGAGGAAAACCCGACTTATTTTTATATAGTAAGAAGATTTAGCATTTGAAAGAACAAAAATTGGGTATTTTTTATGCATGCATCCGCATCTGTCGTGAGGCATGTTCTTTTTTTATATAGGAAGAGCTTTCAGGATGACCTCACTCCACCTGATGGTAAGCGGTCGTGAGGTCGAAAAGTTAGGTCGACAGGCATAGTAGAACAAACCCAGGGAGGGACAAATGAGAGGGATTTATGGGGCAAAAATACGCGATACGTTCAACGAACGATCGTTTTCGTTTTTTTTTATAGTAGCTCGACATAATGGCTTCCCTACGCCTGATGGAAAGCGAAAGAGAAGCCCAAGTCGCTGTGACAACGGGCAGGTAACTGGTCGGTTACCTGTCAGTTGCCACCGCCATGCCGGCTCAACCCTACCCCCCACGAGCTCCGGAAACCCTACTCACCGGCAGAAACACGACCCAGAGGTCATTTGACTGCGGTATTTTATAGGGTGGAGGTCCTTCCCCGGACGGGCGGCTCAATTCGAGCGAATATTCGCTATGCCCTACCTCTCTTAAAGTAGTTTTCTGTAGTAGGGCTCCAGGCGCGGGCCGGTATCGTGAAAAAGGTCGCAGGACGTAGCTCTTCGCTCCTGAGACGCTGCTGCTCTAAGAACAGTCGAAAGTAAACAATATATCTATCTCCTTCCCACATCATACCATTTCCCTCGCACGGTTCCGTTGCAAAACCAAACTTTTCCCAGTTTTGTAACTCGATTCTGTCCAGAGTGTCGGGTAGGAGTGGAAATTTCTGGAAAAGTAAGTAATTTAAGTTACGTCTAAGACGCAATGACGTAGTGTCCGCAAGTTAGGGTGTTGATTTATATTTACAGGGTCTCTTAAGTTAAGAGTCTGTTGGGGAACATAAATAAATAACCCAAGACATGCCACGCTGGGCCACACATCGCCATCTAGCCCCAAACTAAGCCGAAGCTTGTACTATGGGTACTAGACAACTGATAAACTAACTTGGATACATTTTTCTTGTAAATAAATACATATTATATTATACATAGAAAACATCCAGACCAATACAAACAGACATGTTCATGAACACAAATATTTTTACTGTGCGGGAATCGAACCCGCGACCCTGGCTCAGAAGGCAGAGGTCACTACATACATTTAGGGAAGGCTTCGAAATCTTACTCTTTTTATACCACTAAGGTTTGTTGGGATGAAAGGGAGCGGCCTATCATCTTTTCGCTCCAAGCCAACCTCACCTGCCCGTGGTGCATCCTGCCGAATAACAAACGAGGCGCTGGCAACCGACTGGTGGCGGTATAACCATCACAATTGAAGGCGTAGCTAAATACTAAAGACCGGTGACGGGCAGCAGCGTCACCGGAACAAGAAGCTACGGCCTGCGATCGCCAACCCGCCTGCCCAGCGTGGCGATTATGGGTATATCCTCCAGACGTTTGCTCTAGTGTTGCCCAAATGCAAGAACAAGACGAGACTTAGCCAGTCTTGGTCTTGGTCTTGCGCCAATACACCTGGTCTTGGTCTTGGTCTTGGTCTTGCGCTCCCAGTCTTGGTCTTGGTCTTGCAGCAAGAGTCTTGCAAGTCTTGCAATTACCTATTAGTCTATTATTATTTATTAAAGTTTACTTTAAATCTTAGAAAAACGTATTAGAATTGGAACATTGTGAGCTTGAATTAACATAGCCATAGTAAAGATCAAGCAGATTAATAAATAACTGAAGATTTGATAAGAAATTCGAAAAATCAACTGACCTATATGTCGTTTTCCATGGAAGTAACTGTTTCTTAATAAACATTTATGATTTATAAGCTTACATTTGCTAAAACATGTAAAAAAACAAATTAATTACAATAACTTGACTGTATTTTAAAGAAGAATACTTATCTGTCTAGAAAGAGATTAAACCCTCAACTTATAAGAAATTTAATTAAAAAGTTTTACGATTTATCATTTATTTGAATAAAAAATAAAATACAACACAAATCAACAGCTTTATCATTAGGTTATGATACTTTATATCAATTTTTGCCGACGCCGCCGGCGCGTGTATCATAACCATGTACTTCCGAAAAGCGGCAAATTTCTTTGAGAAGTAAGTACAAAACCTTTGATGCCGCATTATCAAGTGCCGATGGTTAAAACATAACTATGCATGCACTCAGTTTGATTTTAATAGATATTTTTTTATTCGCTATGTTTATGGTATAGTCGTAATGCGCATAGGTCCAGTTTTTCATATTCTTTGATACAGCTTTTTGCGTCTCATAGAATTCCTAACCTATACACCGAACTATTACACCTAACTACTCAGTGAAATAGCGCTAAGTCCTAGCTGCAAGACGCAAGAGTCTTGCAGGCTATGTCTTGTTCTTGCTCAAGTCTTGCACGGTCAGTCTTGGTCTTGGTCTTGCTCAAAATATGCGGTCTTGTTCTTGGTCTTGGTCTTGCAAAAACGCAAGAACAAGACCAAGACTGCAAGACCAAGACTGAATTTGGGCAACACTAGTTTGCTCTAAGTGGCGAACAACTGGAGAGGCCTATGTCCAGCAGTGGACTGTAATAGGCTGATGATGATGATGAAGGTTTGTTTTTTTTTGAACAAGATCCTTCTCTTTCGCTTTCCATCAGGCGTAGGGAAGCCGAGCCGAGATTTTGAGCTACTATAAAAAAAAACACGCGCGTTACCGACTTGCTTATTGGTCTGATCTGAAGAGCCCTAGTCTCTACGGCATCGGCAAGTAATTAAATCAGTCACCTGTCAGTTGCCACCGCCATGCCGGCTTGTAAGTTTCAGATCTCTCTGACTCTACCTACATTGAATCTTCTCGAAACACGACCTAAGTAACTTCACGGGTTCGTTTGTCGCTAGCCAGGTTGATAACCCTGCTATTGGCTTATCATCATCAGCCTGCGAATGTCGAAGTAAAAACTGTACTTAGTTGCTCCTATTTATGTGTTATTTAAGTTAAATACCCATGTAAGTGAATTTATGTAAATTCTTATGGGATAATAAAGTTCTTTAACCGTAATGTCCACTGCTGGACATAGGCTTACCCCTATGACAATTAATATTTAGGGCCGCTGGTTAAAAAGCTGAAATTTCGAGAATTCCCCTAGTCGCTCTTACGATGCTCACGAGAGTATAAGAGGCGGTTATTTCTATGCTTTATTTATTTATTTATTCTTTATTGCACAAGGAAAGTACGAATGGCGGACTTAATGCCGTGTGGCATTCTCTACCAGTCAACCATTGGGCGAGCCAGAAAACTATTATGTGGTGCGGTAATAGACATTCAAACAACTGCTAGAAATATAAGCACAAATATACAAGCAATAGACATACATATACATATATACAATATATTATATCCGTCACTTTGAGATTAAGTTCAACATCAAATCTTGGTTTCTTTGCTGACTGTACTTCTTAGTACGCTTCTAATTATGTTTGCTTTGTTCTGCACATAGAACGGTACGGTCGTCAGAACACACAACCTCTGAGGGATAGGTAGGACCAAAACCGTTATACTTTGACCTCTCCGTCCACCTGATGTAGACATAAAGAGAGTTCAACTCAAACTGGTCCTGTATTACAAATACCAGTTTAGGTTGATCTCTGAGTAAGAACAGTTGGTACAACGAGAGGGATCAGCGTATACTAGACGGGATATGGAGGATTTTCTGGTGTATCTAGAGCTCTGCATTAGAACAAAACCTACGTAACGAGAGGCCAGCGTATCTTGGTTTGCCAACAGTTACCAAAGCAAAGGCGACCTTATTTCCCACATAATTGACTGCGTAATCGAGTAACGCTCTTTGAAGCAATGATGAGTAACAAAACCATTATAGATAAAGCCGAACGCCCGTACGCTTTCTAAGACACGGAAGGTCAACTTACGTTGGCTGTTTTACTAAGGGACATCTAACGAGATAAACGCAGTGCTTTTCAAGAAACTATTTCTTGAAACCAGATTAGTTTGATCTTTGGATTCCTTTAATTCGTTTCTAATTAGAGGTCTACATACATTGAATCCTTATACTGAGCACAAATGTAGATTGAACTGCGTTTTCTTATTAATTGTAAGAAATGGGAGGTCAAGTTATATTGGACTAGCTGTGCCCGCGACTTCGCCCGCGTGGAATAGAGTTTCATCCCCTATTTTACCCCCTTGGAGGTAAAATTGATCAAAATCCTTTCTTAGCGGATGCCTACGTCATAACATCTACCTGCATGCTAAATTTCAGCCCGATCGGTCCAGTAGTTTGGGCTGTGCGTTGATAGATCACTATGTCAGTCAGTCAATCAGTCAGTCAGTCAGTCACCTTTGAGTTATATATATTTAGATTATATAACCATATTACTTTGATCTCATTGACAATGCGATTTATATACAATGGGAGGCCATGTTATAATGGATTTCAAGGTTGGTATAGAAAATCCATTACCTAATGTTATAATTGGGGACGATGATGAAATCCAATTTGCTCTATTTGATGTTAAGTAATACATTAAACTTGTGTATTGAATGATTAATGGAACCACTTAAAGACAAATATGTTACGGGTTTGAATCCCGGTTTGGAACTGTCAAGGAATTACTGGCGAACATTGGGAGAGGACTACATCCAGCAGTGGACTAATAAAGGCTTATTATGTTGATGAAGAATTAAGAGTTTTCTGAAAAAAGAAGTCCAGAGATAAAGAAATTAAGAGAGGTAGGGCATAGCGAATCTTCGCTCGTATTGAGCTGCCCGTCCGGAGAAGGACCGCCACCCTATAGAATACCGCAGCCAAATGACCTCGGGTCGTGGTTCTGCGGCTAATATGGCCAGCCCACTGCCACTTCAGTAATCCGTTGAGCTATGTCGGTGACTTTGGTTCTCTGCCGGATCACCTCGTTTCGTACCAAACATACCTACTCAAAATTTAATATCCTGTTATTTAGCATGCGATAGCCCGAATATAACTGGAAAACTAGATATATTGATAAAATATTTACCCTAATCTATACTGATAAGGCGCCATTATGTCCTTATCTTATCAGCATATTCATATATCGATCAATGGACAAACGAACCGAGAAACAAAAGAATATTAGTACTTGAATTTATCAAAGCGCGTTATATTTTTACCATGAATATTGTAGGAATCACGTCATCAGCCTATTGCAGTCCACTGCTGGACATATACCTCAGTTATTCGCCACTTTGGGCAAACATCTGGAAGCTTTATCAATAATCACCACTTGAGGCAAGCGGGGTTGTGTATCTCCGGGCTAGGCTCCTCGCTCCGGTGACGCTGCTGCCCGTCACCGGCCTGTGGTATTTAGCTACGCCTTCAATCGTGATGGTTATACTGCCACCAGTCGGATGCCAGCGCCTCGTTTGTTATTCGGCAGGATGCACCACGGGTTAAAAGATGATAGGTCGCTTCCTTACATTCTGAACACATACATGTATGAAATCTAAAATACATATCTAAAATACATAATTCAAAGGTGACTGACTGACATAGTGATCTATCAACGCACAGCCCAAACCACAAGACGGATCGGGCTGAAAATTGGCATGCAGGTAGATGTTATGACGTAGGAATCCGCTAAGAAAGGGTTTTGGTCAATTCTACCCTCAAGGGGATAAAATAGGGGACGAAACTCTATCCCACCCGGACGAAGTAGCGGGCACAGCTAGTAACACACATTCCACAACAAAAGTCGTCAGTTAAAATGTGCATTATGCACATTTTAAGTCACATTTTTACGAGAAGTAGGGCATAGCGAATCTTCGCTCGAATTGAGCCGCCCGTCCGGGGAAGGACTTCCACCTACAGAATACCGCAGTCAAATTACCTCCGGGTCGTGTTTCTGCCGGTGAGTAGGGTTTCCGGAGCTCGTGGGGGGTTACGGTTGGGCCGGCATGGCGGTGGCAACTGACTGAAAACTAACCAGTTACTTGCCCGTTGTCACAGCGACTTGGGCTTCTCTTTCGCTTTCCATCAGGCGTAGGGAAGCCATTATGTCGAGCCACTATGAAAAATAAACTTTTATGCACCTAATCTTTCCACTACACTGGACATTTGTGCATTGTGCACACATTTATCTGTGTGTGTGATTCACTCCAGGCAACGCTAGCACACATTAAATCATGTTTAGTTGGTCATTTTTTACCCGACCACAACACTGTGTTAGATATTTTTATGTGTCAACAAGCTTTCTGGCTTTTATGGAGCTTTCGAGTGCTATACAAACGTCAGAGCTTTTTATGTGATTTATTCGTGCTTTAAATACAGAATATTTTTTAAATCACTATGAATATTTTTCTGGGCGCAGGTATCGTTAATAGAACGATTAAAACAAGAGAGGTAGGGCATAGCGAATCTTCGCTCGAATTGATCCGCCCGTCCGGGGAAGGACCTCCACCCTATAGAACACCGCAGTCAAATGACCTCTGGGTCGTGTTTCTGCCGGTGAGTAGGGTTTCCGGAGCTCGTGGGGGGTTAGGGTTGGGCCGGCATGGCGGTGGCAACTGACAGGTAACTGACCAGTTACTTGCCCGTTGTCACAGCGACTGTGGCATCACTTTTGCTTTCCATCAGGCGTAGGGAAGCCATTATGTCGAGCCGCTATAAAAAAAAAATGTTCTTCTTTGGGGGATTAACTATAAGACCAAGTTTGGCAGGCGGGTTGGTGACCACAGTGGCAACATCACTAGTACTCCTTTATTGGACTTTCCACCTCATTAACTCCGAATCTCAATTCTACATCAGAGTTTTGAAGGATCACTTTTGATTGGGTGAGCTATTTAAAAACTCCGGACAACCAAACGCCATTAAAAGTTTCCCCCGCTCTAGTTTCCGTTGGGATTCGTTTGTAATTGTATATTTGTAGAGTAGATGGGATTTTCAACTATTTTTATTATGTGCGTTGGTAAGCCATCAGCCATTGACTGGCTCGATGGTTCACTTGGTAGTGACCTCTGCCCTCCGAGCCAAAGGTCGTGGGTTCGATTCCCGCACAGCATAAACATTTGTGTTCATGAACATGTCTGTTTGTATTGGTCTGGGTGTTTACTATGTATGATATGTATTTATTTACAAAAAAAAGTATCTAAGTAAATGTATCAGTTGTCTAGTACCCATAGTACAAGTTTCGGCTTAGTTTGGGGCTAGATGGCGATGTGTGGCCCGTCTTGGGTTCGTCCATCCGTCCAGTGATTAGGGCTGTGCCTTGATAGATCACTATGTCAGCTAGTCCCTCACCTTTGAGTAATATGTATTTTTTTAAATATATTTGATGTACATCCCCTACTTCCCTACAGTCCGGTGATGATGACAAGGCCGTCCTGGCCATCATCGTAGTCATTTGGAAAAAAAAAATCCCCTACTTCCCCAATTCTTTGCTAATTTCACAAAACGTGCAACAATTTTAACTTCGGCCTTCACAATTACGGAAAACGCTTGCGAAATATTTAAATTCGTTTTGTATTGTTTCCTTCATAATGAAGCCCAAAAGTTTTCTCCTTTGTAATGTCCAATGTTATCTTATTATTGAGATGAGATACGGGACCCTGGATGGGATGTTACACATTCTTTTAACGTGTTTAGGGATGTAGGGAGTGGCCTATCATCTTTTCGCTCCAAGCCAACCTCACCTGCCCGTGGTGCATCCTGCCGAATGACAAACGAGGCGCTGGCAACCGACTGGTGGCGGTAGAACCATCACAATTGGAGGCGTAGTTAAATACCACAGACCGGTGACGGGCAGCAGCGTCGTCGGAGCGACAGCTACGCCCTGCGATCGCCAACCCGCCTGCCCAGCGTGGCGATTATGGGTATATCCTCCGGATGTTTGCCTTAAGTGGCGAACAACTGGAGAGGCCTATGTCCAGCAGTGGACTGCAATAGGCTGATGATGTTGATGAGGGTTCCGTAGCCAAATGGCAAAAACGGTACCCTTACAGATTCGTCATGTCTGTCTGTCCGTCCGTCCGTATGTCACAGCCAGTATGTTCCGAAACTTTAAGAGCTACTTTAGTAGATGTATTCTGTAAACCGCATTAAGATTTTAATATAAAATCAGAAAAAGGCGCTGGCAACCGACTGGTGGCGGTATAACCATCACGATAGAAGGCGTAGCTAAATACCACAGGCCGATGACGGGCAGCAGCGTCACCGGAGCGAGAAGCTACGCCCTACGATCCTGTTGAACCTAAACTCGACCAGGAGAGTTATTATGATTGGTAATTAGATTATCTTTTGTCCCATATAAAATCTATTGTTCAAACGCAAACAATTCGGGCAATTTTCTAACGCTTCAAAACGATTATTCGACGAACACCGCCAAAGTTTGCTATTAACTTAATTTGATTAGAATTTGTGTTAATGGAATATATTGAATTATGAATCTATGTTAAATTGCTTCCTTGTGTTTGTCCCAAACTTTAGCGTTTAGTTAAGTGTTCTGTGGACATAGAAAATAATTAATAACCTAAGAAATGCGATTTTTTATAGTAGCTCGACATAATGGCTTCCCTACGCTTGATGGAAAGCGAAAGAGAAGCCCAAGTCGCTGTATCAACTGGCAAGTAACGGGTCAGTAACCTGTCAGTTGCTACTGCCATGCCGACCCAACCCTAACCCCCCACGAGCTCCGGAAACCCTACTCACCGGCAGAAACATGACCCGGAGGTCATTTGGCTGCGGTATTCTGTAGGGTGGAGGTCTCCCGGACGGGCGGCTGGAGTCGAGCGAGGATTCGTTTGCCCTACCTCTCATAACAGTGATAGATAGATAGATAGATATTCTTTATTGCACAAAAACACAGAGTAAATACAGTAAAGGTGATACAGACATGTTGTGGTACAATCTAGGCGGTCTTATCGCTAGTGAGCGATCTCTTCCAGACAACCCTCAGGTAGAGGAAGTGTAAATTCTCTGAAGAGAGGGGCAACGTCGTGCAAACTGTTTCAATAGATATACGACATATAGATACATATTATATACAATAATTATAATATACAATATATAAATAGATAAAGACATCATATTTTATAATACATAATATACACATAAACACACGTAATAAAATAAATAATTACAAGTAATAAATACCAAAATAACAGAAAGGACAGTATTATTAACGGGACAGGAGGTAGGATTTTAGATGGGACTTGAAGACAGGAAGTGACTGAGAACGTCTGATGGAAAGAGGAAGGGAATTCCACAGGCGAATGGATTGGATAGTTCTTCAAATTCTTCAAATTCTTTATTACAGACTAAGTGTTACATTTAGATCTTAAGTCATATTATGTTCTTTACAACTTAGTCGCCCTTTTCGGGCATTGTAATGTATTTTAGTATTAAAGATAGTATTAAAGATAGTATTAAAGATCGTCATATTAATTCCCTATTCTTTTAAGTATTCTTCTATGGAGTAAAAACATTTTGATAGTAAAAATTGTTTCAGTTTAGTTTTAAATACAGAAAATTTATGCTCGGTTCTAATTTGTGTTGGTAATTTATTATATATTTTTACAGCCATAAAATATGGACTATTACTTAACATTTTTATTCGGCATTGGTGTTGGTATAATTTATTTTGGCTACGAGTGTTAATTGAGTGGGTATCGCTGACTTTTGTGAATTCTTGATAGTTTTGGTATACAAATATTGAAATGTCATAAATATAAATAGAAGGTAGGGTTAATATATTATATTTTTTGAAATATGGTCTGCAGCTTTGAGAATTGTCAATGTGGGCAATTATTCTAATGCAACGCTTCTGCATGATGAAGAGCTGGCCGGCGTGTACACTGTTGCCCCACAGCATGACGCCGTACCGCAGCCAGGCGTAGGCGTAAGCGTAGTACGTGATTATTGCAGTTTCCACGTTTGTGCTATACTTTATTTGGAATAGAGCATATGTGAATTTTGATAATTTACATTTTACGGCTGCAACATGGTCTTTCCAGTTTACATTACTGTCTATGTTTATTCCTAGTAAGTTAAATGAACTAATTGTTTCTATGGTAATGCTTTGGAGCTGTACATTAATATCAAGTGGAGGTTTTTTATATGGTCTAAATTGTATTATTTTACTTTTTCCGAGGTTAATTTCTAAATTGTGATTGTTGAGCCAGTTAAGTATATCCTGTAGAGTTTTATAGATTGTAGGATGTGGATCTTCATTGTAGTTGCATTTGAAAAGAATAGAGATGTCATCAGCAAACAAAACAGGTAGGGCTTTAGTTGGGTCTATAATTTTAGGAAGGTCGTTAATATATATAAGAAATAGTACACACCCCAATACACTACCTTGGGGAATAGAAGAGGTTAAAGTAATTTTTTGAGAACGTATTAATCTAATTTTGCGGGAAGTTTCAAAGTGATGTTCTATTTGGACTATTTGTGCTCTATTATGTAAGTATGATTTAAACCAGTCATACACCGGACCGCGAATGCCTGAACCAAATAATTTCAAAAGTAGGATCTCATAAGATACCTTATCGTATGCTTTAGTTAAGTCTAATAATAAACCTATGGCATATTTTCTATTATTAATGTGATTTAAGGCGGTTTGGATATATCTGTATACTGCTATTTTAGTTGATCTAGATTTTCTAAACCCGTTTTGACAGTCATCTAGGATATTGAATTTTTCCAAAAAGTTATACAATTGGGTACACATGGCCTTTTCAAATATTTTGGAGAACGTCGGTAAAAGTGCTATGGGTCTGTAGTTACTAGGTATCGTTGAGTCATTCTTTTTATGGATGGGTATTATAAGGGCTATTTTCAACAAATCAGGAAATTGTCCGTCATTGAAACTCTGATTTATTAAGATGGTCAAAGGTGCCACTAGTTCTTCGGCACATTGTTTTATTAGTATAGGTGGTATATCGTCGATACCACAGCTGTGTTTGTTTTTAATAGACTTAATTATCTTTAGTACCTCACTTTGTGTAACAGAGCGAAGGTACATGGAAGTGACAGTCGGATTTATAACTGGATTTCCAGACTTTGGACGAGTAGTGTTTGTGTTATTGGACTTGTTTCCCACAGACGAGAAGTAATCATTAAATATATTTGTTATTTTAGAGGGACATTCTATAATGTTATTATTTTCGTTAATTTTAATATTTTTAAAATTCTTGTTTTTACTTTTGTTAGTTCTATCATTAATTATTTTCCACATTGTCTTGTATTTATTATCCGAATTGTTTAACTGTCTGACATACTCCTTCCTCTTTGAGATCCTTATGCTTCGTTTCAATATTTGTGAATAAGCGTTAAAATGTTTTCTTATTATCTCATTATTTGTGTCATTTAGAATAGTTCTCAAACTACGTTTATTGATACAGGATTTTCTTAAACCAGTGGTAATCCATCCTTTATCCGTTTTTTGTTTTATTTTAACTTTAACTTTAGGTATACATTCATTTAAACATTTCTGGATCAATTTTATAAATATACTGTAATTTTCATTTATATCCTTTTTTGTATCAATTTTTGCTCCCCATTCAATTTTCCCAATGCTATCCTTAAAATTGCTTATGTTTTTATTCGAAAATATTCGTTTTTCTACACACCATGATATATTATTGTCATTATTGATGATGCTAAGCTTCAACTTAATATTGATGGATTTGTGATCAGATAAACCGTAATCATGAACAAATGAGTCTGACACACAACCCACATAATTAGTGAAAGCCAAATCAATACATGTAGATGTAGTTTTTGATACTCTTGTAGGGTCTTTTATTAGTGGCTGTAAGTTAAAAGAAAGCATTGTATTAAGTAATTCTTCAGTTTGTTTATTTTTATTTAGAATGTTAATATTAAAATCTCCAATAATTAGTATGTGTTTATTTTTGTCTTTGGTATTAATTTTTTGTAATAGGAGATTCATTTGCTCATAGAAAATATTAATATGACGATCTGGTCTATATAAACTTATAATAATATAATTAATTTTTGGTAACTCTATTGCGCTTAATTCTATAACAAATTCCTTAGAAAAATCAACAATGTCTTTTCGTTCAATGCACTCTATAGTATCTTTTACTAACAAACAAACACCACCACCTTCATGGTTCTTCCGGCAGAAAATAGAGGCTATTCGATATTTTGGTATTTTGATTGAATCAAAGTAATTTTTATTCTTCCATAGTTCTGACAAAGAAACAATGTCTAGATTAGAATTTTCCAGCATTTGTTCAAGAAGATCCAATTTATTGCCTATACTTTGTATGTTCTGGTAAGTTATTGTTACTTCGCTGTTGGAATGGTCCTGCTTGAGAAGTTTTTTGGGGTGAAACTTGATTTACGATTTTTGTTATTAGGAGTATTCTCTCTGTGTCTTGCTGGTGATGCTTGGTTGTCATTGGGAGACACGTCTTGTTGGTCTCTTTTTTCATTTGCTTCGTTCTTTTCTTTTAAATTTAGGTTAATCCGTTTGCCTTCTACAAAGAGTTGATTATTCCTTATGACTGCATGCAATCCTTTCTTTCGCGCTGAGAACATTTCAGACCTCATTTTTTGTCGTTCATTTCTCTCGTTTTTATCCAGGAACTCGGAAACCGATATACCAGATCCCGCAAAATTTGAACTGTTGTTTATTATGTACTTTTTCATTCTCTTACTGATTAATTCTATTACCAGTGGGCGGCAATTATTGTATTGTTTTCCTATTCTGTATGAATCTTCTATACAGTCCAGTATTTCAACATTTAGGATGTCATGGAACATGTAGGATAGTCTGTTGTTTAAGTTGTATTCTGGTTCATCACGGTATTCAGGAAACCCGTAAATGACGAACTTTTTGTCTTTGTTCTCAGGTGTGTAATGTTCTGCAGTAGGTGTTAATTTGTGTCTTATTTCCGAAATTTCTTTGTTCAACTTTTTATTTTCTGCTTCTATTTTTTCTATTTGAATGCAAATTTTTTCAATTTCTGATTTTCTGCACCTGTCTTGAATCACTAGAGCATCTATGTCTTCTTTAAAATCTTGTTTTAGCTTTGTAATAGCTTTATTTATTTCTGCTTGAATAGTATTTTGTAGCTGTGTTACAATAGATGAATTGTTTTCTCGTAGTCGAAGTATTATCATATCACTGAATTGCTGGATGGATATATCTTTTACTATGTCCCTTTCATGATCGTCTTTATCTGTTGTGGTTGTGGTATCAATAGTATTTCCAAGTATAGATAGATCTTCTGTAGATGATGATGTTTGAATACTTGTGTGTAACATTTTTTTTCGTAGTGTTATGTTATTTATATTGTTTGCATCTGGTGTAGCTTGTGTAGGTTTCTCCCTGGCTAGGTTACTTTCTTCACAGTCTCGAGATCGTACTGGGGTGTTTACATTTCCCTTTTTCGGCATTTTGCAATAGCAGGCCTGACACTTCCAAATTTTCCTATATTCGGCAGTCATCGTACCATAAAAACGTGTACTTGACACGTTTGCGCATTCTAAGTCATATACATTTTTACACAAAGAACATGTTAAATGTTCCCTTTTTGGAAGCGTTTGGTTACACCCTGCGCATTTGAGTGGCATGGTTTATGTATGTGATAATGATAATCACCTTCAATATTTAATTGTTAGCGGTACTTCTTATTGTTATTCGTATCTGTAATCCAATTGGATACAGTTAGCGCCCTCTATTGCAATTTGGCGGAACGTTCTTGACAGTTCAGATAAGTTATCTTGCGCTCAGTCTTTAAAAAGAAAAAAAAAAAAAAAAACGTAGGTTAGAGGTTATGTTTTACTTGAACGAATAAGTATTTTGTCTTAATCTTGGATTGTCTTCAGTATTTGCACATTATAAATATTCGTAAATGGATTGCGAATGATGTATTTGTAGCGCGTTCGTAAACACACACATAATTGTTACTTTTCACAGTAAGTTCAGAGATAATGTTAATTTGGATTTTTGTTCATGTCTGGATGTTGATTATGGTTGAACTGTCTATTAAATCACTGTAGGTACTTTATCGCATCAATCTTAACACTTATTATTGAAATTTTACACTAGTTATAATTTAATTTCTACTTTTAATTACAGAGTAGATGTTTACATTACGGTGACTTTTTTTTTTTTTTTTTTTTTTAGTAAAGGACTGAGAGTAAGACTTGGATAGATGAGGAGGGAAAGACAGAATAAGTTCGCGGCATGAGCGTATATCACGATCCCCGGTGGGTTGCAAAAATTTGAAGCGTTCTTTCAGATAAGGGGGTGACAAGGGATTGAAAAGAATAGAATACAACAGAGAAAGAACATGAAGCTCACGACGACGACGGATGGGAAGCCATTTAAGCTGGGAACGGAATTCGGAGACGTGATCATACTTACGTAGACCAAAAATAATACGAATACAGAAATTTTGAAGACGTTCGAGCTTGTCGAGAAAGATTTCATTAAGATCTAAGTAGCAGCTATCTGCATAATCAAGAATGGGCAGTAATAGGGCCTGTACAAGAGCAATTTTGGTGGGAATCGGCAGAAAGTTACGTAGTCGGTTTAAAGAAGCTGCAGATGCGAACATTCTTCTGCTAACTTCCTTAATGTGCGCATTCCAATTTAGAGAACAGTCCAAATAGACCCCTAGGTTCTTAACCACTCGGCTGTACGGAATCTGGACACCGTCAAATACAATAGGGGGGAGTAGCTCCCAATTCACCCGCGAAATCATTCGCGTGCCACCCACAATTATAACCTGAGTCTTAGAAGGATTGACCTTGAGTGATTTCATTTGGGACTTTAATTTATGTCAGTTATTGTACAATAGGGATGTAAGGGAGCGGCCTATCATCTTTTCGCTCCAAGCCAACCTCACCTACCCGTGGTGCATCCTGCCGAATAACAAACGAGGCGTTGGCAACCGACTGGTGGCGGCATAACCATCACAATTGAAGGCGTAGCTAAATTCTAAAGACCGGTGACGGGCAGCAGCGTCACCGGAGCAAGAAGGTACGCCCTGCGATCGCCAACCCGCCTGCCCAGCGTGGCGATTATGGGTATATCCTCCAGATGTTTGCTCTAAGTGGCGAACAACTGGAGAGGCCTATGTCCAGCAGTGGACTGTAATAGGCTAATGATGATGATGATTGTACAATAAAATGTATTGCACAATGTTATTGTAAGTCTATCCCTCTTAGGCAGTCGCCTCTTTGTATTTGCTTCGTATGTTTCAACAGTATGACTATTATTATCAATTTCCGGAAACTGATAATTCGGTCATCCATATATTATTCAAGTATTATCGATTCTCTCGAACCCAATTTTATCGTAGCCCTTATATTTGTCGACGAGTAATTTGAACCCATTATACTGTTGATTGTAGTGTAATATTGATCTACCGGTTATGTCCTGTACAATACCGTATATGTATATCACGGCGTGTGTTCTGAAGTATTTAATCTAGTACCTACCTCAATAATTAAGAGGGGTAGGGTATAGCGAATCTTCGCGCGAATTGAGCCGCCCGTCCGGGGAAGGACACCCACCTTAAAGAATACCGCAGCAAAATGACCTCCGGGTCCTGCCGGGTAAGGTTTCTGGAGTTCGTGAGGGTTAGGGCTGGGCCGGCATGGCGGTGGCAACTGACAGGTAACTGACCAGTTACTTGCCCGTTGTCAAAGCGACTTGGACTTCTGTTTCGCTTTCCATCAGGCGTAGGGAAGCCATTATGACGAGCTACTATAAAAAAAAATAGTACCAGCTGCCATTTTTCATCATCGTACATATCGCACCAATTCAAGATTTCATCCTTATCATCTTGATAGTTGGAGGTCTTCCACGGTGCGTTTTGCGCGCAATTTCTGCCTCGTGTAACTGTTCTTTTGAATCAGCTCCCGGCTGCAATTTTCCCGAATGGATACAACTTAGGGTCCTTCAAAAAGCGAGCCTATAGATTTCTCACGGGCCTGTGCCTCCCCTGGTGTTGCGGTGTCTATGGGCTGCAGTGATCACTCACCATCATCATCATCATCATCAGCTCATTGCAGTCCACTGCTGGACATAGGCCTTTCCAGTTGTTCGCCACTTAGGTCAAACATATGGAGGCTATACCCATAATCGCTACGCTGGGCAGGCGGGTTGGTATCGTAGGCATAGCTCCTCGCTCCGGTGACGCTGCTGCCCGTCATCGGCCTGTGGTATTTAGCTACGCCTTCAATCGTGATGGTTATACCGCCACCAGTCAGTTGCCAGCGCCTCGTTTGTCATTCAGCATGATGCACTATGGGCTTGGACCGTAAAGATGAAAGGTATTACATCCCAATCATCATCTTCTTAGTGTTGTCCCGGTTTGTGCCTCTAGGCCCAGGGTCCGCTTTGACCATGATCCTAGATTTAGCGAGTCTGGTTATTATATTGAAGCGACTGCCATCTGACCTTCGTAACCCTCAGAAAGGGGAACCAGACAAATTTGGATCATGGTTACACATTCAGAATTAAACTGGATTTGCAGGTTTCCTCACGATGTTTTCCTTCACCGCTAAGCTAGTGGTATAATTCCGCACATAGATTTTTGCAAATCCAGAGGTGCGTGCCCCGCGCGGATTCGAACCGACGACCTCACGTGTGTGAAGCGACAATCTTACCACTAGGCTACCACGGCTCTCACGAGTCTTACATCCCAATAAGTTTACAAAAATAATCAATAATCATCATTGTACAGACACATCTTTTTTACTATTTTATTATAAGACTTGGTTTACTAAAAGCTAGCAAGACATGAAAGCTTTTAAGAAGAAATTACTTTCAAATGCTATCATTTTGTAGTAATTAATGTAATATCCTTTTCAAGAAATAATGATTAGAAAATATCTAAGATCTTTTAATGATATTTCTTGTCAAAACATCAACGACAGAACAAAATTTCAGGAAATAATTTAGATCAACTTTATTTATCACTGACGATCAAGGACCTAACTTATCAACAATTTCCGTGCAATAAAGGAAAAATAATATAAATTACCGGTCTATTTCTTCACGTGGGTATCTTAAGATGCAATACGATTACAAAAAGCGAGCCTACAGATTTCTCAAGGGCCGGCAACGCACCTGTGACTCCCCTGGTGTTGCGGTGTCTATGGGCTGAAGTGATCACTTACCATCAGGCTTTTTCACCTAAAGTACCTTTTGGGATGTAACGGAGCGTCCTATCATGTTTTCGCACTAAGCCAGACTCACCTGCCCGTGGTGCATCCTGCCGAATAACAAACGAGGCGCTGGCAAATGGCCGGTGGCGGTATAACCATCACGATTGAAGGCGTAGCTAAATACCACAGGTCGACTTAGAGCAACAGCGTCACCGGAGTGAGAAGCTACGCCCGGCGATCGCCAACCCGCCTGTCCAGCGTGGCGATTATGGGTATATCCTCCAGATGTTTGCCTTAAGTGGCGAACAACTGGAGAGGCCTATGTTTAGCAGTGGACTGCAATAGGCTGATGATGAGAAGCTTTACCTATAATCGCCACGCTGGGCAGGCGGGTTGGCTATCGTGGGCGTAGCTCCTCGCTCCGGTGACGCTGCTGCTCGTGCTGATCGGCCTGTGGTATTTAGCTACACCTTCAATCGTGATGGTTATACCACCACCAGTCATTTGCCATGTCGTTACAATGTCAAATAAATAAACCCATAAAGTTTCCCAGTACTAAATTCTACTAGAAATGGTCAGAAGTCATTTTTAGAATGTCCAATGGATCTTTTGTGAGGGTTTGAAACAATAAAGGCATTCTTGAGAGAGAATCGAGAAAGCGATTCGACGGTACTAGTTGAGGTATTCTTAGAAATATGTTCTATTTCCTTAACAGAGTTTGAGAAGGTACAATTAGCAACAGATTAGTAATCCGTTATTATTTTTTATGCGAGAGGCGGCAGACAAGCAAGTGTGATGCCTGATGGTAAGCAGTCGACACCGTCCATGGACAGAAGGCAGAATTCATTACCAAACGTGCCATTGAACCAATCAAAAAATGTAATGTATTGTTTGTTTGTTACAGATTGGAATATGCTTCTGTTAGGTAAGTTTTTAACCGACTTCGAAAAAAGGAGGAGGTTCTCAATTCGTCTCTATGTATAATATTTTTTTTTTTTATGTATGTTCAGCGATATTTCCGTCAATTATGGATGGATTTCAAAAATTTTTCGACAGTTCGACAGAGGACACTTCCGAGGTGGTCCCATTATCACCAAGTAAGGATCTGATGATGGGATCCTGGAGAAATTGAGGGCAACAACCGAAAATTGTATGCTCATATGGTGTTTTTGTTACGTAATCATATTTTACTCAGGTATATGCTTCCGGGCGACAACATCTGGTGCTGATGATGAAGCCACAGAACTCCTTAACGGTTAGGAGTTAGGGGACAGTACTGACATTGGTCGATATTAAACTAGGTAGTAGTATGTACTTATGCAGGGCTAATAGGGCAGGTGATTTGGTAAGTGATATGCTTGATTCTAGATCGCAAAGTCTTCACTTGACTTAAAGCAAATTTTTTCATTCCTGAGTAAAACTCTTAAGGACATTAATTAGCCTTTATTCAAGGTCACAGCACATTAACGCAACTAAAAACAGAGAAATAAAATTATTTTTTAAAAAAAAATTAAACCGACTTCAAAAAAAACGCAAACGACCAAAACTAAAAAGCGATAAATAACGTAAGTAATTCTATCCTTAATACATAATCATTTAAATATTACAATTATCACTTATTTTTGAAGTCGGTGCCAGCCAAACATATCTAGGTATATTGTCGTGTGGATATGCCGGCCGCGCGCGTCATAGAACAACAGTCTACGTTAGGTACCGAGAGGTTGGCACCGACTTCAAAAATAAGTGATAATTGTAATATTTAAATGATTATGTATTAAGGATAGAATTACTTACGTTATTTATCGCTTTTTAGTTTTGGTCGTTTGCGTTTTTTTTTTCATTTAGTATATGATACTCAGAGCCGTGGTAGCCTAGTGGTAAGATCGTCGCTTCACACACATGAGAGCGTCGGTTCGAATCCGCGCGGGGCACGCACCTCACGATTTGCAAAAATCTATGTGCGGAATTATACCACTAGCTTAGCGGTGAAGGAAAACATCGTGAGGAAACCTGCGCATCCAGTTTAATTCTGAATGTGTAACCATGATCCAAATTTGTCTGGTTCTCCTTTCTGAAGGTTACGAAGGTCAGATGGCAGTCGCTTCAATGTAATACCAGACTCGCTAAATCTAGGATCATTGTTAATGCGGACTCTGGGCCTAGAGGCACAAACCGGGACAACGCTAAGAGGAAGACTCTGACCGAGAAACTGAATAATTAGCTGATAACATTTTGCGTTTCCATAAAAACACTACCTTAATTTTTGCAATGAAGAAATAACATTTTATCTTGGGGCTTGGGGGCCGAGTCCCAAGTTGGGTATAATTGCTCCCCGGAAGCCGGGGGTAGGGGTATTGCCCTCCCCGGACCAGGAGTGCTGGCCGCTTGTCATCTGCGGCTGGCCAGGGCATGCAGGGATGCGGCGGTGTGCTTCGGCGTTGCCCGTGTCCCTGCAACTTGCTGCCCATTGGCGACACAGGACGGTTTAGTGGGTATACCCTCCCATTTCGGGAGGTGTGAGTCCCACACACCATGTCACCTCCCCCCGGAGGTGGCATGGTGCCTAATGCATTTCACTCTAAAAAAAAGGCGAGTTGGGTATCGCAGGGCGTAGCTCCTCGCTCCGGTGACGCTGCTGCCCGTCATCGGTCTGTGGTATTTAGCTACGCCTTCAGTCGTGATGGTTATGTCGCAGTCATCTGGTTAAATCTGCTATTCAATTGAATGACTAGCGCGTTCATTGAATGACGACATTCAATTGAATACCTAAAGGACAACTCCTCAAGTTATTGATTGAAACTTTCAACGTCTTGACTGAACGTCATTTTAGCATAGTCGTTGAATGGGTAACAGCCGACTGTGTAATGTCTAATTTTTCTTTAAAAGTATCCGGCGGCGGCGTATTCTATGTAAATCCATGCTGTCACACTATTTGCTAACGAATAGTCAATTTACAGTGAATCGCAAAAAAATATCAAAACTGTTCATATCTTTTTGACCATGTTTGACGCCATATTGGTTTTGGTGACTACTAACGCCGCGTGGGAAAAGAATGAACTAAATTACAATCACCTGACTGCTTTTACGTCCGCTCTTTTCAAAGGGCTATGTCTCAATTCGCTACCTAGTTGGACGTTAAGTGACGCGTGTTTAGTGCGCGCTAGCGATTCAATTGAATAGGAGATTGAACCAGATGACTGCGACAGTTATACCGCTAACCGGTCGGCTGAGTGATTGTCACTATTAGTTTTATAAAAAAACATCGTCTAATATTTGAATAGTGGTTCCTACGCCGATATCTACTCGTATATTAGTTACATCTAAATTCATTTGTTTACACAGAACTAATAAAGAAAGCTCCGTTTATCAATAGGAAGAGACGAGAACAAAGATCTTGAATTAAATTTTAATTGATATCAGAAACAATGGGGCAGGTTAATCAAAAGAACAAAGGGACGGATGGTCTAGTGTCCTATAAATAAATCTAGTATTCAATATTTCTAGATGTAGCCTAGGTAACATGTTCCTTTGTGAAGGGCTGTTCTTATTAGAGACGATCTGCTAGATAATAATTTTTGACTGGTTCGATGGCTCATTTGGTAGTGCCTCTCCTTCTGAGCCTAGGGACGTGGGTTCGATCCCCGCACAGTAAATAACCCCAAGACATGCCACGCTGGGCCACACAGCGCCATCTAGTACCAAACTAAGCCGAAGCTTGTACTATGGGTACTAGATATGTAATTGATAAACTTACTTAGATACATTTTTTTTTGTAAATGAATACATTTACATTTGTGTTCATGAACATGTCTGTTTGCATTGATCTGGGTGTTTTCTATGTATAATTATGTTTTTATTTACAAAAACATGTATCTAAGTAAGTTTCTCAGTTGTCTACGAGTAGTACCCATAGTACAAGCTTCGGCTTAGTTTGGGACAAGATGGCGCTGTGTGGCCCAGCGTGGCAGGTATTGGGTTATAAAGAAATTCATCACACACCGAGTCAATTTCATAAAGAAGAATTGAATGGAATGAGTAAAAAAAAATATGGTTGAGATTTCAACGTTTTGCTTCGTGAATTCCTAGCCCGGGTTCGCCAAATAAATTTACTTATATTTTGAATATGACTTTCTGCTCGCTTTCCGAATCATTAGGCAGGCTCCCTTCCTCCCCTCCGCTTGTGTAGTCCGGGAGCTGACTGAAAAATTGTTACGTCGAAATGTATTTATAGGTAGTAAACTCGTTTATTTATTCAAAAAATTATTAATCCAATTAGGTACAAATCAAATGATTTATTAGTAAATCTGGGGGTATGGTAGTGCCTCCGCCAAGTCGAGCAAATATAGGTTTACACAGATATTATAATGATATATGCATTACTTAGTTCTATGTTTTGCCGTATTTATGTAACATTTCTTTATAAAAAGCGAAAATACACTTCCTCTAGTTGCAGGTTGTCTGGAAGAGGTTACTTACTAGCGATAAGACCACCTAAATTGTCTGGAAATATGTTCAGCAGTGGATTATAATGAGCTGATGATGATGACGTATATTTTCAGTCGCCTCCTGGTCTATAACCGACTGCGGAGCACAAATAAGCTAAATTTTTCGTATTTTTCATGAAAATACATTCAGTAGATCTTCCAAGCCATTTCAATAGTGGCGATATTTTGATAACCTTATTTTTTTA
>JAVAXP010000045.1:0-31618 GCA_031163375.1 Conogethes punctiferalis | reverse complement strand
GCCGGGTCCCATGTTCCCCGAGAGGTACAATCATCCGATGTTCAAGGCGAGAGTGAACCGGTTTTTGCTGGGTGAGCGCGTTCCATTGTAGACTACGATATTTCCATCACGCGAATAGCAGTCAAGCGCAAATTCATTTTGAATAAAAAAACATATATTTCTATTGCTTTATAAATCTAATTACTTACCTTTATAAATCTTTTGGCTTTTGTTAATAATCCTAATGTTGTGTGTCTTGACGCTTCGGGTCCCAGTGGCACCATGTCCTTGAGTTTCTCCAAGCAGCATCTGAGGTGTGCTCTCCTGGAACAAAAAAGGATACAATAAGGAAAAGTATTCATTGCTTTAACATGGGGATCGGGATGTAAGGGAGCGACCTATCACCTTTTCGCTTCAAGCCAACCTCACCTGCCCGTGGTACATCCTGCCGAATAACAAACGAGGCGCTGGCAACCGACTGGTGGCGGTATAACCATCACAATTGAAGGCGTAGCTAAATACCACAGACCGATGACGGGCAGCAGCGTCACCGGAGCGAGAAGATACGCCCTGCGATCGCCAACCCGCCTGCCCAGCGTGGCGATTATAGGTATATCCTTCAGATGTTTGCCCTAAGTGGCGAACACCTGGAGAGGCCTATGTCCAGCAGTGGACTGCAATAGGCTGATGATGATGATGATTCATTGCTATGTATGAATATCATCATCATCATCCTGCAAACGTCCACTGCTGGACATAGGTCTACCCCAATGACAAAATTGTGATTTGGGGGTTTTGCTTTAGTTACCATGCTTGGCAGATGAGTTGATGACAGCAGTAGGTTTTATTTGAAAACTAATTAGATACGTATTGTTTAGCGCCCTAAACAATACGTATCTAATTAGTTTTCACGCCTCATGGCGTATTGGTTAGGGTCGTCGATTTAAAATTCATATGGGTTTGTTAATTCGTAGCTAAGACGTCGAAGGAAAATATTGTGAAGAAAGCTACACATCTGTGAAGAAACTAGGGTAGTGCGAAGCCCACCAAGCGGCGCTTATGTTATTGTATGAATGATGCCTTTACTACGTACGATATCGTTGCATGATCACGTCATTGTGCTAATGGGCTATTATGGCTAAAAATTGTAATTAGTCCGACTTTTAGCTTATCAAAAAATAAAAGACACGTATTTTTTTATTTGTAAACTAGACTAAAAATTACAAAGTTATAAGCCCGTTCAAATTATGCGTGACGTCACTCGGTGAGGCATTTTTAAGGGAGCGAGTGACGTTAAAGACTCCCACTCCTAACTTTTGATGCCTTGGATCTTTGTTATTGGTTATTTGATAATGGAATGGAAAAATACGTGCCTTTTATTTTTGAATTAGCTAAAAGACGGACGTATTACAATTTTTAGCCATAATAGCCTATTGACGCTAAAGTGTACTGTAGTAAAAAACAAAAAAAAAAATTAAACATGTTCAAAGATGCCAGTTTGAAGATGACATCAAAGTCCCAGGACGTACATATTATATTTGCACAGTGTAATAACGCGACTACAAGTAAAACTTTCTCTCCAACCAAGAGGCAAAGGTATCCCATTAGGGATTTTATTGCCGTTTGACAAATAAATGACAAGAAGCGAGGAGAATCTGGGAGGATGTAGTAAATATACAAGTAGTAGGCGAGGTTCTAATGGGTGGGTAACTAAATCAGACTAAATATACTTCTTTACTGACAAACCTCGTGCAACATAAAATATGTAGTACTATTGAGTATCTTCAACTTACATATTTTTGATGCTGCGGTAACGGACAATTAACCACACCAATAACTTATGAGTTACGGCCACATCGGCGTTTAGGATTGGATAATGAAAAATACCAAAGTTGTACATCAATAGCTGATTGGATTTTATTAATTTAAGGCTTATTCGCGTATTCTGCTTTGCGTTCTATAAATATTCATTCATCCTACTAATATTATAAACGTGAAAGTTTGTTTGGATAGATGGATGGATGTTTGTTCCACTTTCACGCAAAAACTACTGAACGGATTTTAATGAAACTTTACAGGAATATAGTTTGTACATCAGATTAACACATAGGCTATGTTTTATACGAATATTCACGCGGGCAGAGCCGCGAGCAGCAGCTAGTAATCCATAATAAACAGACTTCAAAAATTACAAAAAGAGGGGGTTTTCTATTCATTTGAATTTATTAAATGTTTGATTTCATCACTCATTTGAGGATAGATTTGAACGCAAGGTGGCGGGAAAATCATGTCATCATAATGGAATTCCCCGACTAAAGGGTACCATTGACTTGAGAAGAAGATGACGACTATATAGGTAATTTCAAAGTTCTCGTCTCATGCTCGAGCTATCCTACTGTCCCCATTTGTACTACGACACAGGGGTTCAAGGCACACGCTTTCCAATCTGCGAGATGGATGGCCCGATTCCTTTTATGGCGTTCCACGTCGTTTTTGCTCAATACGCGCTGATTTACTGTTGTCTGTTTCTCTTATGACATGTCATGTCACGAAAACAAACATGCTTGTTTTGGAAGGACGGAGGGAAAAAAAATGGAAGGCACTTTGGGTGTACGGACCATTAAACGTACTGTAATTTGGTAGGTTCGCAAGACGTCTGCTGATGCAGTCGTTTGAGCAACTAATAAGGTAACTTTGTGATATTATGTAAGGGGGGAGGGCAAATTAATGAGATCAAAGATCTACTCTTTACTGAAGAAAGTTTGTACGATTTGACAATATTATAAATTACGTAGATACATTTGACATTTAAAATTTAAAAAAAAAGTTTAGTATAGCCTGTGGTATAGCATAAATTTAAGTTAATATTGACGAAACAGCAAATTTAAATAGTGCAACATTTATTTAAAATTTAAAATATTTTATTAAGTTTATTTTATAGTTACGTGTTTTTTTTGTCTCGGTATGATAAAAATTTCTTCGAACAAAATTATAATATGAGGAAAGTCTAATGCTATGTTTTACTGTTAAATCATTCGGGTTAGAAAAAAAAAGCGTAGTTACCAAATTCCAATACGTTTCTACGTATGTACTTTACATTTAGGTGACTTAAGTCTACTTACGAGTATTTAATAAACTTAAATAACCTAGGTGAATTAATACAGGTGATTTAACTGAAACACTTCTTGATCTTGGTAATGCGATGTCGATCTCCAGTAAAACTACCAGTAATGGTAAGTTTTTTCTCACCAACATTGGTTTTATAAAGCGGTCCCTTGAGGCCGTTAACCTATATCATTTCAGGTTTGATGAGCCATAAATCGACTAGTTTACTTTACCGCGGTCGTCTCACCAATAAATAACAGTGAGGCATCTTTAGAAAGCCTACTAAAAGGAATGTTCCTTAAGCGGGTCGTTATAACATGAAAAACGAAGCAGAAAGAGCGGGGCACTTGGGGAGAGGTAGTGATGGTAGGTAGTGCGAGTGGCAGCCGTGGCCTGGGCGGAGATCTGGTGGCAGATCAGTCACCCGATGGACAGATGACATAGCGGCGGAGGCGAGGGATCTTGTGAAGTAGCGTCCAAAAGACGAGATCTATATTCATTCTCTAATTTTGAATTTTACCGCCTTGTGCCAAGGGTCCTAGGACACACATACTGCCATGACACTAATACAGGGTGAGTGGAGATGCCACCCCACTATCATCACACATCCACCCTGTCTTACTTTCTTCCAAAATATGTGATAAATAACCCAAGACATAACTATATATCGCCGTCTAGCCTCAAAATAAGCAGAAGCTTGTACTATGGGTACTAGACAACTGATAAACTTACTTAGATTTTTTTTGTAAATTACTACACATATACATACATAGAAACGCCCAGACCAATAAACAGACATGTTCACAATGTTGGTAGTGTGCGGTAATCCAACCCAAAGCCCTTAGTTCATAAGGCAGAGCTCTCTACCAAATGAGTCACCGAGCTAGTTAATGTGTGATATCACTTTAATGTGTTTTTTTTATAAGAAGAGCTTTAGGATGACCTCACTCCACCTGATGGTAAGCGGTCGTGAGGTCCAAAAGTTAGGTCGACAGGCACAATAGAACAATCCCATTGCGCCTGTCGCCCTCACCCTGAAGGCCCACTGAGATGCCGTTTCACGCCCCGCCTAAAGAACCCAGGATTGTAAGAAGAATGAAACACATGATCTGGAAGCTGGTTTCACCGTAGTTTTCCCGACTGTGCCGGTAGCTACGCAATTACAGCGATTGTCCGCGGCATTATCATACTGAAGTGCGCCCAATTTCGGCTTGACGACTTTTTTACGAGTATTCGAGTCCTGTGTAATTTACGACGCCGTAAACCGACGGTAGAGGCCGCTGATAACAATGTCCCGGCCACTGGGACACATGCAGATACGCCTATTAGGGCCTATATACGACATATACAAAGGTTATATACCTACACACATAATTTATATACCTATATGTACGGATATATACACACACATACACTTCACTCACACGCACACATATACACAAACATTTAATTGTTGTAAATGTTTCCTTAAATAAAATAAATAAATAACCCAAGACATGCTGCGCTGGGCCACACAGCGCCATCTAGTCCCAAACTAAGCCGAAGCTTGTACTATGGGCACTAGACAACTGATAAACTTACTAAGATACTTTTTTAATACTATATTGTCTAATAGACTAGTTATATTTTGCCGGCTTATATAGATACTAGCTGTGCCAGCGGCGTCGCACGCTTGGATATCGGGTTTCAAAAATAACGGACTTCCATAAAATACTTATACCTATACCTAAGTTTTAAGTTAGACCTCTAGTAATACATTAGTGAAAATCGTATTCAATTTCATGCAGTAGTTTTTTAAGAGATGCGCGTTCAAAAATTTCTCCCGTTTTCCTAACATTTCCCTTCACTGCTCTGCTCCTATTAATAGTAGCGTGATGAAAAGTACCCTATAACCTGCCCAGGAGTATGAAAAATAATTGTACCAAGTTTCGTTAAAATCCGTTGAGTAGTTTTTGTTTCTATAACGAACATACAGACAGACAGACAGACAGACAGACAAAAATTTTACTGATTGCATTTTTGGCATCAGTATCGATCACTAATCATCCCCTGATAGTTATTTTGAAAATATATTTAATGTACAGAATTGACCTCTCTACAGATTTATTATAAGTATAGATACATATCGACCCTCGCTTACATCCCTCTCCAGGCTTGTCTAACTGTCGTCCCATCGGATTGAGAGAGGTAGGGCATAGCGAATCTTCGCTCGAATTGAGCCGCCCGTCCGGGGAAGGACCTCCATCCTATAGAATACCGCAGTCAAATGACCTCTGGGTCGTGTTTCTGCCGGTGAGTAGGGTTTCCGGAGTCCGGGGTTAGGGTCGGGCCGGCATGGCGGTGGCAACTGACAGGTAACTGACCAGTTACTTGCCCGTTGTCACAGCGACTTGGGCTTCTCTTTCGCTTTCCATCAGGCGTAGGGAAGCCATAATGTCGAGCCACTATAAAAAAAATCCAGAGAAGAAGAAACAGAGAATGCACTTGTGTTAACGTGCGAACGCAAGTTTGCGGCGTTACACATTTGTGCATTTTATTAATATCTCCTGCATATTAAAAACAAATGAATACTCGTTCCTTCTCGTTATTAGACAAGCAAATCTTTGGATACACATTATATCCTTCTCGGAAGAGGGAGGGAGGGGAGGGTCGTTAGCAGAAATAGAATTTATAAGCGAATAAACTGCTAATTGGTACATTCAAAGAATGGGACTGCCGCAAATCAACAGACGAGGGGAAAATGGCGAAAATGGAAATAATTCACTAAATCGCTTTGAGTGAATAACGTTTACTTAATGTAGGGAAGTGTAAAGAATTCCATTTTATTCCCTTTGAGGAGAATTTCGCCACATTACGCTTGGTACCTAATGAGGGTATGCTGATGATACGGGTTTCTACAGGAGAATTGTGTATAAGTTTAATGGTCGCTGGTGCTACCTGACAGCCGAGAGGTCCCAGACTCAAGTTTTAGGCTCAAACTATTACGGGGTTTTTCTTAGTGATCGACAATATGGATTATGGATTTAGTGGGTCATCATCAGCCTATCGCAGTAGGTACTCTACTCGACATAGGCCTCTCCAGTTGTTCGCCACTTTGGGAAAACATCTGGAGGATATAACCATAATCGCCACGCTGGGCGGGTTGGCGATCGCAGGGCGTAGCTCTCCGGCACCACGGGCAGGTGAGGGGGGCCTGGAGCGAAATGATGATAGGTCGCTACCTTACATTTCTACACAGCACACTTCCCTGTAGGTGACCCCCTTTAGAAAATAAAGAAGATTATTACATAAAACTTACAATTCTTTATGAAATAAACAGGTACAAATCAAAAAATAGTAGCGACGCGAACTCATTTATAAATACGAACGAAATACGTCAAGTCACGGCTCCGATGCTAAATTCGTTTGTCAATTCACCAAGATTAAATTGAATCATAAGTAGCGAACGGAATGCGCCATACCTTGGCCAAATAGAATTATTCTTTCAACGGAGCAAATGGAATGTGAAACTGATATCGGAGTCATTTCGCTATTGAGTAATTACGAAGTTTCGCTGTGTTGTCGACCGTGAATTTATTATTGAAATGGGTAACTAGATTTTTGGAGCTACTCCAAAGATTCTTCAGGTGGCAATATTTGCCTATGCAAGTATGCAACCTTCATCATCATCATCATCAGCCTATTACAGTCCACTGCTGGACATAGGCCTCTCCAGTTATTCGCCACTTAGAGCAAACATCTGGAGGATATACCCATAATCGCCACGCTGGGCAGGCGGGTTGGCGATCGCAGGGCGTAGCTTCTTGCTTCGGTGACGCTGCTGCCCGTCACCGGTTTAGTATTTAGCTACGCCTTCAATTGTGATGGTTATACCGCCACCAGTCGGTTGCCAGCGCCTCGTTTGTTATTCGGCAGGATTGCACCACGGGCAGGTGAGGTTGGCTTGGAGCGAAAAGATGATAGGCCGCTCCCTTACATCCTTACTTATATAGTAAACTAGCTACCCGACACTACATCGTTAACGCTGTAGTATATCATAAGTATGTGTTGGGTAGGTATACTTTTATACCTAGGGTATCCTCTATTAAAGGTTATATTAACGATCTAAAATTCAATATAACGAAGTATCGAAATCTGTCCAGCTGTTCAAGAGTTAAGCACGTTCAACACATCGGGCGATTCATTTTTTATATCATCAAAAAAAGAACAAAAAAGTTTTATTGAAAGCTATCATTTACAGAATTTACAGAGATATCCAAACTAGGCAAGCTTGTATCGTGGATACCAATTACAATTGTTCCACTTTGTTTTTAAAAAAATAGGGCATTTAAATTCTACACACTGTGCACTCGGTATGTTTGTGGGTATGTTTGTGTGTGTCCGTGTATGTGTGTGTGTGTGTGCATGTGTAAGCTTGTGTAATGTGTATCATACTAGTAGACAAATTGTTATCCTAAAGCAGCAACAAAATCATTTATACTTTCTCATATTATATTGCATTCGTTTTTATACTTTCTCATAATCCAATGGGGCGATAGTTTGTATCGACCAAAGAGAAATAAAGCGCAGGATCAATGACTTAACGTATTTTCCTATGCAGGGGGTGGTCACAGCCAATTTTCTGAATCAGGGGCTGCTATTGACTAATTTCGTTACAGAAAAATTCAGTAACTATTTTTGGTATGTTCCGAGATTCGTACCAGTCACTGGTACTCTCCTATTTATACAAAGGTTATAAACGCTACCACGAGTATCTATCATGTACATAGTTATTATCTTAAGCGAAGATTTCTTTCTATTGAACGAAACGTTTTTCAACGCCCGCAAAAGGTCGACGAATCTTCTCGAGTAGTCAAAGAATCACTGCTATATACTACGTCGGAACTGAACCGCAAAACTTGCTCCTGTGTAAACTTGGGCCGCAGTTACCAAATTAGGGGTCCGCCGGATATCGTAGAGACTTTGTTCCACTTGCCTGGTTTCGTACTAGTTCAACAGTTCAGCTGGGAAGCGGACTTGAAATAATAATCTATTTAACGCTTGTTCTCAGTTCAAACGGATTATTAAGTCGTTAGTTCTGAACGATTTCAAGTATTTAATGCTAGGTGCAGCTCGCGGCTCTGCCCGCGTTAAGTTATAAATTATCTATGTGTTAATCTGATGTATGAGCTATACACTGAAAAGAGAAACTATCGAGTTTCTTGCCGGATCTTCTCGGTAGAAATCTACTTGTACTTTCCGAACACGGCGGTAGCATATTCTTTTACATTACTTTTATTCACATTTTTGAATTACTTGTTGCTAACTTGACGATTCGTAAGTACTTATTTTAAGTCTATGTGAATAAAGGTATTTTCATTTCACTCACGCGAAGAGACACAGCGGTGATTATATCACACTCTTAATAAAATAACGACCTAACTCAAAATTTAGGAAAAATTACTTTAGGTGAGAAAACGGCCTTACAGGTTTATTTTTCGAACATATTGAGTTAGGTCGTTATTTCATTAAGAGTGCGAGTTTATATTCCACTCGTACGTATTTTTTTTACCACTATACAACTCTACGCTTTGTTCGAACACGAGTCCGCATGCAGGCTAATTTCCATACATTCCTCGATAGCGCGGCGCCCATACAAATAGCCGATCGTTGGTGCTATCTGCTCCGTACACTTGACACAGGGGGCGCTACGATGGATGCGGCGGTATGCTTCGGCGTTGCCCGTGTCCCTGCAACTTGCTGCCCACTGGCGACACAGGGGGGTTTCGTGGGTATACCCTCCCATTTCGGGAGGTGTGAGTCCCACACACCATGTCACCCTCCCCCCGGAGGTGGCATGACGGTGCCTAATGCATTCCCCTCTAAAAAAAGGGGGGGGGGGGGGGGGGGGGGGGGGAGGGGGCACTACGATCGTTCGCTACAAACTCTACGAGTCTTACATACGCTTTGGATATATAACCACGGTTTGTTTTTAAATAGTTTTTTTTATAAGTATACATTAGTATGCCAAGAAGATTAATGCAGGAACTAGTGCGGATGCGGGAAGTAGTAGTGCCAATATGGCTATTTTCGCACGATCTTATAAAGTGAATGGGGTACTAGTGCGGTTGGCTAAAGCTAATGCGGGCACTAGTGTTAATGTCAGCATTGATGACGATGCGGGTACTATCGCCTGTCATCATTATCGTCAGCCTATGGCAGTCCTCTGCTGGACATAGGCCTCTCCGGTTTAACTTTGTGCAAAAAGCTGGAGGCTTTACTAATAATCGCCACGGTGGGCAAGCGGGTTGGCGATCGCAGGGCGTAGCTCCTCGCTGCGGTTACGCTGCTGTCCGCCATCGGCTTGTGGTATTTATATATAATCGTGATGGTTATACGGCCACCAGTCAGTTGCCAGAGCCTTGTTTGTTATTCGGCAGAATGCACCTTGGGAAGGTAAGGAAAAAGATGGTAGGTCGCTTCCTTACATCCCTGAAATGGGAATCAATGCGAATGCAGGTACAAGTGCAGTCTAGTTGCCTGTGTAGACTATCATATGCACTTAATTCAGTTTGATCTCCTTATATAATCATAATCACTACATCTAAAATTCACTGCCGCTTCTGGACTTAGATGGCTGGCTCATTTTACTGGTGTGAAATGTCTGTAACAGTAAGTGTCTACGTTTGCACAAAGCCTAGATCCACCGCTTAATAAATAAGCGACATAGTAATGGTGTATTTCCTTAGGAGTTGTAGAATCACCGGCTAAGTACTGGCCGTAAGTACCTAATGTCTAATTGCTCTGCTCACCGCGAGTGAGATGTTGGTCCATAATTTATCCAATAAAACCGTAGGTGGTTTCCGTTCCTGCGGCTTATAGAAATAGAGACAAGTAACTATGTATAGGAGGGTTTTAGTGCGAATGCAGGCGTTAGTGCTGTCGACTAAAGCTGATGCGGGAACTAGTGTGGATGCGGGAAATAGTGCGAATGCGGGTACTAGTGCGGCTGACCAAAGTTGATGCAGGAACTAGTGCGGATGCTGACATTAGTGAGGGAACCTGTATAACTACTATTTTTACTGAATCCAGTTTGATCCTGCTGTAGATCACCACATCTAAAATTTACTAGCTTCCTTTACTGGTGTAAGTACCTACTGTCTAATTGCTCTGCTCACCGCGAGTGAGATGTGGACCATAATTTAGCCACTAAAACCGTAGGTGGTTGCCGTCCTGCGGTCTTATAGAAATAGAGACAAGAACTCTTTCCTCACGGTAGGCAGCGGCTTAGCTGTGCCCCTGGCATTGCAGAGTCTATGAGCGGCGGTAACCGTTTAACAATCAGTTGGGCCCGCTTGCTCGTCTTGCCACCCAAAGTATAAAAAAAAAAAAAAAAATAAAAAAAAAAGTATGTATTAGTGGCCGGTTTTAGTGCTGTCGACTAAAGCTGATGCTAAATAGTGTAGATTGCGGGAAGAAGTGCGAAATGCGGGGTACTAGTGCGGCCGACCAAAGTTGAATGCAGGAACTAGTGCGGATATTGTACATTAGTGAGGGTGCGGGATCTGTCACCTGTAGACTACCATAATCAGTTTAATACAGGTTGATCTATAATGTAGAATCACTACATCTAAATCCTACTGCCGTTACAAGACTTGGCTTTCCTTTAAGTGGTGTGCTCAATAAATAAGCACAGCAACAAGTAATGGCGTAATTCTCAGGACTTGTAGAATCACCGCTAAGTACTAGCACGTACCTAATGATCTAATTGCTCTGCGCGCCCGCCGCGAGTGGGCATGTTGGCCCATAATTTAGCCACTAAAACCGTAGGTGGTTGCCGTTCCTGCGTTTCAGCTGTAAACGGAATATACGATTCTCGCAATTTGTGAGTATTGCCCCTACCATGTTGAATTGATACCGAGTTTTTTCTCTGTTTTTCCGGGCGCTCTCGTATGGGTATATTACTCGAGGGTATAAATTCCCTTTTCTGGTTATATCTTGATAACTTTTTTAACCGCAGTTTCGTGAACCGATCTTTAACACGTGTTGAGCGCCATGACGGTCACGGTGACGACAAACAATAGTTTTTCTATTGTGCTAGGTTTCTCGGCAGTCAAAGACTTAGAAGTTCTTTTGTTTTTTTTTATAGTGGCTTAATGACATAATGGCTTCCCTACCCCCGGGTCGCTTGTGACAACGGGACAAGTAACTGGTCAGTACCTGTCAGTTGCTGACCCGCCATGCTGGCCCAACTCTACTCCCACCAGCTCCGGAAACCCTACTCACCGGCAGAACACGGACCCGGATTCATTGGCTGCGGTATTTATGGGTTGGAGGTCGTTCTCCGGACGACCGGCTCAATTCGAGCGAAGATTCACTATTCCCTACCTCTTTTATTTTATTGTGTAAAAATCCATCTCACATACAAAGCCAGCGATATTGGTTCTAGAATGTCGCGTACCAGTCGCAAATAAGCTTTGTTAACCGAACGACGCGAGACCTCCTTTGGTGGTCGCGACGCAACAAACTATTTACCGCTGAGGGCTTGTTTCTGGGAAAATCCACTAAAAAAACAACAAAGTTGGAATTGGAACATACCAGCACTTGGAATAACTAGCTAACAATTTTTATTTTGTCCAGTTTTAGAAAATTATTTGTCAGGAAGACCAGTAAATTATGCTATGTTGAAGCCAAGACATGTCACGCCACATACATAGTGAACATCTTCATGCAAACAAATGTTTGTACTGTGCGGGGATCGAACCCACAACCCTTGGCTCAGAAGGCAGGGGTCACTACCGAATGATCCATCGGGCCAGTCAAACGTATATAATAATAGTTATTCTATTATTTATTTATTTAATCTTTATTGCACATAAAAAATTGTACAAAAGACGGACTTAATGCCGCGTAGGCGTTCTCTACCCGTCAACCATTGGGCTAAGCAGAAACAGTTAGAAGGTGGTATATTCTACTTTATAGATGGTTAATATATCTGTATGCAAAACTATAAACTACTAACTTTGGAATTGGCCAATAAATAAATAAATATCGGACATCACATACATTGCTCCGATCCCAAAGTAAGTAGCTTAAGCACTTGTGTTATGGGTATCAGAACAACGAAGGTACCACAAATAAATACTTAAATACAATTATAAACACCCAGACTCGGAACAAACACAAGTGTTCATCACACGAATGTTTGTCCCGGGTGGGAATCGAACCCACGACCCTAGATTCAGAAGGCAGGGGTCACTACCAATTGAGCCACCGAGCCAGTCAATCAATGTATGTGATGTTATCAGATATTAATTCTAATGAATGGCAAATCTGTTCTTGTATACAGCAATAATTTACTTGAAGCACCATCAATTCGCTAGCGGGTCTCAGGCGCGGTCCCCTGGCTGCCGTGAGCGTGGCTCATCCCGGTCTAGGCAATAAATTGGCTCAGCCTCAATAGATCAGTCTGACTGTGGCCTGGGGAGTTCGCGTCCTAGCGTCTTGGTTACTGCAGCCTTATACCTTACATAAACCTTTATTTAGTAACCGAGTTTAGGACAAGAAATTTAATTTCGGTTCAGGGTAAAAGTGGTCGATATTTTCGATCGCGCCGAAACTTGAGTGTACATAAAATGTCTTGGTTCTTCGGCTAACACGAGAACTGCTAAGATGGCAAAGCAAATGCCATCTGGATTGTCCTAACTTACTGAGCCAAATTAATTTTAATGTACCGATTAAATCGGTTAGACGCAATAAATTTGTTCCCTTCTCAACAGAGTGTTCAAAAAGTAATCTAGGTCACCACTCAATTCTAAATAGGTTGCAGCTACAATACAATGTGATTTCCAAATCCACTGATATTGATATATTTTCGGACAGTATTGGTAAATTTAGATTTTCTGCTCTGAAGTTTCTTAAGCGCACATATTAAAATAATTTCTACTAATATAAAATAAATATATTTTTAGTATAAAAGCTTCACATAATAATAATAATAATAAGCCCCCTAAAGTCCAACCTTTCGTCCGTGCTTGACCACCTAAGCCACGTGGGGGGCGGACACCCGCAACGAAGTTACTATGCGGGTGACCAACAGGGCAATGGCAAAACCCTATATGGTGAAATGTCAGGAAGAAGATATAATTTGCGGCCGCTTCCCGGGGGTCGCCGGGGCACACCTGGAGCCGGCGCTGGGTGTTCCAGCATGCGAACCGACGGCGACGGGGGGCTGAGCAGGCGGGCTCCCCTCGATAAATATATGACAGCCGAAAACTATCCCGAACACTCGGATTCGTCCGACAACCAGTCCCTCTTTTCAGCACTAAGTAGATCCGACTACGTTCCATCTCCCTTTTCCGACAATAGTGAACAGACCGTGGATGTTGCTGAGGATACAGTAGATACTGTTGAACCAAAGCCCACCACTACCAGTGTCTGTACGCGCAGAAAATGGACAAGAAATATGAATACATTCATTCTGCGCACTTATTTACAAATTACAAATCTAGACACTGATACACGACACTACTTAGATACTTTATATGACAGATTTACACAAGAGTTCCCTAATTTTGAAGTGAGTAAACAACGACTGGGTGATCAGAGAAGAGCAATCGTTCGTAGAAAGCTATTACCACAAGAAGTAATTGATGACATTTATGTCGAAGTCCAGCATGATTTAAATATACTGTCACCCACACAAAGACCAGTAGAGTATACACCGACACAGTTAAGAACACAGTCACAGCCAAGCACACACTCACAATTAAGCACACCATCACAATCAAGCACACAGTCACAATCAAGCACACAGTCACAATCAGGCACACAGTCACAATCAGGTTTACAATCACAATTAGGTTCACAGTCACAAACAAGCACACAGACACAAACAAGTACACAGTCACAAAGAGTCACACAATCACAAACAAGAATGAGGTGGACGAATGAGCAAAACGAGGCCATAATTCGAATATATCTACGAATTACTCAATTAGAAACGAATAGGACAGCATACCGTAGACAGTTACATCAGGATTTTATAACGCAGTTCCCATCACTTTCTCACCTGGGCGAACAAAGAATAGCTGATCAAAGGCGAACCATTATTCACAACAAATATATTAAACACGACAGATTGACCGAAATTAGACAAGAAATAGCAAATGAGCTCGGAGTAACGGAAGGAAGGGAAACCATCATAAATAATTCTCCGATCCGACAACTTACAGAAATAGCTTCATCTGTTTGTTATACAGAAGCTGACGTAGATCCAACAACAATGTCTTGTTCGATATCACCACCAACTAACCCAGAAAGAATAACGGAGATAGATAATTTATTCACACAAACACTTGCACACTTTGTAGGTTCAGATCCAACCAGTAGACCTTATATTCCGAAGCAAAAGCCATCAAAAAAGCTTGCCCGCATAGTCTCATACATTAACAGTGTGATACTCCCAGAAAACGCCACCAAAGACACACAGTTTGACACTCTACAAACGATAATATATTCTGCTGCGTGGACTGCTGCTAAATCTAATGGATCTAAAATGAGTCTTACAGCACAAGATCGATCAAGACAGTCTCCACCCAACAGTCACAAACCAAATTGGCAAAAGAGGTTAGAAAGAAGAATCAAAGATCTACGAAGCAAGATAGGGAGGCTAACACAATACATGAACGGCAATAGAAGCAGAAACTTAATACAACATATAAATACAATTAAAGAACAACATCAAATTCATTCCATTCACGAAGGACACAATACACAAATTACAGAGTTCCTTGACACTCTTAAACAAAAACTTTGTGTATACTCGAGCCGCCTCAATAGGTACAAATCATGTACGGTACGAAAAAACCAGAATGCCCAATTCATAGCTAATGAAAAACAATTTTACCGCACAGTAAACCTCTCAACCACAAACACACAAGAAAGCGCTCGTAACCTTAGAGAGAATAATAAACCTGATACCACAATTCTACATAGATTTTGGGCTAATATATGGGAAAATCCGGTACAACATAACTCCCAGGCGGCTTGGATTGAGGCAGAAGTTGAAAGTAATTCAGAAACTAGGCAAATGGAATACGAGTCTATACCATTAGAAATATTCCATAAAGTTATCTTTAACCTACATAACTGGAAGGCCCCGGGGTCCGATCATATCCACAATTATTGGTATAAAAAGTTTACAACAGTTCATCCATATATTTATAACCACATTAACAGTTTTATTCTCCAGCCAGATACACTACCAAAATATATCACCGCAGGTACAACATATATGCTCCCAAAAGATAATGACGATCCTTTAAACCCAGCAAAATATAGACCCATCACGTGTTTACAGACAATATATAAAATATTAACTAGCTGCATCTCCGAACTTATGTATAAACATCTCAACCAAAACAATATTCTTACCGAACAACAGAAAGGTTGCAAAAAACTGAGCCAAGGTTGCAAAGAACAGTTAATTATTGATTCTATAGTCCATAAACAAGTACATAAACACAAATCAGATATATTCACAATGTACGTTGACTACCAAAAAGCGTATGACTCTGTCCCACACACATGGTTACTAAAAGTCCTAGATATTTACAAAATTCACCCAACGATTGTTACCTTTTTGAACACTATAATGAAAAACTGGATTACTAAATTGCGACTCACGAATTCAGGTGAAACTATTGAGACTGAGCAGATCAAAATAAATCGCGGTATCTTTCAAGGCGATGCTCTCAGTCCTCTCTGGTTTTGCCTTGCGTTAAATCCGTTGTCCAATATGCTAAATAACACTTGTTTAGGATATCCCCTGAAATACCTGGTAGACAGTAACGAACCGGCAAATGAACTCAATATCCCATTAAACCATTTACTCTACATGGATGATATCAAACTGTATGCCTCGTCTGAAAATGACCTCATCCATTTAGCTAATTTAACCGAAGTATTTTCCACAGATATAGAAATGCATTTTGGCATTGACAAATGCAAGATTAATTCCATTAGGTCAAGACAAAACTATAGGCATTCTTACACGCTACAATCTGGAGATATTATTGAACCTCTTGATGATAATTCATCGTACAAATATTTAGGTTACGCCCAGTCCCAACAAATCCACTACACTGAAATTAAAAATAAGTTAAGACAGCAATTTAAGCACAGATTAAACTCCATCCTCAAAACACAATTAAATTCTCGTAATACTGTAAAAGCTATAAACACTTATGCGATACCCATCCTCACGTACTCATTTGGCGTTATCAATTGGTCCAAGACTGACCTCATTTCTCTACAGCGTACAATTAATACATCCATGACCAAGTCCCGTAAACATCACCCTAGGGCATGTGTACAGAGAAATACACTTCCTAGAAAGGAGGGAGGCCGAGGACTGATCGATATAGTCAACTTGCACAACAAGCAAATAACATCCCTAAGACAATATTTCCATAACAAGGCAAATTCTTCAAACATTCATACAGCAGTAGTACAAAACGACATAAAACACACACCATTGAATTTACAGGATCACAACACACAAAAAATGGAATACATAGTTGACCACAAAACAAAAATAGAACAATGGAGCTCAAAAAGCTTACACGGAAGACACCGCCAAGACTTAAGCCAGTCACATGTCGACAAGCTAGCGTCGAACGCATGGCTTACTCGCGGCGAACTCTTCCCAGAGACTGAAGGCTTTATCATGGCAATACAAGACCAAGTCATTGAGACCCGAAATTACCAGAAGTATATTACGAAGACGAGAACCACAGATATATGCAGAAAATGTAACAGTGCAGCAGAAACGATCCAGCATATTACCGGGGCATGTAAAGCTATAGTACAAACAGACTACAAGCACAGGCACGATCAAGTAGCCAACATAATACACCAAAAATTAGCAATTAAATACAAACTCATGTCACCTCCACCAATCGCATACTACAAATACATCCCCGAACCAGTCCTGGAAAACCAATGCTACAAATTATACTTCGATAGAGCCATATTAACCGACAAAACCACACATTATAACAGACCGGACATCACAGTTGTTAATAAGATTGATAAAACAGCGTTTCTGATTGACATTGCTATCCCGAACACGCACAATATACAGAATACTGTAGCAGAGAAATTATCCAAATACAATGATCTTAAGGATGAGATCGCCCGCATGTGGAAATTAAGAAAAGTCACTATAGTGCCATTGGTCATCTCTACCACTGGGGTAATACCAACACAAATTCATACTTCTTTAGAAGTACTGTCCTTACCACCCCTTACTTATACTCTAATGCAAAAAGCGGTCATTTTAAATACGTGCAGGATAGTCCGGAAATTTCTACAGATTGACATTCAACTAGCCACAAACTCCACCACACAGACAGACTTCACACTAAACATTCCTCCCACCTGAAGTATACTTGGCTTAGGCCCGTATACTCAGTAATCCAGCATTCTAAAGATGCTGAGAAACACAATGTTTAAAAAAATAATAATAATAATAATATTTTATTATTATTATTAAAAGCTTCACATTGAATGCCGTAACAGCCTGTAATTAAGTTGACACTTAGTTAGAATTTAATTTAAGCAAAAAATGTCATGTTTCAGTGTAAACTTGTTGGTTGTTCTAAATAAATAAATAAAATCATTATCATCAGCCTATTGCATTCCACTGCTGGACATAGGCCTCTCCAGTTATTCGCCACTTAGAGCAAACATCTGGAGGATATACCCATAATCGCCACACTGGACAGGAACGTTAGCGATCGCAGGGCGTAGCTTCTCGCTCCAATGACGCTGCTGCCCGTCATCGGCCTGTGGTATTTAGCTACGCCTTTAATTGTCATGGTTATACCGCCACCAGTCGGTTGCCAGCGCCTCGTTTGTTATTCGGTAGGATGCACCACGGGCAGGTGAGGTTGGCTTGGAGCGAAAAGATTCATAGGGACGTAACGGTGTGGTGGGTGCAGCCACACCGTTGCACGAGGTCCGCCCGGGGAGCACCCTATTGCTCCCCGGAAGCCGGGGGTAGGGGTATTTGCCCTCCCCGGACTAGGAGTGCCGGCCGCTAGTCATCTACGGCTGGCCAGGGCATGCAAGGATGCGGCGGTATGCTTCGGCGTTGCCCGTGTTCCTGCAACTTGCTGCCCACTGGCGACACAGGGGGGTTTAGTGGGTATACCCTCCCATTTCGGGAGGTGTGAGTCCCACACACCACGTCGCCTCCCCCCGGAGGTGGCATGATGGTGCGTAATGCATTCCCCTCTAAAAAAAAAGGAGCGAAAAGATGATAGGTCGCTCCTTACATCCCGTACGTCAAGCAAATCTTGTATCATTATGGATCCTTTTTCGAAGCCCTTAAAACCTTTTCAGCAGATATGAATAGCCGAAAGTTGTCGCAACTTTTAGCGTCACGTGTCACAAGCTTGCCTAATCAACCCAGAAACGGGTACCCATGCGAGCGGTCCCACACATCTGTCGGACGCAATCTGTATGCAAAATGGTCCGGGATTCATTCCGTGCGCGCACCGACCGGACGCCCGGAAGATGGATTGAACCGCGTACTCGTATGTGCAGTGGAATTTATGCACAGAATATTCACGGAATGTCCGCTGGTACGAGTCTGGCAGATGAAGCTTGTGAATATACTAGCTGTACGATTGATGGTTTTGGATGTTGATGGCTAGATGGCGTAATAGTTGGAGCGTAAAGCGTGAACAGTCCAAAGGTTTGATTCCAGGGAGTTCCACCTCGGCTGACATAGGATATTTTTTAGGAAAATCGATAGTTACTTAAACCGACAAAACCGGCGGCGTGTTAATTTAGGAAACTAACATTTGTAATTTGTGTCGTCGTGGGTTTGATTCCCAACCGAGATAGACATTTGTGTTATGAACATTTGTGTTCCATGTCTGGGTGTCTGTTTGTCTATTTAAGTATATATTTTTTGGAAGTCCGTTATTTTGAAACCCGATAACTACGCGTGCGACGCCGCCGGCACAGCTAGTTATTATTTATAGCAGTCTTAAGCAGTCATTACTTATTTTTCTAACTAGAAAGGCATATTACTCTTTTAACGAATTCCTCCTGGATAAATTTCCTAATATGTAGGAGATGTTCTTAAGGGTTATTATGTTTGATATTGTAATGTTTTTTATTGTAATTTTGTTTATGTAAATGTGAAAAATTGCATGCCATTTGGCTAACTGTAGCAGAACTACAAAACTTCCATCCTTGTACCTACAATTGTAATAAATGAATTAGATTTGATTTATATACCGGTAACATGAAGACAGACAAATCCCCAGACATAAACTTGTGCACATAGACGTACGTTTCGGTGTAGAAATTCGATTGTTCGCTATCTCCACTCGGCTTGACATACGGGGGCTACGCTCGGTGGCTACGTCCACAGTGCAGCCAAACAAACAGTACGGAAAGGTTAGCTTACTCTAGTTTATCTTACTTTGCAGAGTTTTGTAGGAGAGCGTTGAACATACCTGGAAAAGAAGAAAGGACATTTGAATGGAATGTAATCGTGAAGCACATTCAATATATATGTTATGAGTACGAAATCATGGTTGAACCGATATAAAAGGTAAATGAACCTTCTATATCTGTGGCTGGCTCGGTGGCTCAATTGGTAGTGACCCCTGCCTTCTGAGCCAAGGGTCGTGGGTGCGATTCCCACCCGGGACAAACATTCGTGTGATGAACACTTGTGTTTTTCCGTGTCTGGGTGTTTATATTTGTATTTAAGTGTTTATTTGTGGTACCTTCGTTGTTCTGATACCCATAGCACAAGTGCTGAAGCTACTTACTTTGGGATCGGAGCAATGTATGTGATGTTGTCTGATATTTATTTATTTATTTATTTGTACTATTTGCACACAGTGCAAAATACAGAAAGGAAAAAGAAAAGAAAAAATACAGCAAAAAAAAAAGACGCACTCAGTATTGCCGGTACCGGTTAACAGGTTGAGAAACCGCTAATCCGCAACTTTCATCTGAAGTCACTGACAATGACAATGCATGCATAGCGATACATGGGTCTAAGTATATTTCTCCGAGTGAGGCTAAAATATTATATTAATATCTATACTTATAATAAATCTGTAGAGAAGTCAATTCTGTACATGGAATATATTATATGATATGGGTACATACTGGTACATACCCATCCATTCTTCCAGAAGGACATTCTTCAGATGTTTGCCCTAATTGGCCAACAACTGGAAAGGCCCAGAAGGTGTCCAGCAGTGACCTGCAATAGGTAGTGATGATGATGATGAACATTATCATCATCATCAAGCCACAAGGTATCTTACAATCCGGTCAAAAAAAAACACAGAAAGGGGCAGCGCAGACGACAGACTATCCGTGACGCATTTTTTAGTCTGTGCAAATAGAACCTATGCAATTATATGCAGTAACGCACACGACGCGCAAAAATCTGTCGCGGATATTTCACAGGCTCAACGCACACGACGCACATCTTCGATCATTCTGTCGGCAGAGCTGTAGGGTCATAGACGCTCTTTTTAAATGTCTCAGACGCAGATTCTACCACACGAAAAGTGTGCCGTCTGCGTACCAAACAGTCATAATTTGTCGCGCTACAACCCATCACTGCTACGAGCTCCGCTGTGCTACACGCCGTAGACACGTCTACGCTACGACGCTACGGCACGCTACGAGTTACGGCCGTAGCGTTAAATGGTACTCGGATGTTTATTGCTCACAATATCGTTACTTGCGGCTTAATTTGAAATGTTTGTTTGTTTATGTAGCGTGTGCATAGCGATCTATGATGTAATGTACGGAATAAAGGGGTGAGATAGTCGTGAGGCCTAAGTAAGTACACGTAGATATAATTAATAGATCACGCCAATCCTTTGGTGGAGCATGTGGAGTTAGCAAGAAAATAAAATTACTAGTAGATTTCTTTAGTAATAAAAGTTGTGGCACGCTCTATAGGAGTCTTTGCAAACTGTGCTTTTTTGTTATTTTAGTCTTTTGCGGGGATTTGCCTTGTCATAATATTCTAAATCCGGGAACCACACATACAGTCTCAATTTACTAAGCTTATATTCCAAAACATGATCCGACATGTAGCAGACATTGTAGTTGTTTTTCACATCTTATACAGCAGCAGCAGTCGGATTATTCAGTTTTTTTTATACCCAAGACGTACTATTTGTACTAGACAACCGATAAACTTACTTAGATCCTTTTGTTTAAATATAAATAAGTAACCCAAGACATGCCACGCTGGGCCACACATCGCCACCTAGCCCCAAACTAAGCCGAAGCTTGTACTATGGGTACAAGACAACTGATAAACTTATTTAGATCCTTTTTTTAATAAGTACATATTACACATAGTAAACACCCAGACCAATACAAACAGACATGTTCATGAACACAAATGTGTGTACTGTGCGGGAATCGAACCCACGACCCTTGACTCAGATGGCAGAGCTTACCAAATGAGCGATCGATATTTTTAAATGAATACTCGTCATTCAAGATGTCAAAAAACTTTTAGTCTGTTTAGGTATTTACATTGTAAAGTCCACTTTACCTCCGCAAAGCCGTGCAGAGTCTGTCGGTCCGGGGTCATTACGGGCCTCTACCGCAAATGGGAACTGTATTAGATTATACTAATGATTGTTTTTGCCGGACCCGTAGGCCAATCGAGATCGAACCTTGTCTTTAACGGCGTAGAGGTCAAAACGCCAAATGTCGGCCCTCGTCAAAGGGTTAAGCGACGTACGCTACAGCGCCCCGCTTCGATTTAGTTTGTGACGTAATTAGGATCAAAGATTTTGGTAGAATAATTCCTAATATGTATTTAGTCACGAGTAGGTACATTAAATTCCTTTGCATGTGAACTATTTTTCTATACTTCTACATTTACTTATTTTATATTTTCAGAAGATGTTTTGATATCACTAAAAGATTTAAAGTTAACCCTCATATGACCTTTGAAATATTCCATTTTATTTTGATTTTATTTCATAGCTCAAAATTGTCTTACGAAGGGTTAAATCACCCCTTAATTTTGCTAGGAAATTTTCACATACTTAAGGCCTATAAACACAAATGTGCGTCTAATAAACGTTTGTGTGTGCGATTCAATTTACAGACAAACTTACAGCCGACCTAAAACATAACTTCAAAAAAAAAGCGACCAAAACCTCAGTGAAATATTTCCGCTGCACTAAAATAGCGAATTCTCTCTTTGACCGGGCGAAATGAGGTAAAACACTAAGTAATAAGCCTGTTCCTGGCGAGCGGTGAATTGCTGAATGCACCGGGAATGCGAGGTGAGACGCACAGAGCAGGCGGGGAACAGTGGGGACGGTGGGAATTAAGTTCACTTCATTTTAGACCATGAAAACACTGTGCAATCAAATCATTGTCAGGGATGTAAGGGAGCGACCTATCATCTTTTCGCTCCAAGCCATCCTTACCTGCCCGTGGTGCATCCTGCCGAATAACAAACGAGGCGCTGTGCACTGTGGTATGTAGGTTCTGTGATACCAAACGCTGCCTCTGACATAATAGTCGTGGGCTGGATCCCTGTACAATACAAACATTTATGTGCATGGACAAGTCTGTTTGTATTATGTACATAACTGATAATTTTACTTAGATACTTTTTTTTTGCAAATACATACATACCAAACAACTACACCAATACAAACAAACATATTCCTGCATAAAAAAGTTTGTACCGTGCGGGGATCGAACGCGCACAAATGGCACGGTGTGATATTTTTAATTTTTGAAGCCTATCAGTTTTGAAGTATATTCGTGTTTATATCATTCAAGCTGTTTGCTAATCTTGCTTACAATAAAAATGTCATTAAAAAGAAAAATATCACTCCTGGACCCTCTTTTCCGATCAGATACCTAAACAGCACCATTGAACTCGTCAAAACTTGAAAATTAACTTACAAGTTGTTGCTAAGTCGAATGTTTACAAAGTTCAGCTCACGTAAATGTATTTTTGGAGGGCAAATGTGCTCGTAATATTTTCACAAACTTTCATCCACGTGTTCGGTGTAATATAAAAATGTTTTTTTCGTGTGTTATTTTTGTATTTTTGTAGGCGAATGGAACGTATTTTCGTAGGGCGCAAAGTTTACATAAATAGTTTGTATGTTTTTGCTTTAGCTGCACGATCGTTCTGCGAGATATGTTTGCATATAAAAATTGAAGTAAAACTATATGTATGCATACTTTTATTCTACTATTTAAAATCATCAGCCTTTCGCAGTCCACTGCTGAACAAAGGCTTCACCAATTATTCGTCATTTTGCTCAATCGTGGGCTTCTCGCATCCAACACTAGCCAGCAATATTTACAAATCGTCACTTCACCTAGCTCGAGAGACCTCTGCCTGAATCAAGAGTCATTGGTTCGATTCCCAGCCGGGACAATACTGGTTTTGTTCTGTACCTGGGGTTGTATTATGCTTCTAAAAATGCTCAACAGACTTTGGCATCGGAGCTAGTGATGGCTGATATTTACAAAATGTATGTACACTTTCTACAATTTGCTTTAAACATAATGTACCTACGATAGCCTACTGATCTACCTAGTCTATGGCCAGCCAGAGGGCAGAGGAAGCGGCGCGCTAACGGAAATGAGCTTTCGATATCCGGCGCGCGCCCACTTTGTCCAACCAATCGCCGGCCGGGAAAAATGCATGCACCGGCTATGCCGCGGACACCGAGCGATTTAATTTTTTTTCTCGCGAGGTATCCATTGTTTTTTTTCTTTTTTTCGTGGAAGTGGGGCTTATGTCGAGGCTTTTTCATCATGTAGTTACCGGATCTGATTGCGTCCTAAGAGACTACTAAGGAAATATCAGGAAATAACAGCAGCGATCACCTGGGTGTGATCCCCCAAATGTTAAATATCATTGGTGGAGACCTATCTCCAGCAGTGTATGACTTCCAGACCAGAACCAGAATCGAATATGTCAGCATATAAGCTACTTAAAATACGCATACTAAACAGACAAACGTAAGTAGCATAAGCACTTGTGTTATGGTTATCAAACAATCATCATCATCATCATCAGCCGCTATTGCAGTCCAACTGCTGGACATAGCGCTCTCCAGTTGTTCGTCGCTTAGGGCAAACGTCTCTATACCGCCACCAGTCGGTTGCCAGCGCCTCGCTTGTGCCGAATACGGCAGGATGCACCACGCGGAGGTGAGGTTGGTTTGGAGCAAAATGATGATATGCCGCTCCCTTGCATCTCATCAAACAATAAGGTACCACAAATAACTGTAATTCTGTAACAAATGGAAATCAGCTTTGTATAGAATCGTTTAATGTTTACAAATTATAATCTCGTAACAGAATGCATTGTATTTATTTGTATATATATTTTTGTTATTCATATGAAATAAAACAAAAATATATATATATTTTTGTTTTATTTTGTTTACTTATAAACGACTGCAACCAGATGTTTTTGCCTTCCATGCTGTGTACACATCTTTGTGAAGTGCAGCTTAACTGTTACCCTCCATTTACACTTATTAAGCATATCATGTATTGTTGTACTCTGTGTTTGTGTACCAATAAATAAATAAATAAAAAAAAAATATACCTATCTATTTAGTTAGTCACAACAGGTTCTAAAAATACATCTAAATTATAACTAAAGAGCGAGAAAAAGACAAGCCACATTACCTCTCGTAAAGTGTAGCCTCGGGGGTATCTCATTAAAACTACAGTTACAAGAGGATATCATGAGCACCCACTTCGGGACGAACACCTAGGTAATATCGGCAAGTGCTTGTCGGCAGGACAGAAAAAAAATGCATCAAGTGCAAATGGAACGGTTTGAAGGATCCGCATATTTTTTTTGTAACATAAGGGTAAATTTGGCCTGAACGTCACCTGATGGTAAGGGAGGTAGGTCATATTCGAATTTGCGCTAGGTAAAGGTTCGTACTTATTATACCCACTAGCTGTGCTCGCGACTTCGTCGCATGGAATAGTTATTTTTTTCCCCGTTTTTTTTTTTACATTTTCCAATATTTCTTCGCTCCTAATAGTTGCAGCGTGATGTTATATACCCTAAAGCCTTCCTCGATAAATGGTTTATTCGACACAAAAAGAAATTTTTAATTCGAACCAGTAGTCTCCTGAGATTAGCGCGTTCAAACAAATAAACAAACTCTTCAGCTTTATAAAATTAGTTAAGATAATCGCCATGCTAGGGCAGGCGGATTGGCGATCGCAGGGCGTTGCTTCCCGCTTTGGTGACGCTGCTGCCCGTAATCGGTCTGTGGTATTTAGCTACGCATTCAATTGTGATGGTTATACCGCTACCAGTCGGTTGCCAGCAGCGTCTCGTTTGTTATTCGGCGAGTGCACCACGAGCAGGTGAGGTTGGCTTGGAGCGATAAGATGATAGGTCGCTCCCTTACATCCTCGTTGTCTACACAAATAAATGATTCGCGGAACTCTAAAAAGAAACGCCGCAACCATGTTTGTTTGCGAGAATCCTTAACGGGTCAGATTGAATTTAAACTTAGCGAGTCCGTCGGCGAGGCCGAGTTAAGCGCGCACTTACAACACGACTTTTTTACTCGCACTTCTGTACTTTGCTTGTTAGTTCGGAGAGAGGAACCACTATTAGCGGGTAGCGGGTTAGATAGATAGATAATCGTGGATAGATATTCTTTATTGCACACCAAACAATTGACTTAAAAGCTAGGTAGGTATAGCAGACATTTGTTGTACAATATAGGCGGCCTTATCGTTATAAGCAATCTTTTCTAGACAACCTTAGGAGTAGAGGATGGTGCGGGTGTGAAAAAGGAGCCTTTTAAACAACAAAATAACGTATTTTTGTTCCTCAACGGACTACGGGAGTTGACGACGGACAGTATTTTTAGACGACTGGTGGCGGTATAGCCATCACGATTGAAGGGAGCGATGATGGGATGGTCCTATTCTAAATCAAGCAAAGAATCGTGTTATTCCGAATTCATCATCAGTCTATCGCAGTTCACCGGTGGACATAGGCTTCTCCAGTTGTTCGCCCACTTTGAGCAACCTGGAACGATTTACCCATAATCGCCACGCTGGGTAGGTGGATTGGCGATCGATTATCCATCGATATTTCCAATTATCGCATAGTATCATCACTATTTCATCGTGCGCCCTGCTCGACAGACGACGCGACCCGGTCGCCCGCGGCAGATGTCAAACTGTTTCAAACACGGATTAGGCTATATTCAAAGAGTTCCCGGACAACTTGGGTGCTATCTGCAACATGTATACGTCCGTCGCACAGTTAATTACTGTCGAGGGGGCGCTGATAACACCCAGACGGAATAGTCATAAAAGGCCATTTTAAATGAACAACGTCATATGGTTGCGTTTGATAACACAAAATAGACAGAAAATGTTCTCGACGTAATTTTTGCCTTCTGTGAAAAATTGGACATCATTTACGATGAAATCCGATTCCAAATTAGTGGAGTGTTGGTACAGAGGACACGCCCGATGAGGATGGTCGGGTGATAGTTTGATTCTTCCCATCCTTCTTATCATCAGGACGAGAAGGGATATGGCGATAAGGCATCGTTAATGGTGCAAGTTCCAAAGTAGTCGAGTGCGTTTCGCATCTACCTTCATCCAGGGGGCGAGAGCCTTACGCCAGTGGCGTAGATAAGGGGGGGGTGGGCCCCGGTGTGGACCATCAGTTATAGTTCTTAATAATCGTAAATCTGTGGGCAGAATATTTAGAAAAACCATGTCTATCAATTTAAGAAGATATAAGTAGCTTAAAATTTCGTCCGCCATTTTGAAATCCAGTAATGTCTTAAATATTAACAGCGGCAATAACGCCTGAATAATAATAACCAAGATGATTTACTACACTTATTTATACTTCGGTCGGTGTAAGCCTGCGAACCTCGCCCGGACCACTTATCGCCGAAGAAGGCCCAGTCTTCATTTCGCCTGTTTCAAGATAATGAACTTTGCCCTCTTAAGCCGAAATCATAAATTTGAAGATACCGGTGCCGGCCCACGTAACAGTGTATGTGAAAGAACAGTGAAGAAACAGTGTACAGAAATAACTATAGTACAAGTCATAGGCTAATGACTAAAAAGCAATCATGTTTTGACAGCTACATAAAAGTTTCTCGAAGTATCAAAACTAGTCACTAGCTGTCAAAACTATGATTGATCTCATATTTTTTGTATGGCGATAGAACGCATTGACTAAGGAAACGTATTGACTAACTATTGACTCGTTATAATTAAATTGATTTAATTTGTAAGTAAATCATATAAGCAATTAAAGATCAAGATGTTTCGATAATATTGATAAAATGTTATGAATATACCTGAAGGTTGTCTGAAAGAGATCGCTACACACGATAAGACCGCCTAAGTTGTAGTATGTTTTATGTTAATAAGTTTTTCCCGTAATATCTGTTTTTGTGCAATAAAGGCTTCATTCAAACATACGGTTTCCACCCGCAAAACGCCGTCTACCCGCTACCCCTGTTCACGCTATCCGCGAGGTGGGGCGCGGCGTTCACCACTGCGGTTTGGCAGGTAAACCGCTACCGCACGGGCCGATCGCAGTGGCCATTTGCGGGTCGTTTTGCGGCCGCCCGCTGGGTGAGTTACCCGTCAGTCTGAACGCAAAAACTAAGATATCTATCTATCTATCCATAAGCTAGTCCAAGTAAGTAGGTACCAAAAATGAACCTTCCTTGTTCGTAATTAAACTCCTGCACGAATACGTCTCATTGTATCCAAATAGACTGTACAGCTTTGTAAGCGCAGATATTTCTGGGGCCGGCTACAAAATTGCCCGGATGCTCCCCGATATGTGTATGATATTGTGTTGGAGTAACAACGTTACACAACATTCTTTGTGAGCTGACTCAGTCGGAATTACCCAGTAAGCTATAAAAACGAGTAGTACCTGACTTATACGTGGGATGAAAAATGTCTGGTTAAATTTAAATAATACGTTCCATCGGAAACCAAAAAAGGTCATTAATAGCTATAAAATCATCACCATTATTAGCCCCTTCCAATGTAGTAATCCACAGCCTCAATAGACCTCTCCCTCTGTTATCTTAGTATTTGCTATGTATAACAGGCATTTCAAGAGAGGTAGGCTAGGCTAGCGGAATCTTCGCTCAAATTGAGCTGCTCATCCGAGGGAGGACCTTCACCCTATAGAATACTACCGACAGCCAAATGACCTCCGGGTCGTGTTCCTGCCGGTGAGTAGGGTTTCGGAGCTCGTCGGGGGTTGGGGTTGGGCCGCATGGCGGTGGCAAACTAACAGGGTGACTGACCTAAGTTACTTGCCCCTTGTCACAGCGACTGGGCTTCTCTGTCGCTTTCCAGCAGGCGAAGAGTGGAAGCCATTATGCCAGAGCTACTATAAAAAATATTTCCAAAAAAAATATGTATCTAAGTAAAGTTTATCGATGTGCCTTAGCACGAACATTTTCGAAAAAGTATGCGTAACGTGTCCCGTAAACATTTGTATGAAACTTGGTACAGCCGCCCCCTATCGTGCGTAAGAGGTACTACGTTTACGTACGTTAACGTAGTGGAAAATTATCGCCGTTTACGGTTACGTTACGGCATACTTATTCCGAAAGTGTTCGTGCTAGAGGCACACAGTTGTCTAGTACCCATAGTACAAAGCTTCGGCTTAGTTTGGGGCTATGTGGCGCTGTGTGGCCTAGTGTGGCATATCTTGCTAGTGTATATATATATATAGATATGAGGCACTTATATACATTTTAACTCAGCTAAACACGTTATTTACGCGCATACAAGGTTGTTCTGCTCTCGCGAGGCGCTCGTCTGGCTACCGAGGCGCTATTTATTAAGCGCCGTATATACGAGTGGTCGGGTATACAGCAGATTTAGTGCTTCGCCCCCGAGTCTCGCTTTTGTACGGAAACTCTTGGTTCGGCGGTTAATAAAAATGTAGCGTTATATTTAACGTGGTACAGCATAAAAGTAGACGCCATTTTAGATGCTTTATGTAATTAAATAAATATCGACACATCACATACATTGCTGTGATCCAAACGTAGCTTGACACCTTGTGTTATGGGTATCAGAACAACGAAAGTAACACATTAAATACTGTACTTATAAAACACCCACACACGCACAATCACAATCAATATGAGCTATTGGGGTAGTTAAAAAAGGTGTGATAATTTATTTTTTATGATCTGACACTAGCTAAAATCGCACAAACTAGTTGAAAGAAAGAAAAATTTTTAGTTAGCCTACAAATGATACACAGACAGTTTAAGTTAACACATAAACAAAGCACATTAAAGAATTACACAAAAAAAGAAGTTCACTGTACACATAGTGAAAAATATATAATATTATGTCAAGAATAATATGAATAATAATTGAGGTTTATATGCGTAGGCCAATAGGCTCCGTCTCAGCTTGATGCTGTTACGGCGCGGAATAGGTGGTGCGCCACGCCCGGAGCAGCGAGCTGGTATTCTGGCGGAGCCAAATAGTTAATACGAAACACTAGAAAGTAGTTGAAATCTCGTGCTTGTTTATTGCCCTAACATCAAAACTAGTTAAATTCGAAACCGCCCTAAAAAGCAAAACTAGTTCAATTCGAATCGAGACGGTTCGATCCAAATTTCGTTTTATCGTCGCCGAGGGCGAAATCCCTAGCCTGTGACGTCACGTCGTAATGATTGACATATGTATGGAAAAGTCTCGGTTAGTGTCGTCGAAGGAGTTAATAATGATGGGATTTGTCGATATTACTAAACCCCGATGTATAGGAGGGTGCTATCTTTACCACTCAGATAGCAGTCGTCACATTATATCAGAGATGATGATAACTCTGAGCGCCCTTAACTGGAATGGGTATAGCTTACCCTAAGTGTTGCGGAGGTCTGATGGGCAGTCGCTCTGTGTAAAAGCTTAGTGAGCGTTTGATGTAACACTAATAGATAAATATATTGTTCATTTTTTTGTGATCTAGTTTTGTTGCGTAGTTTTGAAGATTTAAGCGTATAAGCGTACAAAGGGATATAGAGACAGAAAAAGTGACTTTGTTTGATACTTGGTAATTGATGATTTTGGCGCCCCCTGAAACTGCGCCGGGCAGGTGCCCCGGTTTGCCCCCCCCTCCTAGATCCGGGGCTGACAAATACTCGGTAGGTACCAGAACATGTTACCTAGATCCTTCGTATTCTCTAAAGCTGATTGATTTTCGTTTGGGTCTAGTGATATGGATGTCCTGAATCACAAACCCATAATCTTTTTACGATTTTTAAATATATTAGAAGATTTTCTAGCTAGGATTTCCATATATGTCATGATACAGGGGCGCATTCCTCAGCACTCGGCGATCGCCAACTCGCCTGCCCAGCGTGACGACTATGGGTATATTCTCCAGATGTTTGTCCTAAGTGCGAGAACAACTGGACTGTAATAGGCTGATGATGATGATGGCTGATAACTCTCGCGCACACCTAAACCCGATATATTTCCTAAATTAAACCACCGCAAACGCGCCTTGAAATCTTCCGCCTTTAACGCTCTACGCTCTAACATTACGCTAGTAGTTCAACATCCGATATCGATCTCGATTACTCAACATCACTAGCGACGCTTCAGAGACGCTTCACACATCAAAGGTTCGCTCAATTGGTCGCGAGTATCAAAAGTAATGCGGCTGTCAAGTTTCACTTTGCATAACCATTTCTGCCCTGATTCCAGAGCCCTTAGATTGCGATTTCTCTTGTTCTGGGTACACACACGGGCACAAAACAGATTTTTTATTCATAATCATAATATTTATTGAAAGAAAAAAGACAAAAGAAAGAAAGAAAGAAAAAAAAATATTAGCCTACAAATGATACCACAGAGTTAACACATAAACAAGCACACCAAAAAAGTAACAAAATAAAGAAGTTACACGTACTGATAATGAAAAATCAATATACATAGCTGCTCTGCTCGCGACTATCGTCCGCGTGGAATATTTATTTTTTCCCCGTTTTTTTGTCATTTCTCATTTTCTCTTCGCTCCCTAGTAGTTGCACCGTGATGTAATATAGCCTAAAGCCTTCCTCGATAATGGTCTATTCAACACAAAAAGAATTTTTCAATTCGGACCAGTAGTTCCTGAGATTAGCCGGTTCAAACAAACAAACTCTTCAGCTTTATAATATTATTATAGTTAAGATTATGCAAATAATATACATAATAATTGAATTTATATGCGTAGGCCAATAGGCTCCGCCTCAACATCATTATGTGGTTACAAAAGATTACATAAATGGTCAATTCCACAAAAATAGTACCACTCACTGTCCCGCCAACTCTTTTCACATAGTATAATTAGTATTTTTCTTGTCAAAAATTGTTAAATAACAGCTGCAATATGTTTTATTCAATACCCATATAATTACGAATAAATATATTTAAAAAAAACTTGAAATCTTTC
>JAVAXP010000037.1:7500-37500 GCA_031163375.1 Conogethes punctiferalis | reverse complement strand
CCTAACCTAACCTAACCTAACCTAACCTAACCTAACCTAACCGGGGGACCCCCCACAGAGCTTGCGTCCACGTCGCGTCCCCTGGGCAACGTCGCGTCCTGACCACCGTAACGGAGTGGCAGGCCGGCGGCTGAAGAGCTCTGTGCACCGATTGCGAACTAATTGCGAATATCTGCTATCATTGAGAATCCCAAGATGACTACCCAACGTGAGAACGTGGTCATTAAGATGACCCACGAACTGGATGAGCTAACCGACTTTAAAGCCTACTATAAAACAACAAAAGACTTTAAAGCCTACTATAAAACAACAAAAGACGTCATACATACAATCAATGACTGCCTTGGTGCGAACAAGTCTCTCACCAAGGAAAACAAGCATTGCATTCTAAAATGCACGGACTTCCTACTGTACGGGTTAGAGTTCCTTTACGGAGAACTCAAGGACCAATTCGTAGCAGAAGCCAAAGAAGCATCCCTACACGAATCCATATCTGAGGTCCGCGAGACTACGTCGGGCTTGAAGGAGGAGATATTGCAGGCCGTCAGGTCTGAACTCGCCTCCTTCAAAGATGGGATGAGGCCTTCTGAGCCTCATAACTCTTTGGGAGCCGCTCCGGCGGTGTCCTATGCCTCCGTAGCCTCGAAGAAGAACCAACCAGCGCCCCGAACAAAGCCGGCCATCATCGTCACGGCTGACGATGTCTCTAAAAAGCCAACCGAGGTCGTATCTGAGTGGAAGAAGGTTGTTTCCTTCCGTAAACAAAAATACGCCCCGGTGAAGATACAGCCCATCTCAAACGGGAAACTGCGCGTCGAGTTTGAGAAGCACGAGCACTGTAACGAGACCATCAATCGCACAAAGGCCATCAAAGGCTTTTCTGCAGAGCCCGCTAAAAGGAGACCCCCACTCATGATCCTTAAGGGGATCCCCAAAGACGTCTCCAAGGACGAATTACTGGACGTCCTACAGTGCCAAAATGATGTGTCCATTGCTCGTTTGTGCTTCCTTACCACAAATAAGAATACCACCTTGTACAACGCCGTGCTGGAGGTCACTCCCGAGATGCGTACCACCATCCTCGCTCTCGGGAGACTCAACGTGGATCACAGCCGTGTCCACGTTGAGGACTTCAGCCGGTTTGTACAGTGCCACCTGTGCCTACAATACGGCCACACAAAGGCTAAATGCACCGCAGAGAAAAAGCCCTGTGCCCATTGCGCTAGTGAGGGACATCAAGTCTCTGAGTGCCCCAACAAGACCGACGCGACAAAGCGTAAGTGCTACAATTGCGCTAAGTACAACGCGAAGATGTGCACCAGAGGCGATGTGACCCACAACGCTACCAACGCCCGCCAGTGTCCTCGTATCAAGGCGATGATGGCCCGCCTTCAAGACCAAACCGATTACGGGGACTAGAAAATCTCTTCTTAGTCCCAAATGTTATCTTAACTCTAATCTTCTCTTCCTAAATTTTTAACTGACAAATATCTTGCCCCTTAGTCCCCTCTACAAACTATCTTCCCAACTCACCTATAAAATTCTTCTGTATTTCTCTGACTGTGTCCCAACAAACTTCTTTTGTTATAGCTCTGGTCACGCTAGAGGAGCTACCATTTGTAAATACTTACTATTATTCTACGTCGTTATAGAATGTCCAGCGTCTCAATAGTCCAATATCCGAGAAAACATGTACAGAAAACTCAATAATCTTGCCCAAAACTTACTAAAAAAAAAAAAAAAAAAAAAAAAAAAAAAAAAAAAAAAAAAAAAACCTAACCTAACCTAACCTAACCTAACCTAACCTAACCTAACCTAACCTAACCTAACCTAACCTAACCTAACCTAACCTAACCTAACCTAACCTAACCTAACCTAACCTAACCTAACCTAACCTAACCTAACCTAACCTAACCTAACCTAACCTAACCTAACCTAACCTAACCTAACCTAACCTAACCTAACCTAACCTAACCTAACCTAACCTAACCTAACCTAACCTAACCTAACCTAACCTAACCTAACCTAACCTAACCTAACCTAACCTAACCTAACCTAACCTAACCTAACCTAACCTAACCTAACCTAACCTAACCTAACCTAACCTAACCTAACCTAACCTAACCTAACCTAACCTAACCTAACCTAACCTAACCTAACCTAACCTAACCTAACCTAACCTAACCTAACCTAACCTAACCTAACCTAACCTAACCTAACCTAACCTAACCTAACCTAACCTAACCTAACCTAACCTAACCTAACCTAACCTAACCTAACCTAACCTAACCTAACCTAACCTAACCTAACCTAACCTAACCTAACCTAACCTAACCTAACCTAACCTAACCTAACCTAACCTAACCTAACCTAACCTAACCTAACCTAACCTAACCTAACCTAACCTAACCTAACCTAACCTAACCTAACCTAACCTAACCTAACCTAACCTAACCTAACCTAACCTAACCTAACCTAACCTAACCTAACCTAACCTAACCTAACCTAACCTAACCTAACCTAACCTAACCTAACCTAACCTAACCTAACCTAACCTAACCTAACCTAACCTAACCTAACCTAACCTAACCTAACCTAACCTAACCTAACCTAACCTAACCTAACCTAACCTAACCTAACCTAACCTAACCTAACCTAACCTAACCTAACCTAACCTAACCTAACCTAACCTAACCTAACCTAACCTAACCTAACCTAACCTAACCTAACCTAACCTAACCTAACCTAACCTAACCTAACCTAACCTAACCTAACCTAACCTAACCTAACCTAACCTAACCTAACCTAACCTAACCTAACCTAACCTAACCTAACCTAACCTAACCTAACCTAACCTAACCTAACCTAACCTAACCTAACCTAACCTAACCTAACCTAACCTAACCTAACCTAACCTAACCTAACCTAACCTAACCTAACCTAACCTAACCTAACCTAACCTAACCTAACCTAACCTAACCTAACCTAACCTAACCTAACCTAACCTAACCTAACCTAACCTAACCTAACCTAACCTAACCTAACCTAACCTAACCTAACCTAACCTAACCTAACCTAACCTAACCTAACCTAACCTAACCTAACCTAACCTAACCTAACCTAACCTAACCTAACCTAACCTAACCTAACCTAACCTAACCTAACCTAACCTAACCTAACCGGGGGACCCCCCACAGAGCTTGCGTCCACGTCGCGTCCCCTGGGCAACGTCGCGTCCTGACCACCGTAACGGAGTGGCAGGCCGGCGGCTAAAGAGCTCTGTGCACCAACTGCGAACTATATGCGAACAAGTGTTATCATCTGCGAACAAGTATTCTCAATATGACTACTCAACGAGAGCCCGTGGTCATTAAGATGACCCACGACCTTGATGAACTCACCGACTTCAAAGCCTACTACAAGATAACCAAAGATGTTATCCATACCATCAATGATTGCCTTGGTGCGAACAAGAGTCTCACCAAGGACAACAAGCACTGTATCCTAAAATGTACAGATTACCTCCTATATGGCTTAGAGTTCCTTAACGGAGAGCTTAAGGACCAATTCGTCGCAGAAGCCAAAGAAGCAACATTACAGGAGTCCATTTGTGAGGTCCGCGAGACTACGTCGAGCTTGAAGGAGGAGATATTGCAGGCCGTCAGGTCTGAACTCGCCTCCTTCAAAGATGGGATGAGGCCTTATGAGCCCCATAACTCTTTGGGAACCGATACTGCGGTGTCCTATGCCTCTGTAGCCTCGTCGTCCAAAAAACTACCCAAAGCGCCCCGAACGAAGCCAGCCATCATAGTCACGGCCGACGATGTTTCCAAGAAACCAACCGAGGTCGTGACAGAATGGAAAAAAGTAGTGTCATTCCGGAAACAAAAGTATGCCCCAGTTAAAATACAACCCATCTCAAACGGCAAACTGCGGGTTGAGTTTGAGAAGCATGAGCATTGCAGCGAAACCATCAACCGCACAAAGACCGTCAAAGGTTTTTCTGCCGAGCCCGCCAAAAGGAGACCCCCACTCATGATCCTCAAGGGGATCCCTAAAGACGTCTCTAAGGACGAATTACTGGACGTCCTGCAGTGTCAGAATGATGTTTCAATTGCTCGCTTGTGCTTCTTAACAACAAACAAGAATACCACCCTATACAACGCAGTGCTGGAGGTCACTCCCGAGATGCGTACCACCATCCTCGCTCTCGGGAGACTCAACGTGGATCACAGCCGTGTCCACGTTGAGGACTTCAGCAGATTTGTCCAGTGCCATGTGTGCCTGCAATACGGGCACACTAAGGCCAAATGCACCGCGGACAAAAAGCCTTGTGCCCATTGTGCTAGTGAGGGACATCAAGTCTCTGAGTGCCCCAATAAGAACGACGCGTCAAAGCGCAAGTGCTATAACTGCGCTAAGTACAATGCGAAGATGTGCACCAGAGGCGATGTCTCTCACAACGCCACCAATGCCCGCCAGTGTCCCCGTATAAAGGCGATGATGGCTCGTCTTCAAGATCAAACCGACTACGGGGATTAGTAAACTCCTTACTAATTCTCTTTGATCCTCAAACTCATCATCTTCTTATTACTTAAATACTACTTAACAATATCTTGTCTCTATCTGTTCCTTCTACAACTTGTTTCCCAATTTACTTAGAAAATCATCTGTCTTTCTTCGATTGTGTCCCAATAAACAATATTTTTGTCATAGCTCTGGTCACGCTAGAGAAGTTACCAATTTGCCAATACTGACTAATATTCTGCGTCTATATAGGATATCCTGCGTCTAAATAGTATCATATCCGAGAAAACACGTACAGATAAATTATAAAACTTTGCCCTAAACTCACTAAAAAAAAAAAAAAAAAAAAAAAAAAAACCTAACCTAACCTAACCTAACCTAACCTAACCTAACCTAACCTAACCTAACCTAACCTAACCTAACCTAACCTAACCTAACCTAACCTAACCTAACCTAACCTAACCTAACCTAACCTAACCTAACCTAACCTAACCTAACCTAACCTAACCTAACCTAACCTAACCTAACCTAACCTAACCTAACCTAACCTAACCTAACCTAACCTAACCTAACCTAACCTAACCTAACCTAACCTAACCTAACCTAACCTAACCTAACCTAACCTAACCTAACCTAACCTAACCTAACCTAACCGGGGGACCCCCCACAGCTTGCGTCCACGTCGCGTCCCCTGTCAACACCGTGTCCTGACCACCGTAACGGAGTGGCAGGACCGGTGGCTAAAGAGCTGTGCTCTGCGATTACTGTGCGAACAATTGTGAATAACTGCGATCATCATCATGAGTACCCAGAGAGAACAGGTTGTCATCACCATGGACTACAACCTACGAGATGTCAAGACCTTCGAGGACTATTACAAGTCCTCCCGTAACGTCATTCGTACTATTAATGACTGCCTTAATGCAAACAAAAGTTTGACTAAGGAAAACAAGTCCTGCATTTTTCAATGCACCGAATTCCTTTCCTACGGCCTGGAATTTCTCATGGGGGAGCTGAAGGACCAATTTGTTAATGAGTCGAAGAATACCACGCTTCATGAGAGCATCATTGAAGCCAAGGACGCTACGGAGAGCATCAAGGAGGACGTGATTGCGGCGGTGAAGCATGAACTCGCCGCCTTCAAGGATGAGCTGAGATCCGCCGTAGTCGCTCCTCCCGAAGTTCCGCCAGCGTCCCCAGTCTCCTACGCCTCTATGGCGAAATCCACCCCCCCTTCGCCCAAAACCAAACCGGCCATCATTGTGACCGCCAATGACGTTTCTAAGAAACCGGCTGAGGTAGTCAGCGAATGGAAAAAGGTTGTGTCTTTCAGGAAGCATAAATATGCCCCTGTTAAGATACAACCCATCTCCAATGGCAAACTCCGAATAGAGTTTGAGAAGCCAGAACAATGCGACGAAACCATCAAGCGCACCACGGCCTCAACTGCTTTCACGGCAGAACCGGCCAAACGACGTCCCCCCCTTATGATCCTTAAGGGAATTTCTAAGGACATAACCAAGGAAGAACTAGTCGATGTCCTAACGTGCCAGAACGACATTGAGGTTCGTCGCCTTTGTTTCCTGACCACCAACAAGAACGTGACACTTTACAACGCGGTTATCGAGGTGTCCCCCGAGATGCGTAAAACCATCCTCGCTCTCGGGAAACTCAACGTGGACCACAGTCGAGTCCACGTTGAGGACTTTAGCCGCTTTGTCCAATGTTACACCTGCCTTCAGTTTGGACACACTAAGGCAAAGTGCACGAGCGATAAAAAGCCTTGCGCTCATTGCGCTAGTGAGGGCCACCAACTTCCTGAATGCCCCTTCAAAGGAGACAACAATAAGCGCAAGTGCTTTAATTGCACGAAATACCACGCACGTATGTGTACAAAGGGCGATATCGCCCATAATGCTACTAACACCAAGCAGTGTCCACGCATAAAAGCGATGATGAGTCGGTTACAAGACCAGACCGACTACGGGAAGTGACCACTCCTCGCTTCTCACTTGTAACCTAAGCTAACTTTTTGCATCTCATTTTCTTCTGACTAAATCTTTAGCAATATGCTCCATCTACAATCGTTTTCTAACATTCGTCTTTCTATTCTTCTGTCTTTCAGTGACTTTCACCCTTCGTTTTCACTTATTCGTTATGGCTCTTGTCACGCAAGAGAAGTTACTCCTCACAAAACCTAAACTCACTATTCTGCGTCTCAAAATAGCCAATAGTCACCGAAACCAAGTACAGACAAAACTCAAATTTCTCCCCAAAATCTTCAAAAAAAAAAAAAAAAAAAAAAAAAAAAAACCTAACCTAACCTAACCTAACCTAACCTAACCTAACCTAACCTAACCTAACCTAACCTAACCTAACCTAACCTAACCTAACCTAACCTAACCTAACCTAACCTAACCTAACCTAACCTAACCTAACCTAACCTAACCTAACCTAACCTAACCTAACCTAACCTAACCTAACCTAACCTAACCTAACCTAACCTAACCTAACCTAACCTAACCTAACCTAACCTAACCTAACCTAACCTAACCTAACCTAACCTAACCTAACCTAACCTAACCTAACCTAACCTAACCTAACCTAACCTAACCTAACCTAACCTAACCTAACCTAACCTAACCTAACCTAACCTAACCTAACCTAACCTAACCTAACCTAACCTAACCTAACCTAACCTAACCTAACCTAACCTAACCTAACCTAACCTAACCTAACCTAACCTAACCTAACCTAACCTAACCTAACCTAACCTAACCTAACCTAACCTAACCTAACCTAACCTAACCTAACCTAACCTAACCTAACCTAACCTAACCTAACCTAACCTAACCTAACCTAACCTAACCTAACCTAACCTAACCTAACCTAACCTAACCTAACCTAACCTAACCTAACCTAACCTAACCTAACCTAACCTAACCTAACCTAACCTAACCTAACCTAACCTAACCTAACCTAACCTAACCTAACCTAACCTAACCTAACCTAACCTCAGTCCCGCGCTCGCCGCACCCCGGAGCGCCACGTTTAACACTGTCTCCGCGCTTAAAAATTCGCCGGAGTGGCAAATCACGTCCGATTTTCACGAAACAAGTGTCATTGTGCAAGTGGTGATTCGACCTATGTGGGCGAATCATAAAAAGTGCCGAAAAGTGAAAAATAGTGATTTTTGAAAAAAATTTAACCTCAAATTGAGGTTAAGTCGAAGATTTTGGCCTGTTTTTCCTCGATATCTCGAGAACGAGATCAGTGACCACCACGTTTGAGACTGCATAGGGAGGGGCATTGAGGAGCCCCATCTTTTGACACCCCTTGGCGATTTTTTCCTGCAGGGGTGTGGAAGATACAGGAGATTTTGTTCCCGACCACGTGTCACGTGGTCCCTGTTCCGGACGCGCCGCGTGCTGCTCACCCATTGGGGTCGAGGGTGGAAGCTTGGAGGACTCCACGTTCAGCAAAAGAAGATAAAAAAGTTGAGTGGTTCGTCTTTTATCGCCTTGCGAAGAAACTTTCACCTTGTGGCAGCCCTAACTCCCGAACAAGATCGACGACCCTAGAATTAAAAATCAGTTTCTAGTAGTAAATTTAGTTAATTTTAATTGTGCAAAATTTCAGCTTCGCGCCATCAATAACTTCAGAGTTATTGAGGGCAGAAGTCGAGCTGGGAAAAACCACCCCTAATTTTGAACCTATTTTAAATTTTAACTACCCTGTAAAAAAATCTTTTTCATATTTTTTATAGATTGTATTGCGTTTTTGCGCATTTTTTGAATTTTTGGTTGAAAATTGGGAAAAGCTGAGTAAACTGTGGCATTTTTTCGGGAAAAATTGGTAAAAAACTCAAAAGTTAATTTTAAATACATATTAAAAATATTAATTTTGCTTGATTTCAAATTTCTTTCATTCCCTAGTGTTCCTCAGCTCATCCCCTATCTGCCAGTGCTGGAACTGGATTTTTAGGTACTATACATGTCTAGTTATAACAAATAATAGGGACATAGTCGCATAACTGAAATTGCATACTTTGAGGGGCTGTAAATTTGGCACCCCTGAGACAAAATTCAAAATTTTTGCATAGAGGGTGTTTTTTCGATTGCCCCTACAGGATAGCATCGCAAGAAGTTTTTATTTTCGAAATTTGGGGGGGGTCAATTTCGGTTTGAGATTACGTAAATTGGCAAATTTGGAAAATTCATATCTCCGCCCCTAATTACCCGATTCGAGCCGGGTTTTCACCGATAGGTGTGTCTGGCCGGGATCTGCACATCATCCATAGAGTCCAACACTGTGTGGGGTAGGGGGTAGATTTTAGGGGCACATTCTCGGAATTTGTGTGTCGGAGCCCCTAATTCATAAGTGGCAGGTGCGATTTTTACGGGGCACAAGGACGTTGTAGGGCTCCGGTCGCTCTGTTTTGGGAATTTTCCGGGGTTCGATTCGGGGGTGGGGGTGGTCTGGCTGAGGGTGGCATCGGGAAGAGCTCGCCGAGCCGATTCCGGAGACACCTCGCTCGCTTCTGTAGGACCACTGGTTGCGGAGATACAGGGGTTCAAAAATTTGGCGGCCATCTTGAATCGCCATTTTGTTTTTGTAAAAACCCCTGTATCTCGGCTCCCCGGGGGCGCAGAACGTCGGGGTTTTCTCGGGGAGTATTGCCCTGGTCTGCCGTGTCTTTTGGGGGGGTGGAGGTTGCGATCCCGCATACCTCGGAAGACGTGTGAAACCGCTTGGGTGATCAGGGGGAGGGCATCGGGCCATCCACATAGGCTTTTTTCCCGGGCTTCTTGGACCAGAGTTGGCGGAGATACGACCAATCGAAGTTTTCGGCAGGAAGCTTGGCCGCCACTTTGGAGAACTTCGATCGATCATATCTCGGCCCCCAGGGGTCGTAGAGGAGTGGGGTTTTCACCATTGAGCAGTGCGCGAGGGCGGGGATAGGGTGCTGCCGGTTTTGGGCAGGAAATTAGTGCAAAAATTTTTTTGGGCCAGACAGACGGAGGAATTTTTCGCGCTGCCATAGCAGAAAGCCCGAGGTATCTGGGATCACTGCTTGACGAGTTGCCGGACCTCAAAGTATTCTGGTAAGTTGTTTACCGGATGCTTACCACGCGATATCTTCCCTTGGGGGACTCGTAGCGCGGTCGGGTTTTCTTTGACTTTGGGCCCTTGAGGGGGACTCTCTCGGCGGCACATCGGAGCGACTCTAGGTAGAGTCCTTTTCCCTACATAGCGGGAAAACGAGAGTTGGCAACATTTGGTGACCAGAATTGGTTGAGTTGGATACTTTGGGACTCTACGAGTAGCCCCCCCACCATCGGACATCCGGGGGCCGTTTCCCGGGCTTCAGGGGAGAGTTGCGGATACCGCGAAGCGACCGGGCGACTGGGGCTTAGAGAGGGGCAGGCGTGGAGATCGACTCACCAATTGTAGAGCGGGGGTAGAGTTCCGCCGAACATGTCGGAATCTGGACGTAGAGCAGAATCGGTGAAGAGTGGGAAGTCGAGCAGGAGTGCAGCCGGCTCTGTTAGAAGTACCACCTCCACCTTACGCAAGACGGCCACAGTTAAGAATGCCCAAACTGCGGCCCGCCGAAACGCTGCGGATGCTGCCAGAGGAGTGTTCACGAGCGCTGGGGAGGAGACGGCGACGATCGCTTTGCCGCCCCAGACCGAGGGGGAGCCTTTGGGGGACACGGGCTCGGTGCTGGTTCAGGGAGCCTTGGAGAGCCCCGGCGTGTCGCCGCCGCCGGAGCAGGGAGCGGGGGTGACGGATGGGGCCCGATCGGTGTCGGGAGTTGCCACAAATGACACGGATATGGAAGCGGAGATTGAGGCCCTGCAGGCCGACATAACAGCCATGGAGGAGGACGAAGACTGGTCAGATGGGGGAAGCATTGCCGCAAGCAGCGCGCCCAGTATTGGTACCGGACGAATGAGCATGCTCCCCCCACTAGTAGGAAAGACCGGTGTGGCCAAGGACCTGGCAACCGAAAGAGCTGGAGAACTGTTCCAGGCTGGAAAGGACGCACTCGAAAGAGCGGGGAATATGAAGAGAGAGTGCAAGGTCGAAGCTCATGACGCCATGAACGCTTTGTATGAGCTTGCACTCTCTCTCTCGGATTCCAGACACCGCCATCGGGTAAGCCTGGAGCAGGAGAGAAGTAGGGCAGCCAAAGAGTTGGTGAGGTGCGAGAGAGCGCACACCAAACAAATAATGGGGCTGCAGGATAGGCTTGAGGCACGCCTGAGGGAAACACAGGAGGAGCTGAAACGCACTGGCGCCTTGGTCGACAGCATAAAGAAATGGCTTAACTTCGAGATGGACAGACCTATAAAAACCATAGAGTCTGTCCACCTCGAAGTCCGATCACTAGTCACCAAGATGAGCAGGCCGGAAGCGGCCCGAAAGGATAATGCGGGGGAGACTGTACCAGGACTGGATTATAGCCCACAGCTCGAACTGCTATCAGCCAGCACCAAGGAGATGCTCGAGCAGCTGAGGACAGTAAGAGTAGATGTGGAGAAGTGGCGCATCGAAGCAGAAGAGGCGTCAGCCAGAGCCCGCGGACTGGAGAGAGACTGGGGAAGCCAGTCACCACCTCGCGAAGACCTGACGGAACCCCTGGCTGAGATAAAGAGGAGCCTGGAAGCGCTGCATATGGAGATCCAAGCGGTGGGCAGCAGAGCTCCTCCTGCGACAGTGTCCTGCGAGGACCTAAGACGTGAGGTTAGAGACGCCACGGTACCGCTGGAGGGGCTGGTCAGGACATTGAGGGAAGAAATCTCTGAGGTTAGGGATATCGCCTTCACAGAAAATGCCCCTCTCAATATGACAGCGGGAATTGGCGCCGAAATGGCACTCAGTGACACCAGAGACATGCTGGAGGAAATGATACAGCCGGTCCTGGAGAGAATGGACAGAATCTCAGACCAGGCAGCGGAGACTCAAGCTAAAGTCTCCACCTATGCACAAATGGCCGGAAAACCAATACCGCCCCCGGTTCCTGCTCAGAAGGAACAGACCAGTAGAGGAGGGCGACGTTCTCAGACGGAAGAGCGGCCCCGAGACCAGCTGGCTACCAGCTACGGACTGATCTTGGAGTCTGTTGACCCCCGACACTCTGGAGACGACGTCATTGGCACCCTGAAGAGCAGGGTGGACGTCGTCTCCTTGGGTGTGGGGGTCAACAGGCTTCGAAGAATCCGCAAGCAGAGGGTATTTGTGGGGTGCGCCAGCGCAGAGGATCGGGCAACATTGACTGGTGCCATAAATGGAGCTCAATGCGGACTCACGATAACACAAACCAGAGAGAAAAATCCGCTGCTGCGCCTGGTGGGGGTGACGCAAGAAGTGACCAACGCCACCGTGGAGAACGCCATAAAGCAACAGAACGCAGGTCTCACCAGGACGGTGCCGGAGAGTGAAAAACAGGCCAGAGTCATAAGGAGAACACGAGGAAGGAACAGAGCAGTCTGTAACGTCATTGTTGAGGTTAGCCCGGCAATCTGGAGGGCCATGGATGGCGAAAAGGTACGCATAGGATACCAAATAGTACCTGCAGTAGACCAGTCCCCCGTAACACAATGTTACCGGTGTTTGGGATTTGGTCACCTAGCTACAGCGTGCCAGGCCCCCAAGCCGAGCTGCGGTTACTGCAACGGCGACCATGACACCAGGGAGTGCGGGGCTCGGGACGGGCCTCCCTCATGCACAAACTGCATCAGGGAGGTACCGGCCAGGGACCACCGCCACCCCGCTTACTCACAGGAATGCCAAATATGGCAGAAGCACGACAGACTGGCAAGGACCACAGTCAGATACTGCTAAAGTTCCCCTGATGAATCCCGTAGAGTCGTCTCCTCCTAGCACTCCATCTGTAACAGAAATAACACACGTCAATAATAGCGGCAATGAAATGGACTCTACTGATGTAGAGACAACTTACCAACATCACGCTGACGGGCGCCCCCTGTCGGGGCCCTCGGCGGCTGCTCCACGGGAGATACCTGAAACAGAAACACAGAATGATTATGACAATATACCTGAAGTCCAAAGCAGTACTTACCCCGGTCGAATCCTTGCAGCTGCTGGTGATGATCTCTCGCCGGCCGCCGGTCACGCTCCACCTGAAACAGAAAAGGAAAAAATTATAAAAATAATACAAGCCAATGTGGGAAGGGGCTTTGCGGCAACCAAAGATGTTCTGGAAACTGCAATAAAACGTGGAGCTTCGATTGTCATCCTGCAGGAGCCTTATTCTGGAAGCAGGCACAGGCTAGACCTTAGGGGCGCCAGAGTTGTCCAGAATGCCACCGGGAATGCACCGCCAAAATCGGCAATAGTCATCATGGATGAGACCTCGACTGTTTCAATCGACCCACAGTTAGTGGGGAAAAACATAGTGGGAGCGAAGGTCTCGTTTGGGGGTTTCGAGGTAGGAGTTGTGGGAGTCTACCTGGAGGGCGACTCGGACATCGAAACGGACTTAGCTGAAACCAGAAGAGTAATGACCTCTCTGTCGGTGCGGAACATCCTACTTGCAGGAGACATCAATGCCAAGAGCCCTTGGTGGGGCTGCGACACAGAAGACGCAAGAGGATCTGAGGTGATGGACCTGGTTATGGAGAGGTCCATGCAGGTCCACAACAGTGGCCGTACTCCGACTTTCTCGGCCACCAGACAAGGCAGAGAATATGTCAGCATCGTGGATGTCACTATCTCCTCGCCGGAACTGTCGCCGCGCATTGTGGGATGGCAGGTCGATGAGAGCATATCAGACCTCTCAGACCACAAGCCCATACAGTTTGGCATCAGACTGGATCGGGCCCCTGAGCCGATACCCAGTCCGGCCACCAGGAGGTATAACTCGCTCAAGGCGGACTGGGAGAAGTACGATCACATCCTGGAGAGCGAAATAGTCGGGGCTGCGATCACGGAGGAGGGGCTTGAGGCGATGACCGAACCTGAGGAGCTCGATGACGTGGTTGGAAGACTCAACCACGCGATGACCGCAGCCTGCACAGCGTCGATGCCGAAACTGGGTGCCCGTAAGGCTGTTGGCCGTAGCAGATGGTGGAGCGGGGACCTAGACAAGCTCAAGAGGGAGGTGGCGCGTAGAAGGCGAAGAATACGTGCGGCGTGCTCTGAACGTAGACAGCATCTCGTCGACGAATACCTCATGGCGAGGGAGACGTACAAAGAGGCCATTCAGACAGCCATTAGAGACAGCTGGAGAGCATTCTGTGGGGAACAGAATAGATTAAATCTGTGGCAGGGGATCCATCGCGTGCTCAAGAACTCCGGTGACAGAATGGATGATCAGCCCCTTAAGGACTCAGCCACGGGAGGGATCCTGAGTCGCCGAGAATCAGCAGAGCTGTTGGCCAGCACATTTTATCCGGCAGACCTCCCTGAAACCGACTCAGAGGAACAGGCCAGGATTCGGGCCAGTGTCGGTGAGTGGCTCTCCGGTCTGGAACTGGGATCTCGGTCTCCCTCGTTCACGAGAGATGAGTTGCACGCGGTACTCATGAAGATGAGCCCCAAGCGCGCCCCAGGCGATGATGGTTTCACGGCGGACATATGCATTAGATTGTACAGGTGTCACCCGACATTGATGCTGGCTCTGTACAATGCATGCCTAAGGATGGGCTACTTCCCTAGAGCCTGGAAATTGGCAATCATCAAAGTGATCCCCAAACCGGGCAAGGAGGACTACATGGTCCCAAAGGCTTACAGACCTATAGGACTCTTGCCGATATTGGGGAAGACACTAGAAAAAATGATGGCCAATCGGATGCTTTGGTTCCTGGGCGGGGGAGGCCACTTGAGCCCACGCCAGTATGGCTTCATGCCCCAGAGGGGCACGGAGGATGCCCTCTATGACGCGGTTGAGCATATCCGCAACGAGGTTAGAGACAAGAAGATAGTGGTGGTTGTCTCCCTCGACATAGAGGGCGCCTTCGACAATGCGTGGTGGCCGGGCATTATCAGCCAGCTCGTCTCGAAGGGCTTGGACCCGGGCTTGGTCAGGCTTCTCTCGAGTTACTTATCGGACCGCTCGATTAGGCTCCGTTACGCGGGCGAAGAGGCCACGGTGGCCACTTCGAAGGGCTGTGTGCAGGGGTCCACTTGTGGACCACTGCTATGGAATGTACAGCTCAACCCCCTGCTTGAGAGAGCTGAGAGCCTGGGAGCACATGTGCAGGCTTTCGCTGATGACATTTTAATAGTGGCATCCGGCAGCTCCACGCCTGAAATCGAACGACAGTTGGGGGAGGCCCTGGCCTGTGTTGCGGACTGGGGCAAATCAGCTAAGATGCGATTTGCGGCCCACAAAACCCAGGCAATTCTCGTCACCCGCAAATTGAAGTATACCGTGCCCCATATTGAACTCAACGGCGTCCCTATCGTGTTGGGTGAGACTCTTAAGGTACTGGGTCTCACCATCGATAAAAACCTGAGCTTCAGGCAACACATTGAGGACGCAAATCGAAGGGCAATCGGATACTACAAGCTGGTGGCGCGCGCAGCATCGGCGGGATGGGGCCTAAACGCGGGGGTCCTCTCCCTCATATACAGAGCCGTGGTGGAGCCCACAATATTGTATTCAGCCAATGTTTGGGCGGAAGCGACCAAGAAAAAGGGAATACGCAGGAGGCTTGATCAGATAGCGCGCAGGTATGCTATCTTGATCGCCAAGGCCCACAAAACCACTTCTCTGACCGCGGCTGCGGCATTGGCTGGCATTCTACCCCTGGACCTCAGAGCTCAGGAGCAGCGGGCTCTCTACGAAACCAAGAGAGGTAGACCGCTGCTGGCTCTGGCGGACAGGGAGTTTGAGAGACGGGAGAGCCCTTTCTCACTGCCGCACCCGGCGGCCAGGAAGAGAAGGACGATGGACCTTGTCACTGATGCTGAGGGAGTGGAGAAACTTGACCCGGGAACGATTGCTATATTCACCGATGGCAGTAAAATTGACGGTGGCGTGGGAGCGGCCGTGACGGTTTGGAAGAACGGAGTCGAAATAAAGAAGGCAAAACTGAAGCTGGCACCCTATTGCAGCGTTTTTCAGGCCGAAATGTTGGCGATACTGGAAGCGCTCAACATCATCAAGGGGAAACCAGACTTCGGTAATTCAGTAATCTTCAGCGACTCTAGGTCCTCACTCGAGTGCGTCTCGGATCCTTCCTCGCTCCACCCTCTAGCTGCGGCCATTAGACAGGCCATCACGGAAGTTGAGGATAGAGGCGGCACTGTAGAGCTGAAGTGGATCAAGGCCCACGTAGGGATCCTGGGCAATGAAAGGGCCGACGAACTGGCCAAAGACGCGGCCACCAAATTGAAGGTCCGACCGCGCTACGACAGGTTCCCTCTCTCGAAAGCAAGATCCACAATCAGGGCGCAAACCATACACGAATGGGAAACCAGGTATGCGGATTCCGCCCAGGGGAGGACGACCAAAGTCTTCTTCCCCTCGGTGGCTGACGCATACAAAATTTTCAAAGGTCACAATCACAGTAATGCAGACACCCAGTTCCTCACGGGCCACGGGGGCTTCAAATCTTACCTCCATAAGTATGGGCTAGTCGATTCCCCACTCTGTATCTGCGATGGGAGCGCGGAGGAAACAGTGGAACACGTGCTGTTCCACTGCCCAAGATTTGACGCACAACGCTTCGACTGCGAGTGCAGCGTGGGGAGCCGGCTAGACCCTGACAGTGTAGGCGATATTGTCAGGGATAAGACCAGACGCACCTATCTTTTTAAATTCTGCAGGCAGGTGATGAGGCGGGTAGGCAGGGCAAATGGCTCAAATGTATTCTAGATGAACTGCCAATCTGTAACAAAGAAAAACAAGTAATTAGTAGGTTAAAAGCACATATATACTAACTAACATACTAAAACTATAGCAAATAAGCCCTATGTAAGCAACAGTTGCAACATACATATATATAATAAGTTAAGTAATTAGAATTATATAAACACATAGACAATAAGCAAAATATAGAATAAGAAATAGCGTATAAATTATTATATAATAAAAGGCACCGAATATGTATTAAGGACTAATAAGATAATATGTATAAAGCAAATACAATGCATGTAATGTAATGTATATAAGTAGATAGTAAAAGGCACTGAATATGTAAACTAATAAGGAATAGCATAATACCCTTGCATTATATACAAGCCATTTAATAATGAGCAAATAGGGCATAAGAATAAGGATTAGCATAAATTATTATAATGTAAAAGGCACCGAATATATATTAAGGATTAATTAGATAATTAAAAATATGTTATAAGTACAACCCAGCACATCAATGTTATATTGCAAAAGGCACCTAATATGTATAAAGCTAAGACAATGTATGTTAAGATAATAATTAGTTAGTAAAAGCACTGAATATGTAGTAAACTAATTAGGAATAGCATAACACTCTTTGCATTATATACAAGCATGTGAGTCTAAGAATAGCACTGTAAGGGCGCGGGACACAAAAAAAAAAAAAAAAAAAAAAAAAAAAAAAAAAAAAAAAAAAAAAAAAAAAAAAAAAAAAAAAAAAAAAAAAAAAACCCTGTACACAATCATTTTCCCTAGTTTTATTAAAGTAAAGTATCTAGACCCTTGGTAAAAACAATAACCGGGGATATTTAGCAGAGGGGTGTGTCCCACCCCAAAAAAAAAAAAAAAAAAAAAAAAAAAAAAAAAAAAAAAAAAAAACCTAACCTAACCTAACCTAACCTAACCTAACCTAACCTAACCTAACCTAACCTAACCTAACCTAACCTAACCTAACCTAACCTAACCTAACCTAACCTAACCTAACCTAACCTAACCTAACCTAACCTAACCTAACCTAACCTAACCTAACCTAACCTAACCTAACCTAACCTAACCTAACCTAACCTAACCTAACCTAACCTAACCTAACCTAACCTAACCTAACCTAACCTAACCTAACCTAACCTAACCTAACCTAACCTAACCTAACCTAACCTAACCTAACCTAACCTAACCTAACCTAACCTAACCTAACCTAACCTAACCTAACCTAACCTAACCTAACCTAACCTAACCTAACCTAACCTAACCTAACCTAACCTAACCTAACCTAACCTAACCTAACCTAACCTAACCTAACCTAACCTAACCTAACCTAACCTAACCTAACCTAACCTAACCTAACCTAACCTAACCTAACCTAACCTAACCTAACCTAACCTAACCTAACCTAACCTAACCTAACCTAACCTAACCTAACCTAACCTAACCTAACCTAACCTAACCTAACCTAACCTAACCTAACCTAACCTAACCTAACCTAACCTAACCTAACCTAACCTAACCTAACCTAACCTAACCGGGGGACCCCCCACAGCTTGCGTCCTCGTCGCGTCCCCTGTCAACACCGTGTCCTGACCACCGTAACGGAGTGGCAGGACCGGTGGCTAAAGAGCTGTGCACTAACTGCGAACTACTGCGAATATTGTCATCTGCGAATACTATCATCTGCGATCATCATGACCACTCAACGCGAGTCCGTCGTCATTACTATGAACCACCAGCTCAGTGAGCTTCAGGATTTCAATGGTTATTACAAGACCACCCGTGATGTAATCCGAACTATTAATGATTGCCTTTCGGCAAATAAGAGCCTGACAAAAGAAAATAAGAGCTGCATTCTCAAATGCACGGAATTCCTCTCTTATGGATTGGAGTTCCTGGTTGGCGAACTAAAGGACCAGTTTGTAGCAGAGTCCAAGGAAACCACACTTCACGAGTCCATCTTGGAGGCCAAGGACGCAACGGAGCATATTAAGGACGAGGTGATTTCGGCGGTGAGAACTGAACTCGCTGCCTTTAAAGAGGAGCTGAGATCCGCCTCAATTGCCTCTCCCCAAGTCCCGTCTGCGCCCCCAACAACATCCTACGCCTCCGCGGCAAAATCCACCCCCCCTTCGCCAAAAACCAAACCGGCCATCATCATTACGGCTAATGACGTATCCAAAAAGCCCGCTGAAGTCATCAGCGAATGGAAGAAGGTTGTATCCTTCAGGAAACATAAATATGCGCCCGTAAAAATACAACCTATCTCCAATGGTAAACTCAGGGTGGAGTTTGAAAAACCGGAGCAGTGCGATGAAACTATCAAGCGCACCACGGCCTCGCCTGCTTTCACGGCAGAACAGGCCAAACGTCGCCCACCTCTTCTAATACTGAAGGGAGTACCCAAGGACGTCACCAAAGAAGAGCTCGTTGACGTCATCAAGTGCCAGAACGACATTGAAGTTAATCGCCTCTGTTTCGCAACCTCAAACAAAAATGTAACACTCTACAATGCGGTTATCGAAGTGTCCCCCGAGATGCGCAAAACCATCTTAGCTCTCGGGAAACTCAACGTCGACCACAGTCGAGTCCACGTTGAGGACTTTAGCCGCTTTGTGCAGTGCTACACTTGTCTTCAGTATGGACACACGAAGACAAAGTGTACAAGCGACAAGAAACCTTGTGCCCATTGCGCGAGCGAGGGCCACCAGCTACCCGAATGTCCCTTCAAGAGTGACCCTAAAAAGCGAAAGTGCTTCAACTGCACAAAGTACCATGCTCGCATGTGTACTAAAGGCGACGTCGCTCACAACGCCACTAACACCCGGCAGTGCCCACGCATCAAAGCCATGATGAACCGGTTGCAAGACCAAACTGATTACGGGAAATGAAACCTTTCATTTCATTTCTCTCTTGTAACCCAATCTAATATTTTCGTAACTACTCTTCACCGACTAATTCTTTAGCTACTTGCTCCATCTACAATCTTACTCCCTAAATTCGTCTTCTATCTTCTGTCTTTCTGTGAAATTTGCCCCTAGAAACTCGTTCTTTCGCCAATAGCTCTTGTCATGCAAGAGAAGTAACTCCTTCGACAACAACTACTAGTCTTTTTAGTCTGCCGTGTCCCAAAATTGTCCTAAATCATAGAAACTCGTACAGATATGTCTAAAATTGTCACCAAAAATCTCTCAAAAAAAAAAAAAAAAAAAAAAAAAAAAAAAAAAAAAAAAACCTAACCTAACCTAACCTAACCTAACCTAACCTAACCTAACCTAACCTAACCTAACCTAACCTAACCTAACCTAACCTAACCTAACCTAACCTAACCTAACCTAACCTAACCTAACCTAACCTAACCTAACCTAACCTAACCTAACCTAACCTAACCTAACCTAACCTAACCTAACCTAACCTAACCTAACCTAACCTAACCTAACCTAACCTAACCTAACCTAACCTAACCTAACCTAACCTAACCTAACCTAACCTAACCTAACCTAACCTAACCTAACCTAACCTAACCTAACCTAACCTAACCTAACCTAACCTAACCTAACCTAACCTAACCTAACCTAACCTAACCTAACCTAACCTAACCTAACCTAACCTAACCTAACCTAACCTAACCTAACCTAACCTAACCTAACCTAACCTAACCTAACCTAACCTAACCTAACCTAACCTAACCTAACCTAACCTAACCTAACCTAACCTAACCTAACCTAACCTAACCTAACCTAACCTAACCTAACCTAACCTAACCTAACCTAACCTAACCTAACCTAACCTAACCTAACCTAACCTAACCTAACCTAACCTAACCTAACCTAACCTAACCTAACCTAACCTAACCTAACCTAACCTAACCTAACCTAACAACCTAACCTAACCTAACCTAACCTAACCTAACCTAACCTAACCTAACCTAACCTAACCTAACCTAACCTAACCTAACCTAACCTAACCTAACCTAACCTAACCTAACCTAACCTAACCTAACCTAACCTAACCTAACCTAACCTAACCTAACCTAACCTAACCTAACCTAACCTAACCTAACCTAACCTAACCTAACCTAACCTAACCTAACCTAACCTAACCTAACCTAACCTAACCTAACCTAACCTAACCTAACCTAACCTAACCTAACCTAACCTAACCTAACCTAACCTAACCTAACCTAACCTAACCTAACCTAACCTAACCTAACCTAACCTAACCTAACCTAACCTAACCTAACCTAACCTAACCTAACCTAACCTAACCTAACCTAACCTAACCTAACCTAACCTAACCTAACCTAACCTAACCTAACCGGGGGACCCCCCACAGAGCTTGCGTCCACGTCGCGTCCCCTGGGCAACGTCGCGTCCTGACCACCGTAACGGAGTGGCAGGCCGGCGGCTGAAGAGCTCTGTGCACCAACTGCGAACTATATGCGAATAAGTGTTATCATCTGCGACCAAGTACTTCCAATATGACTACTCAACGAGAGCCCGTGGTCATTAAGATGACCCACGATCTTGATGAGCTTACCGATTTCAAAGCCTACTACAAGATAACCAAAGATGTTATCCACACCATCAATGATTGCCTTGGTGCGAACAAGAGTCTCACCAAGGACAACAAACACTGTATCCTAAAATGTACAGATTATCTCCTATATGGCTTAGAGTTCCTTAACGGAGAACTTAAGGACCAATTTGTCGCAGAAGCCAAAGAGGCAACTTTACATGAGTCCATTAGTGAGGTCCGCGAGACTACGGTTGGCTTGAAGGAGGAGATATTGCAGGCCGTCAGGTCTGAACTCGCCTCCTTCAAAGATGGGATGAAGCTCTTCGAGCCTCATAACTCTTTGGGAGCCGCTCCGGCGGTGTCCTATGCCTCCGTAGCCTCGAAAAAGAATCAACCCCCAGCGCCCCGAACGAAGCCGGCCATCATTGTCACGGCCGACGATGTTTCCAAGAAACCAACCGAGGTCGTGACAGAATGGAAGAAAGTCGTTTCCTTCCGGAAACAAAAATACGCCCCAGTCAAAATACAACCTATCTCAAACGGGAAACTGAGGGTAGAGTTTGAGAAGCATGAACACTGCAGTGAAACCATCGACCGCACAAAAGCTGTCAAAGGCTTTCATGCTGAGCCCGCCAAAAGGAGACCCCCGCTTATGATCCTCAAGGGGATCCCGAAAGACGTGTCCAAGGACGAATTACTGGACGTCCTACAGTGCCAGAATGATGTGCAAATCAGTCGTTTGTGCTTCCTAACCACAAACAAAAATACCACCTTATACAACGCCGTGCTGGAGGTCACTCCCGAGATGCGTACTAACATCCTCGCTCTCGGGAGACTCAACGTGGATCACAGCCGTGTCCACGTTGAGGACTTCAGCAGATTTGTCCAGTGCCATGTGTGCCTGCAATACGGGCACACTAAGGCCAAATGCACCGCGGACAAAAAGCCTTGTGCCCATTGTGCAAGTGAGGGACATCAAGTCTCTGAGTGCCCTAACAAGAACGACGCGAAAAAGCGTAAGTGCTATAACTGCGCTAAGTACAACGCGAAGATGTGCACCAGAGGCGATGTCGCCCACAATGCCACCAACGCCCGTCAGTGTCCCCGTATAAAGGCGATGATGGCCCGCCTCCAAGATCAGACAGATTACGGAGATTAGAAAACTCTCTTTCTGATTTTCAATTGCCCTCAAAATCTCCTTTCTTTGCTCAAAATGCCACTGACAAATAACTTGCTATTTCTTGTCCCTTCTACAAAATATCTTCCCAATTTACTCAAAATCTTCTGTATTTCTCTAACTGTGCCCCAATAATCTTTTATAGCCATAGCTCTGGTCATGCTAGAGAAGTTACCATTTTCTTTTCCAACATGTACAAACTTCTGCGTCTCCATAGTTCAAAATTCCGAGAAAACTAGTACAGATATCATCCAAAAATTTTGACCGAAACTCATCCAAAAAAAAAAAAAAAAAAAAAAAAAAAAAAAAAAAAAAACCTAACCTAACCTAACCTAACCTAACCTAACCTAACCTAACCTAACCTAACCTAACCTAACCTAACCTAACCTAACCTAACCTAACCTAACCTAACCTAACCTAACCTAACCTAACCTAACCTAACCTAACCTAACCTAACCTAACCTAACCTAACCTAACCTAACCTAACCTAACCTAACCTAACCTAACCTAACCTAACCTAACCTAACCTAACCTAACCTAACCTAACCTAACCTAACCTAACCTAACCTAACCTAACCTAACCTAACCTAACCTAACCTAACCTAACCTAACCTAACCTAACCTAACCTAACCTAACCTAACCTAACCTAACCTAACCTAACCTAACCTAACCTAACCTAACCTAACCTAACCTAACCTAACCTAACCTAACCTAACCTAACCTAACCTAACCTAACCTAACCTAACCTAACCTAACCTAACCTAACCTAACCTAACCTAACCTAACCTAACCTAACCTAACCTAACCTAACCTAACCTAACCTAACCTAACCTAACCTAACCTAACCTAACCTAACCTAACCTAACCTAACCTAACCTAACCTAACCTAACCTAACCTAACCTAACCTAACCTAACCTAACCTAACCTAACCTAACCTAACCTAACCTAACCTAACCTAACCTAACCTAACCTAACCTAACCTAACCTAACCTAACCTAACCTAACCTAACCTAACCTAACCTAACCTAACCTAACCTAACCTAACCTAACCTAACCTAACCTAACCTAACCATACTCCTACGCTGCTGAGATTTGCACCAAATATCACAATAATTTATATCTTCCTTCTGCTTTTTACCCGACGGGTCTATCCCTTATACTTTCCTTGTAATAAATTTTTTAATTTTCGACTTAGCATTTTCCGTGGTCGCTCAGTGTCGGATACATTCCCACACTATAGTCGACATATAATTTGGACATCTAAGAAAATTCATAATTAATTAACTACTAGATTTAGCATATACCGTCCATACACCTTTATTATAGGCCTCTTCAAGGCCTATAATCTGACACCTCATCCATCTCCATAGACCAATACCACACCATTCTACACCCTCTCAAAATTTCCATAGTAAATTTTCCATACAAATTTCTTCGAAATTGCCCGACCTTAGGTGGACTCTGGTACCGGAATCCACCGGTTTTGGGGTTATACCCACCTAAAATTTTCAATTTTCTTTCGGCCATATCTTCTTCATTTCTGATCCGATTCCTGAAATTCTTTTAAATTCTGGATTCTTTTGACCCCCTCTACCTTCCTCACTCTGCGTTGTTCTCTTAACCCGTTCAACGCCGTAGTTATTTGCACATTAAATTTTTATTCTTCTATAACTCTCACATACAATTTTATTTCTTAATAGTTTCTTCACAGCATATATTATACCGCATACCCTCTACCTACTGACGCGGTCACCCATCTTCTTAACCCTTTCAACACCGCTCAGTAAAATTTTTCTTTCTTTTCTTTAGAGATTTCAATAACCTCATATTGCCGCTGTATATTGTTCACTAATCTTCATTTAACCCATTAGTCACCCAACCCCGTTAACCTCTTCATCACCACTTTATAGTCTCTAACTTTTAAATTTTGTATACAAGCTTAACTTGTTTAAACGCCAGTATACAGGTACTAAATACCTGCATACATACCCCTTACAACATTTAACCCATTATTCACCGTTTATAAAATATTTCGTTTTTTGTAAAATTTCGACTTAAATTATCAAACATTTTAGACAGTCCGAATTTTTAATCACACTCAGCTCACCGTTGAGTAGTACAGCCCCATCTTGTAACGTCGAGTTGTTTGCACACCCGTCCGCTCAACTCGTACTCGCCACCTGAAACACACAAAAATAATAATTAAATTAAATACACATTAAATAAAAGTAATAAACTACTACTTTCCCGTACCTGTAAACCACAGCTTTACAATGGTTGTCTCTAGATCACCGACTAGAAACCAAACAACGTCCCCCCAGGAGACAGCAGCAGCCATGGAAGAGTCCGTTCCCTCGACATCATCACAAGGGACACAACCCCAAGCCACTCAGTCCCCGGAACGGCTCGTCACCGGCACCGCCACATCGTCTCCAAAGGACCCAACCAAGCAGCAACCTCTAAATAAGACCATCACAATAGAAGGTCCCTCCAAGGCTCCCCCTAGCGTGAGTACAGCACTAACAGCAGCTGCAAATCCCTTGAAAATCAGAGGAGAAGTCGTTTCAGGGAATCCTGACCCAGACTACACTCCCCCGGGACAGGCCAAAAAGGGGGAGACAAAACCCTCCAAGCCAAAGGCTAAGGCACCAAAACCCAGCGAACCGGAGCAAGTAAAGTTCGTGGAATACATGCCTGAAATTGTCACACCGCGCACAGAGGAGGCAGAGGTGACCCTGAAACACGCTTTGTTTGAAATGAGCCAAAGCGGAAATCTTAAAACCACCATCAAAAACGCAGTCATTAACAGCCTAGACAAAATGTATAGGCTAGTAAAGAACGCAGAAAGAGAGAATAAGATGATGAAAGAAAAAGAAACACAAGAAATAGCAATAGAAATTGAAAAGGAGGTTACACAGCACAAAAAACATGACACAGCTCTGAAAGAAGAAGGTGCAAAGATGCTCCAAGCAATACAGGAACATTCCAAACTCCTGAAAGACAGCCAGGAGGAAATGAAGAGGCTCAAGGAAGCGATAGACGAACAAAAAGAAAGGACAATCGCAGGGCCTATGACATATGCAGGAATGGCGGCTGGAGTACCAAGAGCAAACATCAGGACCGCTGAAGCCATGCACTCTGTGGTAATCACCTCCTCCAATGAAACAGAAACAGGAGACCAAGTGATTAGCAAAATCAGACAGGCGATAAACGCAAAGGAAGAAGGAGTAAAGATAGATAAGATCAGAAAGGCGAAAGATAGGAAAATAATAATTGGCTGCACAACGAAGGAAGAATTAGGAAGAGTAAAAGAGAGAATTGAAACTGCAGAAAAATCCCTGAAAGTAGAAGAGGTCAAGAATAAGGACCCACTCGTTATACTTCGTGATGTCATGAAATATAACTCCAACGAGGAAGTACTGGCAGGCATCAGGATGCAAAATAAGGACATCTTTGCAGGAATAAACAAAGAAGAGGACCGCATGGAGGTCAAATACAGGAAACCCACCCGCAACCCACTGGCTACTCATATAGTGGTCAAGGTATCTCCCGCACTCTGGAACAGGCTCACAGCGGTGGGAATCTTGCATGTAGACCTGCAAAAAGTGAGGGTAGCCGATCAGTCGCCCCTTATTCAATGCTCACGTTGCCTAGGATACGGCCATAGCAAGCGCTTCTGCGAGCAGGCAGCTGACGTGTGCGGTCACTGCGGAGGCCAGCACCATAGGTCCGAATGCACAAGCCGGACCTCCGGCGAGGCCCCCAAGTGCACCAACTGCACCAAGGCAAAAATGGACCATGCAGGCCACAGTGCCTTCAGCCACGAATGCCCAATAAGGCAACGGTGGGACTCCTTAGCGAGGTCCACCGTGCAGTACCGCTGCTAAGGGCGTCCCGGCAGTAACCCCAAATAGCACACAAAATAATCCAAGCACCAGCGCACCCATCACCCAGTACCGAGTCATACAAGCCAATCTACAGAGAAGCCAACTCGCCACCTCAGAACTGATGTTGGAAGCGTCTAAGAGGAAGATAGCAGTCGCATTGATCCAGGAACCTTACATCGGCTCCATTGGAGAGATGAAAACTTATCCCGATGTAAGAATAATACAATGCAGCCGCAAAACATCTAAGGTTAATAAATCTGCGATTGCTGTCTTCAACAAAGACATTGACGTTGTATTATGTCCTGATCTAACATCAGAGAACATAGTCGTGGTCAAGCTGAGAACCTCTGCGTGGGAAATCGGTATGGTCTCAGTATACCTCGAAGGAGATCAACCAATAGAACCCGATCTGGAGCTCCTCAGCAAAATCATACGAGACATTGGCACAAGGGACACGGTGCTGGGTGGAGACGTGAACGCGTGGAACTTATGGTGGGGCAGTCGGGAGGTGAATCACAGAGGAGACGCACTAGCTGGTATGATCGAGGAATTGGGTCTAGAAATCCTTAACCAGGGCTCTGACCCGACCTTCGACACAATCAGGGGCGACAGAAGGATCACCAGCTGTGTCGACATAACAGTGTGCACCACCGACATGCTCACCAAGATAGAAGGATGGAGAGTGGCAGGAGATGTCACAGGATCTGACCACGGCGCAATACTATTCAATATAAATCTGAAAAAATCAATCGGAACCGACATTAAGAGAACCACTAGAATATATAACACTAGGAAAGCTGATTGGGAACTATTTGACAAAGAATTTATAGAAGCACTACAATCTAAAGAAATAAATGAGCATAATATAAATAACATAAGAAATAAAAAAGAACTAGAAGAATCAATAGAAAACTACACATTAGCCATTAAAAATGCCAGTGACAAAGCAATACCAAAAAAGAAAACAAAAAGCTTACTTACCTTGCCGTGGTGGACAGACGAACTTGCCGCGTTGAAGAAAGAAGTAGCCACGAAGAAGCGAAGAATCCGATGCGCCGCGCCAATTCGTAGACCCGCTGTAGTTCAGGAATACCTGGAACAGAAAGAAAAGTATGAGAATGAAGCGAAAAAAGCACAAACGGAAAGCTGGAAGGCATTTTGTGAAAGACAGGACAAAGAGGGACTCTGGGAAGGAATATACCGTGTCATAGGGAGAACAACAAAAAGAAAGGAAGACGAAATGCTCATTAAAGAAGGAGAAACACTGGACGCAGAACGGTCAGCCAAGTTAATAGCACAAACATTTTACCCTAAAGACGACGAAAGCAAAGACACACCAGAACAGAAAGCAATTAGACTTAAAGCTAAAGAAATAAACACACATGTGAACAACGAAGAACACTCTGACCCCCCATTCACAAAAGACGAGATGCTGAGGGCTGCGCATAGTTTTAATCCCAAAAAGGCCCCAGGAAAAGACGGCCTAACAGCCGACATATGTGAGAGAGCCATCACGCAGAACGATGGTATCTTCCTGGCACTGGCAAATAAGTGTTTGGAGTTGGGACATTTTCCTACAATATGGAAAGTAGCAACAGTTATTGTACTGAGAAAACCCGGAAAAGAAAGCTACACAAACCCCAAGTCCTACAGACCCATAGGGCTCTTGCCAGTGCTAGGAAAAATATTAGAAAAAATGATAATGACCAGAATAAAATACCACACGTTGCCAAAATTAAGCCCCCACCAGTATGGGTTCATCCCCCAGAGGAGCACGGAGGACTCCCTCTATGCTCTGGTGAAACACATCCAAGAACAAATGGAGCAAAAACAAATTGTAACCATCGTTTCACTAGACATAGAGGGGGCCTTTGACAGCGCATGGTGGCCCGCAATAAAAATGAGACTTGCCGAAAAAGACTGCCCCAACAATGTCAGAAGAGTGGTTGACAGCTACCTGGAAAGAAGAAAGGTGGAAGTCAGATATGCAGGAAAAGAATTCACGGTGGACACTGAAAAGGGCTGTATACAAGGCTCTATAGGTGGGCCACTACTTTGGAATCTGCTTCTGGATCCACTACTGGTGGAGCTAGAAAGAAAAGGTGTGTACTGCCAAGCCTTTGCAGACGACATTGTCTTGGCATTTACAGGACGAACCGCCGACGAAATCCAGGAGCAGGCCAATCCAACACTAGCATTCGTTCAGGAGTGGGGTGTCCAAAACAAGTTAAAATTTGCGCCACACAAGACAACAGCTATGACCCTAACCAGAAAACTAAAATACGACACCCCACAACTGAAAATGGCCAACACGGACATTCAAATGGTAGAGGAAGTAAGGCTCTTGGGAGTTGTCCTGGACAGAAAATTAACCTTCAACAGCCACGTAAACGCTGTATGTAAGAAAGCTGTAAGGATCTATGGACAACTCTCAAGAGCTGCAAAAATAAACTGGGGCCTGCACCCAGACGTAATTAAAAGCATCTACACGGCCGTAGTAGAGCCCATAATTATGTATGCGGCCAGTGTATGGGCACCAGCTGCCGAAAAAATCGGCATACAAAAACATTTAAATGCGGTGCAACGGGGCTTCGCACAGAAGATAGGAAAGGCTTACCGAACTGTCTCCCTGAACTCTGCTCTGGTGTTGGCGGGAATCCTCCCACTGGACATCAGGATAAAGGAGGCTGCGGCACTTTATAAGTCCAAAAGAGGAATCTCCCAGCTAACATTAGACAGAGAGGTAGAGACAAAGGTCCCATTCTGTGACAAACCCCATCCCCCTGCGCATATATACGGATGGCAGCAAAATCGAGGGCAAAGTCGGAGCAGCGGTCTCTATATGGAATAAAGATAGAGAAATAAGGGCCATCAAACTAAAACTAGAAGACCACTGCTCCGTCTACCAGGCCGAATTGCTTGCCATCCGAAGAGCAACAACCGAAATCCTAAAAAGGAAAGAGCTGACATACGGGATTTACAGCGACTCTCGCTCCGCTCTCGAGTGTATAAAAAACCCAGGATCGCTACAACCGATCGCAGAGGAGGTGCGCCAAGATCTGGAAACCTGCAAGCAGCAGAACAAGCACGTGCACCTCTTCTGGATCAAAGCCCACGCTGGTCTAGAGGGCAACGAGAGAGCGGACGAGTTAGCAAAGGAAGCGGCGCTATACAAGAAGACTAGACCAGACTACGACCAGTGTCCGGTTTCATTCGTCAAGAGACAAATCCGCCTGGAGTCTCTTGACGAATGGAACCGTAGATACCAATCTGGAGAAACAGCAGCCACCACAAAATTGTTTTTCCCAGACGCCATAAGCGCACATAAAATAGTAAGAGAAATCGAACTCAACGGCAAAATAACACAAATACTTACCGGACATGGTGGATTCGCCCAATACTTGAATAAGTTTAAATGCAAGACAAGCCCAGCCTGCATCTGCGACCCGAGCGTAGAAGAAACTGTCCCCCACCTGCTCACAGAATGCCCCTCCACAGAAAGAGCCAGATTCGACCTGAAACACAGAATAGACACAGAAATTAATCTAAATACAATCCAAGAAATTATAGCCGACCCCGAAAGGCGGGAATATTTCCTAAAGTATATAACAGTCATAGCAGAACAAGCAATAGCAAGAAATAAAACTTAAACATAAATACAAACAAGCATAACTACATAAAGCATAAATACAATAGAAATCATAACAGTATACATAAAGCAATCACAAAATAAAAGCACATAAAATACAGTAAATATCATACATACATAAAACTTAAGCAAAAAATTATAAAGCAATGAAAACACAAAAGCATGAAAAAGTCTCTGATAATGTCAGAGGTAAAACAGACATAAACAAAAAAAAAAAAAAAAAAAAAAAAAAAAAAAAAAAAAAACCTAACCTAACCTAACCTAACCTAACCTAACCTAACCTAACCTAACCTAACCTAACCTAACCTAACCTAACCTAACCTAACCTAACCTAACCTAACCTAACCTAACCTAACCTAACCTAACCTAACCTAACCTAACCT
>JAVAXP010000032.1:117453-120770 GCA_031163375.1 Conogethes punctiferalis | reverse complement strand
CATCGTTTTGAATCGCGTTTCATTGTTAGTAGAGTATAATATACAACGTGAATAGTTCATCTATGCGAACGTTCGATTGGGCGCTTTTTTTTTTAAGCGCTTGTGCGGCGTGTCTTTCACGTAGTTTAAGTTATAGCGTGATTTGTACACAAAACACATTAAGATGTCTCTGTGTCTACTTACATTCTCAAGTCACGCTTCGTTCGTCGGTTTTAACGATGAACGAAGACGTCGAATTGATGGGCACGAACGCAGCGCCCTCTGACGGGGGGTTTATCTCCTCCTCAAGAGTATATAAGTGCGCGCGCGCGAGCTCAGTCTTAATTGACGAATGTGTAAGCTCCCTGGTTGATCCTGCAGTAGTTATATGCTTGTCTCAAAGATTAAGCCATGCATGTCTCAGTGCAAGCCGTATTAAGGCGATACCGCGAATGGCTCAATATATCAGTTTTGGTTCCTTAGATCTTACTCAGTTACTTGGATAACTGTGGTAATTCTAGAGCTAATACATGCAATCAGAACTCTGACCAGTGATGGGATGAGTGCTTTTATTAGATCAAAACCAATCGGCGGAGGGCCTCGCGTCCGAAGTCGTTAATTTTGATGAATCTGGATAACTTTTGCCGATCGCACGGTCCAGCACCGGCGACGCATCTTTCAAATGTCTGCCTTATCAACTTTCGATGGTAGTTTCTGCGACTACCATGGTTGTCACGGGTAACGGGGAATCAGGGTTCGATTCCGGAGAGGGAGCCTGAGAAACGGCTACCACATCCAAGGAAGGCAGCAGGCGCGCAAATTACCCACTCCCGGCACGGGGAGGTAGTGACGAAAAATAACGATACGGGACTCTTACGAGGCCTCGTAATCGGAATGAGTACACTTTAAATATTTTAACGAGGAACAATTGGAGGGCAAGTCTGGTGCCAGCAGCCGCGGTAATTCCAGCTCCAATAGCGTATACTAAAATTGTTGCGGTTAAAAAGCTCGTAGTTGCATTTGTGCGCCGCGCTGTCGGTGCACCGCATCCGCGGTGATACTGACACGTTTGCGGAGCATATCGTCGGTGAGCCGACGGTAAAACGTCGGTTCAATATCAAAATCCTATCGCGGTGCTCTTCAGTGAGTGTCGAGATGGGCCGACAATTTTACTTTGAACAAATTAGAGTGCTCAAAGCGGGCTCAAAATGCTGCTTGAATATTTCGTGCATGGAATAATAGAATATGATCTCGGTTCTATTTTGTTGGTTTTCAGAACTCCGAGGTAATGATTAATAGGGATAACTGGGGGCATTCGTATTGCGACGTTAGAGGTGAAATTCTTGGATCGTCGCAAGACTAACATCAGCGAAAGCATTTGCCAAAGGTGTTTTCATCAATCAAGAACGAAAGTTAGAGGTTCGAAGGCGATTAGATACCGCCCTAGTTCTAACCGTAAATATGTCATCTAGCGATCCGCCGACGTTACTACAATGGCTCGGCGGGCAGCTTCCGGGAAACCAAAGATTTTGGACTCCGGGGGAGTATGGTTGCAAAGCTGAAACTTAAAGGAATTGACGGAAGGGCACCACCAGGAGTGGAGCCTGCGGCTTAATTTGACTCAACACGGAAATCTCACCAGGCCCGGACACCGGAAGGATTGACAGATTAACAGCTCTTTCTTGATTCGGTGGGTGGTGGTGCATGGCCGTTCTTAGTTGGTGGAGCGATTTGTCTGGTTAATTCCGGTAACGAACGAGACTCTAGCCTGCTAAATAGGCGTCGTCATTTAGGTGTGCGTGGCTCTGTCACGCAACTCACTGGCGACGTATTAAAATTCTTCTTAGAGGGACCGGCGGCTTCGAGCCGCACGAGATTGAGCAATAACAGGTCTGTGATGCCCTTAGATGTCCTGGGCCGCACGCGCGCTACACTGAAGGAATCAGCATGTTCTCCCAGGCCTAGAGGCCCGGGCAACCCGTTGAAACTCCTTCGTGCTGGGGATTGGGGTTTGCAATTATCCCCCATAAACGAGGAATTCCTAGTAAGCGCGAGTCATAAGCTCGCGTTGATTACGTCCCTGCCCTTGTACACACCGCCCGTCGCTACTACCGATTGAATGATTTAGTGAGGTCTTCGGACCGACACGCGGTGGCTTCACGGCCGTCGGCGTTGCTGGGAAGTTGACCAAACTTGATCATTTAGAGGAAGTAAAAGTCGTAACAAGGTTTCCGTAGGGGAACCTGCGGAAGGATCATTAACGTTTCACGCGCAACATATATAATAATATGTTTGTCGTGTGTACGATAAATAATCCAGACACACTTGATAATTCTCGAGTTCTGTTGTATGATATAGGTGTGTGTGTTGTGGAACACCACGCTCGCATCATCACACTCGTATCGTTACTAGTCTCGAGCGTCGTTTAAAATTTGACATGAACTGATCGAAATCCGCGATCATAGTCGATTTTGAACGTTCGTAAACACACTCATAATATGCGGTTGGATTATGATCGAACGCTTTTACAGAGGTGATTGATCGTTTTCTGAAGATATATTTATAACTTTTATATATATCATTATTTATATATACAGTATCCACAAACCATTACCCTGAACGGTGGATCACTTGGCTCGCGGGTCGATGAAGAACGCAGTTAACTGCGCGTCATAGTGTGAACTGCAGGACACATTTGAACATCGACACTTCGAACGCACATTGCGGTCCGTGGAGACACATCCAGGACCACTCCTGTCTGAGGGCCGGCTGCATAAAAACAATAACCACACTGCGCTCACACGATATATACTTACACCTATATTGTGTGAGCGCTATTGACGGTTCTTGACGCGTTGCATTTTCCATCACGTTTGGTCCGTTCAAATATTATATGATCGTTTCACGCGTACAAAAACAGTACCAGCGTACACGATTGTGTCGTCGCCCACTCGATATATAAATAGATAGAGCGACTCTTCGACGATATTTTTTATTGAATTGAAGAGAGTGCATATGTCTATTTTTCTTGTGTACGTGATTATACATTCAATATCGTGAACGTGCAAGGTGCTGTGCGTGTATATAACGCATATATATGTATATATGTAGGCGGACTCGACGTCCGAAGAGGCGCATCGACGCCGTCGTCGCCGTTCTACGGTGACGTGCGTCGTCGTAGCGCTGACGGATATCGTGTCTGCCTCTCATTTTATCGTTGGCCTCAGATCAGGGAGGATCACCCGCCGAATTTAAGCATATTAGTAAGCGGAGGAAAAGAAACTAACTAGGATTTCCTTAGTAGCGGCGAGCGAACAGGAAGATAGCCCAGCACTGAA
>JAVAXP010000032.1:104953-112453 GCA_031163375.1 Conogethes punctiferalis | reverse complement strand
TGATGTGTTCCCGTATGTACTTTAGGTTTTACCTTACCTTTTTTTTTATATAGACATTACTTAACAACTACTTACTTTATTTATTTATTTCAATCTAATAATCTTATCTACCTACTTATAGCTAATTATGTACAATGCTACCCGCATGAACTCAATCGGAGAACATGAGAAAATGTCTATAATTTCTGCATATTAAAGTTATCTACATTCATTTCATATTGTTTAGGTATCATCACTATTCTAATGAACTAATTACCAAAATGTACAGCTACATGCACAGTTTGCACAATGTATTTCTTAATAATTTGTGTACCTATATGGGATGACATAACTGAAAATGTAAGAATAAACAACATTCAATTCAAAATTAATATATTTTGTATCTATTATTCACCATCTTAATGTATTGACTGTATTTACATGCATAAACATTGCAAGAAATTTAATAAAATACAAAATTATCATTTCAAGTCTACGATGAAAAAACTTAATAATAATTTTTATTCTCATATATATGTAAATATTTAATTGTTAATGCTTTTGACATTATGTACAGTCCCACCCTGATGTATTTATATTATTAAAATATCAAACATTATACATAAATTCAACTCTTGATTTTGTTCCGTTGAAAAATTTTCACTTCACAAAAACAATGTAATTTAAATATTAGAATCAATATTAGAATTCTTATTAGAATCATACTAGAAAGTAGAAATCATACTATGTAGTTGGTTTGATTTAAGTAAACACAATAATTACATAAGTAACATCACCTTTCTATAAAATAATATAAACGGTTACTTATTTACTTTATTTATTTGCTTAATTTTGACACAACTAACAATTAGCTAGTTTTTATACAAAGATTGTTGTAAATACATGTAAATTTTAGTTAAATGAATAAAACAAAACACCATTTTATAAATTTAATGAATTATTTACAAGTATGCAGATAGATAGGTACACAATACCTATATTACTCAGTATTTAATTCGCATATTAATTTTGCCACTTATTATTTCACTTTATTTTCACATATTCACTATAATAATACAATTGAATCGAGTAAGTAAAGTATGTAAGTCTTACCTGGGTACAATCTCATTTAACAATTTCAAAAACATTATCTATGTGGTTTCATTCGACGAACGAAGATGACATCCATTGTAATTAATGTTTAATTTATCCTCACTTTTCAATTGTCTCCTCATATTCTGAAATATAACACATTTAATTAAATAATTACACAACACAGATAAGTTTGTTGACAAATTCATATTTTTTCAATACGATTACTTTGACATTTGTCGTTTGACGTGTGAACTTTTAAAACTTTTTATGGCTCTGGTTTCAGTTATCAAATTGTTTTTTGTTTTTTTTTTTTTTTAAATGAATGAATGATTGTCGTATGATACTGTATTTGACGTTTCACGTGCGTGAAGGCAAATGAGTAAAATATTACTATTATTAAATAAGAATTTGTTTCCGTTGATATGCTTAATAAAATAAATATGTTCCTAATTTTATTAAACTAGAATTTTATTGTTAGTTTTGTTTTTGAACGAGTATGGAAATTATTGTGATTACTAAAATAGTTAGTGTTGTTTTTGAACGAATGTGAAACTGTCAATATTTTTCTCTGGTACCCCGCGCACAGGATTTTGTATTAATAATCTTGATTTGTAAGAAAAATTACTGTAATGGAGCATTACAAAATATAAAGTAATGTTTATAAAGTGAAGACTGGTGTTTTCCTGATAGTGTTAAGCTTTCATGTGATTTTTTTTTTTTTCTATAAGTAATAAATGAATGATTGTCCGTATGATACTGTCTGTATAAAGCCTTGCATACATTGTGTGACTTGATTTTGATTGATTTATTTTTTTAATTAGTGTTGCATTGGGTGTATGGTTGGTGAAATATTTGGTGGTTTGTTGGTGCTGTTACACTTTAATAGTATGTAATAGTGTTAATGTATACAATGCACTATCTTATTTTTAATCTGTGCACAAACTGTGTAATTTGTCTATGAAGTTTATATTTTTCTATTTTTGTCTATTGCAAATGGCGTACGGTTTAAGTGCAACAAGTTAATATTGTTCGGTTGTTCCTAAAATCTAATATTGTGGAGAGTACAAAATAAAAACCTTCTTACCTAGGTACCTAGGTTATTTAGACGTGGCTTCATTTAACCGCATCAAACGCATTAAACGTCAAAGTTGTGAAGAGTATTATGTATTGTTGTTACAATTTATCTTATTTATTTTAAAAATTCTTGAATTTCTATTAAGTAGGTAGGATGTTGATGATGTTTAGCCGAGTGTGACGCTTGATGGTCTTTTAACATAGTAGGTAAGTAAATTTGCGGTTCATATCTATTCCCGGTCACAGGCGGCAGGGAGGGAGGGCGGGCAAAAAAGAAAAGGTATCGCGTCGAATTGGAGACAGTTGGGTGTGGTGTGGTGTGGTTATGTACTTACGGTAAGGTTAGATTACGGGGCGGGGCGAAATTGGTTTGTTGTTGTGCGTTTTGCATGGTAGGTAGGTACTTGATATAGGTGTATGGTGAGGCGGTGGGTGTGGTTGTTAATAAAAATTGGTTTGTTGTTGTGCGTGTTGAATGAATTAGTTTGTATGTATGTGTATATAGGTAGGTAGTTGATATAGGTGTGGCACGTAAGTAGGTACCCAATATCGCTTTTCTACACTAATATTATAAAGAGAAAGGAAAGATTTGTACCTATTTTTGTATGTTTGTGATGAATAGGCTCAAAAGTTACTGGGCCAGAATTCTTTCACCAATAGAATGCTACATTCTTCCAATTTGACATAGGCTACATTTCATTTAGGAAAAAAACCTTGGTAAAATTTGAACAATTTAATTGTCTACCCCGTGCGAAGCCGGGACGGGCTGCTAGTGTATTATATAGGTATTTAAATTTGAATGAAGATGTTTGTGTTACGTTTATAGGCCGGGCGGTAGGTACCTAATATAGGTGTGTAATTGGCAAGAAGTTTGTATGTGTAGGTATATACCTACCTAATATTATTTGCCTTGTTTAGCTTGCTATTTAATTAGATCCATTCTTCTGTAAAACTAACTATAACTCTAAACAGTTCTGTGAGGGGGGCCGGAGTCCTGTAACACAGGGAATCCTAGTACAGGATCCGTCCTCTCACTTTGGCTTTTGAATACTAACTATTATTGAAATATATGTATTATGCTAATAAATTGAAAAAGTCATTGTGAATGGAAATAAATGCTTATTATTATTATTACAGGTGTGTGTAAAGGCTAGTAAGTAAGTAAGTATGTATGTAGGCAGGCAGGCAGGCAGGTAGGTAGGTAGGTACCTAGTATAGGTATGTGTGTAGGTGGGTACCGTGTGTGGGGGGGGGGGGGGATGTGTGTAATTGGCAGGAAGTTTGTATGTGTAGGTATGTATATACCTACCTAATAACATAATAATTATATTTCATTGGTATTTGCCTTGTTTAGCTTGCTATTAATTAGATCCATTCTTCTGTAAAACTTACTCTAACTCAAACAGTTCTGTGAGGGAGGCCGGAGTCCTGGCTGGCTGGCTGGCTGGCTGGCTGGCTGGCTGGCTGGCTGGCTGGCTGGCTGGCTGGCAGGAAGGTACCTAGTATAGGTATATGTGTGTAGGCAGGTACCTAATACAGGTGGGGGGGGGGGGGGGGTTTAGGCTAGTAGGTAGGTACCTATTATGGTATGTGTGTAGGTGGGTACCTAGTATAGGTATGTGTGTGTAGGCAGGTACCTAATACAGGTGGGGGGGGGGGGGTTTAGGCTAGTAGGTAGGTACCTATTATGGTATGTGTGTAGGTGGGTACCTAGTATAGGTATGTGTGTGTAGGCAGGTGCCTAATACAGGTGTGTGTGTGCGGGGGGGGGGGGGGGGGGGTCTCCTATGTGATTACAGGCGTGTGTATAGTAGGCTAGTAAGTAGGTAGGTGCCCTTATATAGGTATATGCATAGGCTAGTAAGTAAGTATGCATGCATGTAGGAAGGAAGGTAGGTAGGTAGGTAGGTACCTATCTAATATAGGTATATGTGCAAGTTTATCCAGATTTTTGTTCAATATGTTATCTACTTATATTCTTGGCTTGGTTAGGTTATTTTTTTGTTTTTTTTGGCTTGGTTAGGGTTAGGTTAGGCTTTTGGTTGGGTACTAATCTGAACCAATCAAATCTTAACAAATTTAATAATCTGATATTTTGAAATGTTGCATATTAGAAATATTTTTGAGCCCAAGCTTTTTTTTCTTTTGTTAGTAGTAAATTTTTTGTTTTAAAGTTGTAATTTTTTAACTTTAAATATTTTTTTTTTCTTTTTTTGAGGGGTATGCATTAGGCGCCTAACCCTTTTAAACCTAACCCTTTTTAACCTTACCCTTTTTAACCTAACCTTTTTTAACCTAACCTTTTTTAACCTAACCTTTTTTAACCTAACTCTTTTTTTAGTAATTTATGTAATGTAATTTCCTAACCTAAGCCTTTTTAACCTAACCCTTTTTAACCTAACCTTTTTTAACCTAACCCTTTTTAACCTAACTCTTTTTAACCTAACCTTTTTAACCTTACCCTTAACCAATAGAAAATATCAAGGACGCTGATTAAGTAAGTCAGAGGGTAAACAAACAATTTTCAACCTAATCTTTCCTAACCTAACCTATCCTTTTCCTAACCTATCCTTTTCCTAACCTAACCTTTCCTAACCTATCTTTTTTTAACTTGTTTATTGTACTTTTTTAAAAGATAATCTAACCTTTTGTGTTTCTTTTGTCCACAGGTAATTATTTTTCGCTACCATATCTCCATTTTTATTGGACGGATTTGAGGTCAGACTCTCATGGTGAGTAAAAAAAAATTTTTTTTTTGTTTTTTTTTTGTTTTTTTTTTTTTTTTTTTTCCTATATACCTACTTGCGCACGCGCAGGCGCATGCACGCAAGCATCTTTTTGGTAGGAAATGCCCTGGCTGTGCTCGGAAATAAACAAGTTAAAACTGAAGAATGAAGATCCAGCGAGTCTGTTAGCCTGTTTATCGTTTGTATGGACAGAGCAAAACGGCGCGCGGTTCGGTGAAAAGTGGAAGGGTAGGGTGTGCGCGGCGCGCGGTCTGCGCGTGCGCATGTCATACCTATTGTGTGTCGCTGTTTAGTATAAAACTCTCGACATTGCAGTCACCGAATCTTCAGGGGAGCAGTCGCGCATGTACTTGTAAGTGCAAGCAGTCGGTTCTCTTAGTAAGTTTTAACAGTGTTGTTTTTGGTTTTAGAGTCCGTTCGGTGATTTTTTTGTAAATAAGAGTAATGGGACTTCGTTATTTTGAACGACGAATTCACATGAAATTATTGTATCGCCTCGAAAAACTCTTCTGGTACACTTTGTGGATCGACAGATGCGTAATTTTGACGTATCCGTACTAATGGTCCCTGACGTTTGGTTGAGCGTGTTGTTCTCCTCCATACCAATATTTTGGGGTTTTTTTTTTTTGTTTATTTCAGGTTGTGACTTCTCTAGCTCCGGGCTGTCATCGTTTTGAATCGCGTTTCATTGTTAGTAGAGTATAATATACAACGTGAATAGTTCATCTATGCGAACGTTCGATTTGGGCGCTTTTTTTTTTTAAGCGCTTGTGCGGCGTGTCTTTCACGTAGTTTAAGTTATAGCGTGATTTGTACACAAAACACATTAAGATGTCTCTGTGTCTACTTACATTCTCAAGTCACGCTTCGTTCGTCGGTTTAACGATGAACGAAGACGTCGAATTGATGGGCACGAACGCAGCGCCCTCTGACGGGGGGTTTATCTCCTCCTCAAGAGTATATAAGTGCGCGCGCGCGAGCTCAGTCTTAATTGACGAATGTGTAAGCTCCCTGGTTGATCCTGCCAGTAGTTATATGCTTGTCTCAAAGATTAAGCCATGCATGTCTCAGTGCAAGCCGTATTAAGGCGATACCGCGAATGGCTCAATATATCAGTTTTGGTTCCTTAGATCTTACTCAGTTACTTGGATAACTGTGGTAATTCTAGAGCTAATACATGCAATCAGAACTCTGACCAGTGATGGGATGAGTGCTTTTATTAGATCAAAACCAATCGGCGGAGGGCCTCGCGTCCGAAGTCGTTAATTTTGATGAATCTGGATAACTTTTGCCGATCGCACGGTCCAGCACCGGCGACGCATCTTTCAAATGTCTGCCTTATCAACTTTCGATGGTAGTTTCTGCGACTACCATGGTTGTCACGGGTAACGGGGAATCAGGGTTCGATTCCGGAGAGGGAGCCTGAGAAACGGCTACCACATCCAAGGAAGGCAGCAGGCGCGCAAATTACCCACTCCCGGCACGGGGAGGTAGTGACGAAAAATAACGATACGGGACTCTTACGAGGCCTCGTAATCGGAATGAGTACACTTTAAATATTTTAACGAGGAACAATTGGAGGGCAAGTCTGGTGCCAGCAGCCGCGGTAATTCCAGCTCCAATAGCGTATACTAAAATTGTTGCGGTTAAAAAGCTCGTAGTTGCATTTGTGCGCCGCGCTGTCGGTGCACCGCATCCGCGGTGATACTGACACGTTTGCGGAGCATATCGTCGGTGAGCCGACGGTAAAACGTCGGTTCAATATCAAAATCCTATCGCGGTGCTCTTCAGTGAGTGTCGAGATGGGCCGACAATTTTACTTTGAACAAATTAGAGTGCTCAAAGCGGGCTCAAAATGCTGCTTGAATATTTCGTGCATGGAATAATAGAATATGATCTCGGTTCTATTTTGTTGGTTTTCAGAACTCCGAGGTAATGATTAATAGGGATAACTGGGGGCATTCGTATTGCGACGTTAGAGGTGAAATTCTTGGATCGTCGCAAGACGAACATCAGCGAAAGCATTTGCCAAAGGTGTTTTCATCAATCAAGAACGAAAGTTAGAGGTTCGAAGGCGATTAGATACCGCCCTAGTTCTAACCGTAAATATGTCATCTAGCGATCCGCCGACGTTACTACAATGGCTCGGCGGGCAGCTTCCGGGAAACCAAAGATTTTGGACTCCGGGGGGAGTATGGTTGCAAAGCTGAAACTTAAAGGAATTGACGGAAGGGCACCACCAGGAGTGGAGCCTGCGGCTTAATTTGACTCAACACGGGAAATCTCACCAGGCCCGGACACCGGAAGGATTGACAGATTAACAGCTCTTTCTTGATTCGGTGGGTGGTGGTGCATGGCCGTTCTTAGTTGGTGGAGCGATTTGTCTGGTTAATTCCGGTAACGAACGAGACTCTAGCCTGCTAAATAGGCGTCGTCATTTAGGTGTGCGTGGCTCTGTCACGCAACTCACTGGCGACGTATTAAAATTCTTCTTAGAGGGACCGGCGGCTTCGAGCCGCACGAGATTGAGCAATAACAGGTCTGTGATGCCCTTAGATGTCCTGGGCCGCACGCGCGCTACACTGAAGGAATCAGCATGTTCTCC
>JAVAXP010000032.1:87453-99953 GCA_031163375.1 Conogethes punctiferalis | reverse complement strand
GCAACCAAGACCCTTGGGGTCTAGCCTACCGAGTTGCCAGCGGGCGGAACCGTCCTCCCGCCAACGTGGTCAACGGCACGAAATTCGCCGATGGATTCGCGGGGACTATGGATGAGGCCATGCACGGCCTTGTGCACGCGCTATGTCCGGATGACGACCAGTCTAAGGACACTGCGTACCACAAACAGGTGCGGATCTCTGCCTCCATACTCCCCTCGGGTCCCAATGCCCTTCCTCCCACGCGGGACTATCTGAGACGCATAATTTGGCAGTTGCCGAACACAGCTCCGGGGCTCGATGGGGTCACCGCCAGGATGTTGCGCCACGTCTGGGTCGCTGCCGAGGTGGAGTTCCACCACGTGTATGCCCGCTGTATAGACGAGGGCGTCTTCCCGGACGTCTGGAAAGACGGTCGTCTCCTGGTTCTCCCTAAAGGCAATTCAAAGCCACTCACGGATCCAAAGGCGTACCGTCCGATTACGCTTCTTTCCGTCCTTGGTAAGTTACTTGAGCGCGTAATGTTACACTGTGCACCTCAGATCTCCTCGGGGATTTCGGACTGCCAGCACGGCTTCTCTCCAGGTAAATCGACGGTGTCGGCTCTCAACGCCGTGATAGGTACTGGCAGGACATCCACGGCGCGATACGTCCAAGCGATCTTCCTTGACATCTCGGGTGCGTTCGACAATGCTTGGTGGCCCATGATTATGGTCAAGGCTAAACGAGGAGGCTGCCCTCTCAACATCTATAAGATGCTGGGGGACTACTTCTCCGGACGCCGGGTTGGCCTTTTCGCGGGGGACCGGGTATTGTGGAAAGATTCCACCATGGGATGTCCGCAGGGATCAGTACTTGGACCAACACTGTGGAATGTCTTGATGGACGACTTGCTTCGACTACCACTGCCGGGGGGGGTCAGCATGGTGGCCTACGCCGACGACGTCACCATATTGATCGAGGCGCAGTCCAGGGCCGCTATTGAAAGCGCAGCCAGTAAGACCCTAGAGCTGGTCTCGGACTGGGGTGTCCGTAACAGACTGGACTTTTCCCCTGCCAAGTCGTCTATGATGACAATCAGGGGAAAACTCCAGAGACCCCCAGTCATTAGATTCCGCGGCGACTCGATCCGCTCAGTGAACTCCACAACTGTGCTAGGGGTGGTAGTCGATGGAAGCCTCCTGTTCACGCAGCACGCACAGGGGATAGTAGACCGCGCGGCCAAATGCTTCGGGAAGATGTCGCGTGTGTCGGCGTCTTCCTGGGGCATTCGATTTCCTGGCCTACGCATCTTGTACGGGGGCACTTTTGTTGCGACCCTTGTGTATGCTGCGGCCTGCTGGTACGAGCGCCTCACGGTGCAACACATCGCCGGCACACTTCTCCGGGGCCAGCGGCAGGCACTCGTGCTGCTGACCAAGGCCTACCGGTCGGTCAGCACCGCTGCGCTGCCGGTGCTTGCTGGCGTTTTGCCCGCCGACCTGGAGGTAACCCGTGCAGGCAGGACGGAGGTAGCACTCAGAACCGCGACCAAGGAGGAAAGGAGCCGACGTAAGCGCGAGATTTTGGATGACGTGCTGCATACCTGGGAGACCAGATGGTCACTAGAGACGAAAGGTCGCGAGCTCGCTCAGTTTTTCCCCACTGTGTCTGGGAGACTCAGCAAACGCTGGGTCGAACCAGATTATGCAACGTCACAGATTTTGACCGGGCATGGGTGCTTCAACAAGCGCCTGTGCGATATGCGTCTACGGGAAGATAGCGATTGTGAGTGCGGTGATGTGGAGGACAGGCATCACGTTTTGTGGTACTGTCCTCTGTATGAGGATCTTCGTGCGGAGCTGTTTGAGGGTTTGGAGTCCCGAGAGTTCGGCCCCGCTTGGTACCCCGATCTCGTTTCCACTGAGGCGAACTTCCGCAGGCTGCGAGAGTTCGCATGCAAGTGGCTCAAGCGACGGACCCGCCCGAGCTGCCCGGCGCCAGATGGTGCCACTCGTTAGAGTGCCGTGTAGCCCCCAGAAGGGGGGAGAGTACCACAAGGGACACAGGCTAAGAATAAAGAACTTGTAGGGAGTCAAGAAATTGCGCGCGGTGGAGTGCAGAGTGCCTGGTCACACGCAATATCCGCGCGCATCTCCCGCGATTCGGCCAGTATAACCTGAGGGTTGGTATGGCCATGGGAAGGTGGTGGGACGTGTCCCTATCTACTAATTGCGCGCGGTGGAGTGCAGAGTGCCTGGTCACACGCAATATCCGCGCGCATCTCCCGCGATTCGGCCAGTATAACCTGAGGGTTGGTATGGCCATGGGAAGGTGGTGGGACGTGTCCCTATCTACTATCTAGCGAAACCACAGCCAAGGGAACGGGCTTGGGAGAATCAGCGGGGAAAGAAGACCCTGTTGAGCTTGACTCTAGTCTGGCATTGTAAGGAGACATGAGAGGTGTAGCATAAGTGGGAGATCGTTCGCGGTCGTCGCTGAAAAACCACTACTTTCATTGTTTCATTACTTACTCGGTTGGGCGGAAGCGGTGCGCGGTCGATTTATTCGGCGGGCGCACGGTGTTTCGTTCCAAGCGTGCAGAGTGGTGGCGTGGCGGCAACGCTCGTCACCGTTAAACTCCCGCGTGATCCGGTTCGAGGACACTGCCAGGCGGGGAGTTTGACTGGGGCGGTACATCTGTCAAAGAATAACGCAGGTGTCCTAAGGCCAGCTCAGCGAGGACAGAAACCTCGCGTGGAGCAAAAGGGCAAAAGCTGGCTTGATCCAGATGTTCAGTACGCATAGGGACTGCGAAAGCACGGCCTATCGATCCTTTAGTATAAAGAGTTTTTAGCAAGAGGTGCCAGAAAAGTTACCACAGGGATAACTGGCTTGTGGCAGCCAAGCGTTCATAGCGACGTTGCTTTTTGATCCTTCGATGTCGGCTCTTCCTATCATTGCGAAGCAAAATTCGCCAAGCGTTGGATTGTTCACCCATCAAAAGGGAACGTGAGCTGGGTTTAGACCGTCGTGAGACAGGTTAGTTTTACCCTACTGATGGCTTGTCGTTGCGATAGTAATACTGCTCAGTACGAGAGGAACCGCAGTTTCGGACATTTGGTTCATGCACTCGGCCGAGCGGCCGGTGGTGCGAAGCTACCATCCGCGGGATTATGCCTGAACGCCTCTAAGGCCGAAGCCAGCCTAGCCGAATCCGGCAAGGATATGCTCACTGTGGAGCCCCGAGAGTCGGGAGGCTCTAAACAATGTGACTTTACTAGTCGCGCTTTACATCGTAAGGTGCGACGTCGAAGCCCATTTGAATCGCAGAGATCGGTGCGGTCGGTTTAACACGTGCACCACGGCTCTGAAGGTTCGAATTTACCTCAGTTCGATGTCGGGGCTCGGAATAGTCTGTAGACGACTTCCGTTCCTGGCGGGGTGTTGTGCTCGGTAGAGCAGCGTCGTGCTGCGATCTGTTGAGACTCAGCCCTACGCCAGGTGATTCGTCCGAGGACGAAATCGTCGTTTTTCGATTCGATACTGTTATTTTATTTATTTTTTTAATTTATCGTAAGTATGTTCGTCACATAGATACACCTACCTACATACATCTAACAAATTCATATTTTATACTTTAAACCACTCAACGTAAGTATATTCGTCACATTTGATTTCTATACCTATAGTAAGTATGTTCGTCACATTCGATTCTATACATCTATAGGTTTTTTTTTTTTTAAATTTAACGTAAGTATGTTCGTCACATAGATACACCTACCTACATACATCTAACAAATTCATATTTTATACTTTAAACCACTCAACGTAAGTATATTCGTCACATTTGATTTCTATACCTATAGTAAGTATGTTCGTCACATTCGATTCTATACATCTATAGGTTTTTTTTTTTTTAAATTTAACGTAAGTATGTTCGTCACATAGATACACCTACCTACATACATCTAACAAATTCATATTTTATACTTTAAATCACTCAACGTAAGTATATTCGTCACATTTGATTTCTATACCTATAGTAAGAATGTTCGTCACATTCGATTCTATACATTTATAGGTATGTAAGTATGTTCGTCACATCTATAATTTGGCTATCTTCACGATATATATATTTTTAAGCTAAAAATATAATCATTATAAACACATAGGGTAAATGCCCACTAATTGGACACTACTAGTCATTGGACAGAACACAATTAAACTTTAAAATCTAAGGTTTCTCAAAAAACTAGAACATTGGTACTGATCTCTTTCTAAACTCTGCTTTTTGACAAAACTTTTGTATAAAACATTTTTAATAAATTCAGTTCCAGTAGTTAAAAAATATTAAATTTAAATAACTTTATCCCAAGAAAAGCGAATACATAAAACCAAGATTCGTCCAATTTGATGCAGTCTTTTTCCTTTTAAACAAAAGGTAATATAAAGTATAATTTTGATGATTTAATAAGAGTTTTTAAGAATGTATTATAAACATATACATATTAAACAAACAAGAAAAGAATAATTATAGCCGATATCTTTGTAAATGTGGTCATTAAGCATTCAAAACCTTCGAAAGATTCTTAACTGTCCAATGACAGGGCATTTACCCTATTACAATTTCTCTTTTAGATACACACCTACCTATAATTCTGTAATTATTAGCCAAAATAAAATTTTCAACAAAAATCAATTGTTTGATGTGTTCCCGTATGTACTTTAGGTTTTACCTTACCTTTTTTTTTATATAGACATTACTTAACAACTACTTACTTTATTTATTTATTTCAATCTAATAATCTTATCTACCTACTTATAGCTAATTATGTACAATGCTACCCGCATGAACTCAATCGGAGAACATGAGAAAATGTCTATAATTTCTGCATATTAAAGTTATCTACATTCATTTCATATTGTTTAGGTATCATCACTATTCTAATGAACTAATTACCAAAATGTACAGCTACATGCACAGTTTGCACAATGTATTTCTTAATAATTTGTGTACCTATATGGGATGACATAACTGAAAATGTAAGAATAAACAACATTCAATTCAAAATTAATATATTTTGTATCTATTATTCACCATCTTAATGTATTGACTGTATTTACATGCATAAACATTGCAAGAAATTTAATAAAATACAAAATTATCATTTCAAGTCTACGATGAAAAAACTTAATAATAATTTTTATTCTCATATATATGTAAATATTTAATTGTTAATGCTTTTGACATTATGTACAGTCCCACCCTGATGTATTTATATTATTAAAATATCAAACATTATACATAAATTCAACTCTTGATTTTGTTCCGTTGAAAAATTTTCACTTCACAAAAACAATGTAATTTAAATATTAGAATCAATATTAGAATTCTTATTAGAATCATACTAGAAAGTAGAAATCATACTATGTAGTTGGTTTGATTTAAGTAAACACAATAATTACATAAGTAACATCACCTTTCTATAAAATAATATAAACGGTTACTTATTTACTTTATTTATTTGCTTAATTTTGACACAACTAACAATTAGCTAGTTTTTATACAAAGATTGTTGTAAATACATGTAAATTTTAGTTAAATGAATAAAACAAAACACCATTTTATAAATTTAATGAATTATTTACAAGTATGCAGATAGATAGGTACACAATACCTATATTACTCAGTATTTAATTCGCATATTAATTTTGCCACTTATTATTTCACTTTATTTTCACATATTCACTATAATAATACAATTGAATCGAGTAAGTAAAGTATGTAAGTCTTACCTGGGTACAATCTCATTTAACAATTTCAAAAACATTATCTATGTGGTTTCATTCGACGAACGAAGATGACATCCATTGTAATTAATGTTTAATTTATCCTCACTTTTCAATTGTCTCCTCATATTCTGAAATATAACACATTTAATTAAATAATTACACAACACAGATAAGTTTGTTGACAAATTCATATTTTTTCAATACGATTACTTTGACATTTGTCGTTTGACGTGTGAACTTTTAAAACTTTTTATGGCTCTGGTTTCAGTTATCAAATTGTTTTTTGTTTTTTTTTTTTTTAAATGAATGAATGATTGTCGTATGATACTGTATTTGACGTTTCACGTGCGTGAAGGCAAATGAGTAAAATATTACTATTATTAAATAAGAATTTGTTTCCGTTGATATGCTTAATAAAATAAATATGTTCCTAATTTTATTAAACTAGAATTTTATTGTTAGTTTTGTTTTTGAACGAGTATGGAAATTATTGTGATTACTAAAATAGTTAGTGTTGTTTTTGAACGAATGTGAAACTGTCAATATTTTTCTCTGGTACCCCGCGCACAGGATTTTGTATTAATAATCTTGATTTGTAAGAAAAATTACTGTAATGGAGCATTACAAAATATAAAGTAATGTTTATAAAGTGAAGACTGGTGTTTTCCTGATAGTGTTAAGCTTTCATGTGATTTTTTTTTTTTTCTATAAGTAATAAATGAATGATTGTCCGTATGATACTGTCTGTATAAAGCCTTGCATACATTGTGTGACTTGATTTTGATTGATTTATTTTTTTAAATTAGTGTTGCATTGGGTGTATGGTTGGTGAAATATTTGGTGGTTTGTTGGTGCTGTTACACTTTAATAGTATGTAATAGTGTTAATGTATACAATGCACTATCTTATTTTTAATCTGTGCACAAACTGTGTAATTTGTCTATGAAGTTTATATTTTTCTATTTTGTCTATTGCAAATGGCGTACGGTTTAAGTGCAACAAGTTAATATTGTTCGGTTGTTCTAAAATCTAATATTGTGGAGAGTACAAAATAAAAACCTTCTTACCTAGGTACCTAGGTTATTTAGACGTGGCTTCATTTAACCGCATCAAACGCATTAAACGTCAAAGTTGTGAAGAGTATTATGTATTGTTGTTACAATTTATCTTATTTATTTTAAAAATTCTTGAATTTCTATTAAGTAGGTAGGATGTTGATGATGTTTAGCCGAGTGTGACGCTTGATGGTCTTTTAACATAGTAGGTAAGTAAATTTGCGGTTCATATCTATTCCCGGTCACAGGCGGCAGGGAGGGAGGGCGGGCAAAAAAGAAAAGGTATCGCGTCGAATTGGAGACAGTTGGGTGTGGTGTGGTGTGGTTATGTACTTACGGTAAGGTTAGATTACGGGGCGGGGCGAAATTGGTTTGTTGTTGTGCGTTTTGCATGGTAGGTAGGTACTTGATATAGGTGTATGGTGAGGCGGTGGGTGTGGTTGTTAATAAAAATTGGTTTGTTGTTGTGCGTGTTGAATGAATTAGTTTGTATGTATGTGTATATAGGTAGGTAGTTGATATAGGTGTGGCACGTAAGTAGGTACCCAATATCGCTTTTCTACACTAATATTATAAAGAGAAAGGAAAGATTTGTACCTATTTTTGTATGTTTGTGATGAATAGGCTCAAAAGTTACTGGGCCAGAATTCTTTCACCAATAGAATGCTACATTCTTCCAATTTGACATAGGCTACATTTCATTTAGGAAAAAAACCTTGGTAAAATTTGAACAATTTAATTGTCTACCCCGTGCGAAGCCGGGACGGGCTGCTAGTGTATTATATAGGTATTTAAATTTGAATGAAGATGTTTGTGTTACGTTTATAGGCCGGGCGGTAGGTACCTAATATAGGTGTGTAATTGGCAAGAAGTTTGTATGTGTAGGTATATACCTACCTAATATTATTTGCCTTGTTTAGCTTGCTATTTAATTAGATCCATTCTTCTGTAAAACTAACTATAACTCTAAACAGTTCTGTGAGGGGGGCCGGAGTCCTGTAACACAGGGAATCCTAGTACAGGATCCGTCCTCTCACTTTGGCTTTTGAATACTAACTATTATTGAAATATATGTATTATGCTAATAAATTGAAAAAGTCATTGTGAATGGAAATAAATGCTTATTATTATTATTACAGGTGTGTGTAAAGGCTAGTAAGTAAGTAAGTATGTATGTAGGCAGGCAGGCAGGCAGGTAGGTAGGTAGGTACCTAGTATAGGTATGTGTGTAGGTGGGTACCGTGTGTGGGGGGGGGGGGGATGTGTGTAATTGGCAGGAAGTTTGTATGTGTAGGTATGTATATACCTACCTAATAACATAATAATTATATTTCATTGGTATTTGCCTTGTTTAGCTTGCTATTTAATTAGATCCATTCTTCTGTAAAACTTACTCTAACTCAAACAGTTCTGTGAGGGAGGCCGGAGTCCTGGCTGGCTGGCTGGCTGGCTGGCTGGCTGGCTGGCTGGCTGGCTGGCTGGCTGGCTGGCAGGAAGGTACCTAGTATAGGTATATGTGTGTAGGCAGGTACCTAATACAGGTGGGGGGGGGGGGGGGTTTAGGCTAGTAGGTAGGTACCTATTATGGTATGTGTGTAGGTGGGTACCTAGTATAGGTATGTGTGTGTAGGCAGGTACCTAATACAGGTGGGGGGGGGGGGGTTTAGGCTAGTAGGTAGGTACCTATTATGGTATGTGTGTAGGTGGGTACCTAGTATAGGTATGTGTGTGTAGGCAGGTGCCTAATACAGGTGTGTGTGTGCGGGGGGGGGGGGGGGGGGGTCTCCTATGTGATTACAGGCGTGTGTATAGTAGGCTAGTAAGTAGGTAGGTGCCCTTATATAGGTATATGCATAGGCTAGTAAGTAAGTATGCATGCATGTAGGAAGGAAGGTAGGTAGGTAGGTAGGTACCTATCTAATATAGGTATATGTGCAAGTTTATCCAGATTTTTGTTCAATATGTTATCTACTTATATTCTTGGCTTGGTTAGGTTATTTTTTTGTTTTTTTTGGCTTGGTTAGGGTTAGGTTAGGCTTTTGGTTGGGTACTAATCTGAACCAATCAAATCTTAACAAATTTAATAATCTGATATTTTGAAATGTTGCATATTAGAAATATTTTTGAGCCCAAGCTTTTTTTTCTTTTGTTAGTAGTAAATTTTTTGTTTTAAAGTTGTAATTTTTTAACTTTAAATATTTTTTTTTTCTTTTTTTGAGGGGTATGCATTAGGCGCCTAACCCTTTTAAACCTAACCCTTTTTAACCTTACCCTTTTTAACCTAACCTTTTTTAACCTAACCTTTTTTAACCTAACCTTTTTTAACCTAACTCTTTTTTTAGTAATTTATGTAATGTAATTTCCTAACCTAAGCCTTTTTAACCTAACCCTTTTTAACCTAACCTTTTTTAACCTAACCCTTTTTAACCTAACTCTTTTTAACCTAACCTTTTTAACCTTACCCTTAACCAATAGAAAATATCAAGGACGCTGATTAAGTAAGTCAGAGGGTAAACAAACAATTTTCAACCTAATCTTTCCTAACCTAACCTATCCTTTTCCTAACCTATCCTTTTCCTAACCTAACCTTTCCTAACCTATCTTTTTTTAACTTGTTTATTGTACTTTTTTAAAAGATAATCTAACCTTTTGTGTTTCTTTTGTCCACAGGTAATTATTTTTCGCTACCATATCTCCATTTTTATTGGACGGATTTGAGGTCAGACTCTCATGGTGAGTAAAAAAAAATTTTTTTTTTGTTTTTTTTTTGTTTTTTTTTTTTTTTTTTTTCCTATATACCTACTTGCGCACGCGCAGGCGCATGCACGCAAGCATCTTTTTGGTAGGAAATGCCCTGGCTGTGCTCGGAAATAAACAAGTTAAAACTGAAGAATGAAGATCCAGCGAGTCTGTTAGCCTGTTTATCGTTTGTATGGACAGAGCAAAACGGCGCGCGGTTCGGTGAAAAGTGGAAGGGTAGGGTGTGCGCGGCGCGCGGTCTGCGCGTGCGCATGTCATACCTATTGTGTGTCGCTGTTTAGTATAAAACTCTCGACATTGCAGTCACCGAATCTTCAGGGGAGCAGTCGCGCATGTACTTGTAAGTGCAAGCAGTCGGTTCTCTTAGTAAGTTTTAACAGTGTTGTTTTTGGTTTTAGAGTCCGTTCGGTGATTTTTTTGTAAATAAGAGTAATGGGACTTCGTTATTTTGAACGACGAATTCACATGAAATTATTGTATCGCCTCGAAAAACTCTTCTGGTACACTTTGTGGATCGACAGATGCGTAATTTTGACGTATCCGTACTAATGGTCCCTGACGTTTGGTTGAGCGTGTTGTTCTCCTCCATACCAATATTTTGGGGTTTTTTTTTTTGTTTATTTCAGGTTGTGACTTCTCTAGCTCCGGGCTGTCATCGTTTTGAATCGCGTTTCATTGTTAGTAGAGTATAATATACAACGTGAATAGTTCATCTATGCGAACGTTCGATTTGGGCGCTTTTTTTTTTTAAGCGCTTGTGCGGCGTGTCTTTCACGTAGTTTAAGTTATAGCGTGATTTGTACACAAAACACATTAAGATGTCTCTGTGTCTACTTACATTCTCAAGTCACGCTTCGTTCGTCGGTTTAACGATGAACGAAGACGTCGAATTGATGGGCACGAACGCAGCGCCCTCTGACGGGGGGTTTATCTCCTCCTCAAGAGTATATAAGTGCGCGCGCGCGAGCTCAGTCTTAATTGACGAATGTGTAAGCTCCCTGGTTGATCCTGCCAGTAGTTATATGCTTGTCTCAAAGATTAAGCCATGCATGTCTCAGTGCAAGCCGTATTAAGGCGATACCGCGAATGGCTCAATATATCAGTTTTGGTTCCTTAGATCTTACTCAGTTACTTGGATAACTGTGGTAATTCTAGAGCTAATACATGCAATCAGAACTCTGACCAGTGATGGGATGAGTGCTTTTATTAGATCAAAACCAATCGGCGGAGGGCCTCGCGTCCGAAGTCGTTAATTTTGATGAATCTGGATAACTTTTGCCGATCGCACGGTCCAGCACCGGCGACGCATCTTTCAAATGTCTGCCTTATCAACTTTCGATGGTAGTTTCTGCGACTACCATGGTTGTCACGGGTAACGGGGAATCAGGGTTCGATTCCGGAGAGGGAGCCTGAGAAACGGCTACCACATCCAAGGAAGGCAGCAGGCGCGCAAATTACCCACTCCCGGCACGGGGAGGTAGTGACGAAAAATAACGATACGGGACTCTTACGAGGCCTCGTAATCGGAATGAGTACACTTTAAATATTTTAACGAGGAACAATTGGAGGGCAAGTCTGGTGCCAGCAGCCGCGGTAATTCCAGCTCCAATAGCGTATACTAAAATTGTTGCGGTTAAAAAGCTCGTAGTTGCATTTGTGCGCCGCGCTGTCGGTGCACCGCATCCGCGGTGATACTGACACGTTTGCGGAGCATATCGTCGGTGAGCCGACGGTAAAACGTCGGTTCAATATCAAAATCCTATCGCGGTGCTCTTCAGTGAGTGTCGAGATGGGCCGACAATTTTACTTTGAACAAATTAGAGTGCTCAAAGCGGGCTCAAAATGCTGCTTGAATATTTCGTGCATGGAATAATAGAATATGATCTCGGTTCTATTTTGTTGGTTTTCAGAACTCCGAGGTAATGATTAATAGGGATAACTGGGGGCATTCGTATTGCGACGTTAGAGGTGAAATTCTTGGATCGTCGCAAGACGAACATCAGCGAAAGCATTTGCCAAAGGTGTTTTCATCAATCAAGAACGAAAGTTAGAGGTTCGAAGGCGATTAGATACCGCCCTAGTTCTAACCGTAAATATGTCATCTAGCGATCCGCCGACGTTACTACAATGGCTCGGCGGGCAGCTTCCGGGAAACCAAAGATTTTGGACTCCGGGGGGAGTATGGTTGCAAAGCTGAAACTTAAAGGAATTGACGGAAGGGCACCACCAGGAGTGGAGCCTGCGGCTTAATTTGACTCAACACGGGAAATCTCACCAGGCCCGGACACCGGAAGGATTGACAGATTAACAGCTCTTTCTTGATTCGGTGGGTGGTGGTGCATGGCCGTTCTTAGTTGGTGGAGCGATTTGTCTGGTTAATTCCGGTAACGAACGAGACTCTAGCCTGCTAAATAGGCGTCGTCATTTAGGTGTGCGTGGCTCTGTCACGCAACTCACTGGCGACGTATTAAAATTCTTCTTAGAGGGACCGGCGGCTTCGAGCCGCACGAGATTGAGCAATAACAGGTCTGTGATGCCCTTAGATGTCCTGGGCCGCACGCGCGCTACACTGAAGGAATCAGCATGTTCTCCCAGGCCTAGAGGCCCGGGCAACCCGTTGAAACTCCTTCGTGCTGGGGATTGGGGTTTGCAATTATCCCCCATAAACGAGGAATTCCTAGTAAGCGCGAGTCATAAGCTCGCGTTGATTACGTCCCTGCCCTTTGTACACACCGCCCGTCGCTACTACCGATTGAATGATTTAGTGAGGTCTTCGGACCGACACGCGGTGGCTTCACGGCCGTCGGCGTTGCTGGGAAGTTGACCAAACTTGATCATTTAGAGGAAGTAAAAGTCGTAACAAGGTTTCCGTAGGGGAACCTGCGGAAGGATCATTAACGTTTCACGCGCAAC
>JAVAXP010000032.1:74953-82453 GCA_031163375.1 Conogethes punctiferalis | reverse complement strand
GGTGGACATGGGAGTAGCCATTTTACATCATCTCTCGTCAGATTATTGCACAGTGGTGCACATACCCGAACTAAACCTGTACATCATTTCGGCCTACTTCAAGTATAGTGACCAAATAGACCCACACCTGCAACACCTAAACGAAGTATTAGACGCCCTGCAGGGCCGGAGTATCATCGTGGGAGTGGACTGCAACGCCCACTCCACTATGTGGTTTTGTGATGAGGCGCAGTGCAGTGGGAGAGGACAAACGGAGGACCATCGTCGTGATGCAGTGGAGAACCTTATATTGTCCAGGGGTCTAATTCTGCACAACGTGGAGGGAGAGCCCCCAACGTTCTCCACGGCCAACGGAGAGTCCAACGTTGACCTGACGTTGTCCACAAGATGCCTGAGGATATCGGAATGGAAGGTCCATCCTGACGCCAGTACTTCAGACCACAGGCTTATCACCTTTGTAGTAGAACGACACAGTACACGGGCAAGCGGTCCAGAGCATGCGGAGCCAGCGGAGGAGCTGAGGGGGTTTCGGGATCGGGGGGTCGACTGGGGGCGCTTTCGGGACTCCATTCATGCGCACATGGGTAGGTTGAATTTCAGGAAGCCTGTGAACGTGGTAAGCAGGGACTTCACGAAAGTGATAGTCCGCTCTGCTCAACAAACCCTCGGTTACAAGAGGAAGACCCGGGAAACAGGCTATGAGTGGTGGACGCCTGAACTGGACCAGCTCCGTCGAAAGACCGGCGCTTCACGCCGGGTGTGGCAGGGCCTGCGCAGGCGAGGTGGGATGGCTGAGGACCTCGCTAGGGAGGCCTTTCACAGGGATCGGGCGCATTATCGTAGGAGGAAGGAAGAAACCGAACTCGCGTTTTTCCGGGGGCTTGCCGAGACCGGCAACCAAGACCCTTGGGGTCTAGCCTACCGAGTTGCCAGCGGGCGGAACCGTCCTCCCGCCAACGTGGTCAACGGCACGAAATTCGCCGATGGATTCGCGGGGACTATGGATGAGGCCATGCACGGCCTTGTGCACGCGCTATGTCCGGATGACGACCAGTCTAAGGACACTGCGTACCACAAACAGGTGCGGATCTCTGCCTCCATACTCCCCTCGGGTCCCAATGCCCTTCCTCCCACGCGGGACTATCTGAGACGCATAATTTGGCAGTTGCCGAACACAGCTCCGGGGCTCGATGGGGTCACCGCCAGGATGTTGCGCCACGTCTGGGTCGCTGCCGAGGTGGAGTTCCACCACGTGTATGCCCGCTGTATAGACGAGGGCGTCTTCCCGGACGTCTGGAAAGACGGTCGTCTCCTGGTTCTCCCTAAGGGCAATTCAAAGCCACTCACGGATCCAAAGGCGTACCGTCCAATCACGCTTCTTTCCGTCCTTGGTAAGTTACTTGAGCGCGTAATGTTACACTGTGCACCTCAGATCTCCTCGGGGATTTCGGACTGCCAGCACGGCTTCTCTCCAGGTAAATCGACGGTGTCGGCTCTCAACGCCGTGATAGGTACTGGCAGGACATCCACGGCGCGATACGTCCAAGCGATCTTCCTTGACATCTCGGGTGCTTTCGACAATGCTTGGTGGCCCATGATTATGGTCAAGGCTAAACGAGGAGGCTGCCCTCTCAACATCTATAAGATGCTGGGGGACTACTTCTCCGGACGCCGGGTTGGCCTTTTCGCGGGGGACCGGGTATTGTGGAAGGACTCCACCATGGGATGTCCGCAGGGATCAGTACTTGGACCAACACTGTGGAATGTCTTGATGGACGACTTGCTTCGACTACCACTGCCGGGGGGGGTCAGCATGGTGGCCTACGCCGACGACGTCACCATATTGATCGAGGCGCAGTCCAGGGCCGCTATTGAAAGCGCAGCCAGTAAGACCCTAGAGCTGGTCTCGGACTGGGGTGTCCGTAACAGACTGGACTTTTCCCCTGCCAAGTCGTCTATGATGACAATCAAGGGAAAACTCCAGAGACCCCCAGTCATTAGATTCCGCGGCGACTCGATCCGCTCAGTGAACTCCACAACTGTGCTAGGGGTGGTAGTCGATGGAAGCCTCCTGTTCACGCAGCACGCACAGGGGATAGTAGACCGCGCGGCCAAATGCTTCGGGAAGATGTCGCGTGTGTCGGCGTCTTCCTGGGGCATTCGATTTCCTGGCCTACGCATCTTGTACGGGGGCACTTTTGTTGCGACCCTTGTGTATGCTGCGGCCTGCTGGTACGAGCGCCTCACGGTGCAACACATCGCCGGCACACTTCTCCGGGGCCAGCGGCAGGCACTCGTGCTGCTGACCAAGGCCTACCGGTCGGTCAGCACCGCTGCGCTGCCGGTGCTTGCTGGCGTTTTGCCCGCCGACCTGGAGGTAACCCGTGCAGGCAGGACGGAGGTAGCACTCAGAACCGCGACCAAGGAGGAAAGGAGCCGACGTAAGCGCGAGATTTTGGATGACGTGCTGCATACCTGGGAGACCAGATGGTCACTAGAGACGAAAGGTCGCGAGCTCGCTCAGTTTTTCCCCACTGTGTCTGGGAGACTCAGCAAACGCTGGGTCGAACCAGATTATGCAACGTCACAGATTTTGACCGGGCATGGGTGCTTCAACAAGCGCCTGTGCGATATGCGTCTACGGGAAGATAGCGATTGTGAGTGCGGTGATGTGGAGGACAGGCATCACGTTTTGTGGTACTGCCCTCTGTATGAGGATCTTCGTGCGGAGCTGTTTGAGGGTTTGGAGTCCCGAGAGTTCGGCCCCGCTTGGTACCCCGATCTCGTTTCCACTGAGGCGAACTTCCGCAGGCTGCGAGAGTTCGCATGCAAGTGGCTCAAGCGACGGACCCGCCCGAGCTGCCCGGCGCCAGATGGTGCCACTCGTTAGAGTGCCGTGTAGCCCCCAGAAGGGGGGAGAGTACCACAAGGGACACAGGCTAAGAATAAAGAACTTGTAGGGAGTCAAGAAATTGCGCGCGGTGGAGTGCAGAGTGCCTGGTCACACGCAATATCCGCGCGCATCTCCCGCGATTCGGCCAGTATAACCTGAGGGTTGGTATGGCCATGGGAAGGTGGTGGGACGTGTCCCTATCTAGTAGTAGATAGGGACATGACCCTCCACCAACCCATGGTCCTTCCCGCCTTACGGCATACGGACCGAATCTCGGGAGACGCACCCGGTACTTGCGACAAGGCTCTTTCCCAGGGTGCGCTACTTGATGCTCCCTACAAATTTCTCTTTTCCGTCCCTTTTCTCCGTATCACCTCTCCCCCTTCTGGGGCGTGACGCCACAACCACAGTACTCGACGCTCGGGCAGCTCAACTCGCATCCACTCCTGTCTCAGACGCTCTCCTCAACCACCCGTGCGCAAACTCCTTCAGCCGTGCGTATCCTTCCTTGGTGCTGACCAGGTCCTCAAAATAAACCGGTCCAGCCACCGGCCTGTGCCAGTCATCCAACATCCTCTTCCTTTCTTCCTCATAGAGGTTGCACTCCCAGAGAACATGGTCCCGCGTCTCTCTCGGTTCTCCGCAACAGCATGCAGCGGACTCCCGCAGCTTCATGTCCGCCAACCGCGCACCAAAATTTCCGTGCCCAGTTAAGATCTGGGACACGGCGTAGTCCGGTTCCACCCATGTCTGTTTCAGTCTCTCCATCACATCAGGGAAAAACCTCTTGAGCTCAGCACCCTTGTCCCCTCCAGACCAGCGGTCCTGCCACAGGGCCATGACCCCCTCCGTCACCCTCCCCTTCACTGCGCTGCGCTCCCTCCCTGTAGCCTCCTGTGGGCACTCCTCCGCGACCCGCCCCGCCCGAGCGACTTCCAGGTCGGCCGGTAGCACCGCCGCTAGTACCGGCAGCGCCGAAGTGCTGACCGACCTGTATGCCTTGGTGAGAAGGATCAGAGCTGGTCGCTGAGCACGCAACAAAGCGCTCCTCACCACGTACACGGATGTGCGTCTATGCCATACCGCCGCGGCGTAGGTAATAGTGGCCACGAACGTTCCCGCATACACCAACCTTAGCGCCCTGTACTTTACACCCCAGGAAGATGCCGATACTCTCGACATCTTCCCGAAGCACCGCGCAGCCCGCTGGCCGATATCATTGGCATGCTGCAGGAATGAACCCCCCCCGTCCAGGACCACCCCCAACACCTTGGCGTCCGCTACCGACGCGATCGAGGCCCCGTCCATGCGCACAGTGGGGGGACGCTTGAATTTCCCCCGCACTGTCATCGTCTTCGACTTTCCGGCCGAGAAGGTGAGCCTATTTCTGGTCCCCCACTCGGAAATCGAGTGGAGGGCCTCCTGTGCAGCCCTCTCTAGGCCCGCCCTGGACGAGGCCTCGATCACGACCGTGATGTCATCCGCGTACGCCACCATACTGACGCCCGCCGGCATCGGCAGTCGCAGCACGTCGTCGAGGAGGAGATTCCACAGGGTGGGACCCAGCACGGATCCCTGGGGGCACCCCATCGTTGACGCCTTCCACACAGCCTGGCGGCCGACGTACAGTCCCACAGCCCGGTCATTGAAGTAACTTATTAGGATGCTGTATATGTTCGGCGGGCACCCGCCCTGCTTGGCCTTCAACAGGACCATCGGCCACCAGGCGTTGTCGAAGGCCCCCGAGATGTCTAATAATACTAGTTGGACGTAGGTTTCAGACGTGGCAGCCACCCGGTCCAACACCGTGTTAATGGCCGTGACCGTGGATCTGCCGCGCCTGAAACCGTGCTGCGCGCTGGAAATATTACGATACAGGCAGGGGGCGCAACGCAGTATCAACCTTTCTAGGATTTTGCCCAACACCGAGAGCAGCGTGATGGGTCGGTACGCCTTTGGATCACTAAGTGGTTTGTCGTTACCCTTTGGCAGGACCACCAGCCGACCCCTCTTCCAGATCTTGGGGAAGATCCCCTGCCGGATACAGGCCGAGAGCACTGCCAGCATCTCAGCGCCACTAGCTCTCCAGGCCTGTTTCACAATTTTCGGCGTGAGGCCGTCCAGTCCCGGCGCCGTGTTAGGCAACTCTTTTATTATTGTGGCCAAGTCCTCACTCGTTGGCAGGCCCGAGTCCTCGCCCGACGGTGCGCACGCAGCTGCTATCCTCACCTGCCGATGGTAGGCACTGTCCATCTCCGGGTCGTCGTCCGGGCATAGCTCCCTGACCAGCCCCGCCATAGACTCCGAGGCGGTTTCCGTATGGCCCTCCAACAGCCGCATGCCGTGGACGATGTTGCTTGGTGGCCGCACCCTACCGGCAGCCGCACGGTAGGCCAACCCCCATGGGTCCTCGTTACCGCTTTCCGCTAGTTTACGGAAGAAAGCCATCTCCGTCTCTCGCATCGCCAGCTTATATTTGTTTCTTGCCTGGCTTAGTGCGTTTTTCAGTCCAATGTCGTCGTGCGACCCTCTGGTTTTCCGTTCCTTCTGCCAGGCTCTGCGCGCTCTGTACACTTCTCTTCTAAGCTCGTCGAGTTCCGGCGTCCACCATTCATATCCGCCACGCGGCTTTCCGCGTCTACCAAGATGTTCGTGGGCAGCACGCGTCAAGATCTCGCTGTAGTTCTGGCACATACGCTCCGCCGAGCCCCGCAGTTCAAGGCGCCCCATTCTCCAGTGTAGGGCGGTCCGAAACCTTGCCCAGTTCACCCCTTTTTCCCTGAATGATGGTTGCACCTCTTCCACACTCTCATTCTCCTTTCCGCGCGAGGTTCCAGCACCAGTGGTCACGCTGAAGGTGATCAGCTGGTGGTCACTGATGCTGGCCCCCTCCCAGACGCTCCAATCCTCCACCGCTACGCCCCGGCTGGTCAGGGTGAGGTCAACATTTGAACTTCCGTTAGGGCCGTTGAAAGTCGGCGGCTGGTTTTCCACGTTGTGTAGGAGGAGGCCGCGCCCCTCGATAAAATCCTCCACCTGGGCGCGCCTGTACGCCGCGTCAGGTCCCCGACCCACGCACTGTCTTTCCTCACAATGCCACAGGGGTGAGTGGGCGTTGCAGTCAGTCCCAATCACCAGCTTCTTTCCTTGAAGACAGTCCAGTGTGTTAGATAGTCTCTGGAGATGGATGGAGACGTCATGGCCATACTGGCAGTATAGGGAGATTAGGTACAGACCCTCTCCCCCCAACGCCACATGGGCCACGGCGATGTACTCATCACTCAAGTGGTCCAGCATCGCCACTGGCCACGCGTCGACGAGGACGAGGATTCCTGCCTTAGCTTTCGCTCCGCGCTGCAAGAGACGGCCGCTGTCGCTGCAGTATTGTTCCTGTACGAGCACGAAGTCCAACTGCTTTTCCCTTGCTATCACCGGCAGCTCCGTCGTCGCTGCGGCCGACCCCTGCAGATTGAGCTGCCCGATCCTTACCATAGCGCCCGCTTCTACCGCCACTGGACCATATTGCTGGCCTGCTGCTCAGCATAGATCCTGGCGGGACAGTCCGTGGCGGCAGTTCGGTGGCTCCTAGCTTCTGGTCTCTTAAATTTTCTGCATGTGGCACATGCCGTAGCTCCCTCCTCCTTGCAGTCTGCTGCACGGTGACCGCCGCCTCCGCACTTCCCGCAGACTTCTTCCGCCGCCCTGCAATGCTTCTCCGGGTGACCGTATTGGTGGCACCTATTGCAGCACGTCACCCGGAGGAAGTCACATACCTCTGCCTCATCCCACCCGATGAAGACGCTGCCCAACCCCACCAGCTTCTCTCGCAGCGCAGGGGTGCACTCCAGCACCACCGTTGTCACCTGGCTACCCTGGCGTGCCTTCCTGAAGGCCACCCGGCATTCCGCCTTCAGTTTGGTCGGAGTCCACTCCGGATCCTCCGCTAGGTTTATCTGGTGCAGGTCCTCCAATATTTTCCCGTCCGGATGGTTACTGCGAAGGTTCCGGATGGCCACCAGAGGCTTCCTCGCCTTCGGGTCCGTTGCCTTAAGGGTCGGAGGTGCGGCCTCCTTCAATTTCTTGGCCGCCTCAGCTGTGGCCGTCTGCACCACCACTCCCGCGTTACCCACTCGACGAATGGCCTGGACCTTGATGCCCGAGGCGCCCGGCTGCACTGCCTCCTGAAGAGCCTTTTTCGTGTCCTCGGAGGTCTTTATTTCCTCCGAGGCTGGATAAAAGAGGACCGAGGGTCCCTTCTTCTCTACCGTTATCGGTAACTTGCCTTTTGGCAGTTTAAGCCGACTCGCGTAACTTTCCACTCCTATTTCCCTCTGTTCCGCCTGAGGTGCACCCGCTGCTGTTACCGACGCCATCTTGAGCTCCATTTGTGCCACCTGGAGCTTCATGGCGGTGACACAGTGCTCCTGTTCTGCCAGCCTGGTGTTCAGCGCCGCCACTACCGCCAGTATATCTTGGCCGAACCCTGAGATTGCCCCCTTGTCTGTCAAATTCAACTTGTTGGTGGCATTAGCCACCCCGCTGATGCCTCTTACAGCCGCATAGGCCTTGTCGATGAGGTCCATCTTGCTCATCGCCGCCAGGGTTTC
>JAVAXP010000032.1:59953-69953 GCA_031163375.1 Conogethes punctiferalis | reverse complement strand
CCAGCAACGCCGACGGCCGTGAAGCCACCGCGTGTCGGTCCGAAGACCTCACTAAATCATTCAATCGGTAGTAGCGACGGGCGGTGTGTACAAAGGGCAGGGACGTAATCAACGCGAGCTTATGACTCGCGCTTACTAGGAATTCCTCGTTTATGGGGGATAATTGCAAACCCCAATCCCCAGCACGAAGGAGTTTCAACGGGTTGCCCGGGCCTCTAGGCCTGGGAGAACATGCTGATTCCTTCAGTGTAGCGCGCGTGCGGCCCAGGACATCTAAGGGCATCACAGACCTGTTATTGCTCAATCTCGTGCGGCTCGAAGCCGCCGGTCCCTCTAAGAAGAATTTTAATACGTCGCCAGTGAGTTGCGTGACAGAGCCACGCACACCTAAATGACGACGCCTATTTAGCAGGCTAGAGTCTCGTTCGTTACCGGAATTAACCAGACAAATCGCTCCACCAACTAAGAACGGCCATGCACCACCACCCACCGAATCAAGAAAGAGCTGTTAATCTGTCAATCCTTCCGGTGTCCGGGCCTGGTGAGATTTCCCGTGTTGAGTCAAATTAAGCCGCAGGCTCCACTCCTGGTGGTGCCCTTCCGTCAATTCCTTTAAGTTTCAGCTTTGCAACCATACTCCCCCCGGAGTCCAAAATCTTTGGTTTCCCGGAAGCTGCCCGCCGAGCCATTGTAGTAACGTCGGCGGATCGCTAGATGACATATTTACGGTTAGAACTAGGGCGGTATCTAATCGCCTTCGAACCTCTAACTTTCGTTCTTGATTGATGAAAACACCTTTGGCAAATGCTTTCGCTGATGTTCGTCTTGCGACGATCCAAGAATTTCACCTCTAACGTCGCAATACGAATGCCCCCAGTTATCCCTATTAATCATTACCTCGGAGTTCTGAAAACCAACAAAATAGAACCGAGATCATATTCTATTATTCCATGCACGAAATATTCAAGCAGCATTTTGAGCCCGCTTTGAGCACTCTAATTTGTTCAAAGTAAAATTGTCGGCCCATCTCGACACTCACTGAAGAGCACCGCGATAGGATTTTGATATTGAACCGACGTTTTACCGTCGGCTCACCGACGATATGCTCCGCAAACGTGTCAGTATCACCGCGGATGCGGTGCACCGACAGCGCGGCGCACAAATGCAACTACGAGCTTTTTAACCGCAACAATTTTAGTATACGCTATTGGAGCTGGAATTACCGCGGCTGCTGGCACCAGACTTGCCCTCCAATTGTTCCTCGTTAAAATATTTAAAGTGTACTCATTCCGATTACGAGGCCTCGTAAGAGTCCCGTATCGTTATTTTTCGTCACTACCTCCCCGTGCCGGGAGTGGGTAATTTGCGCGCCTGCTGCCTTCCTTGGATGTGGTAGCCGTTTCTCAGGCTCCCTCTCCGGAATCGAACCCTGATTCCCCGTTACCCGTGACAACCATGGTAGTCGCAGAAACTACCATCGAAAGTTGATAAGGCAGACATTTGAAAGATGCGTCGCCGGTGCTGGACCGTGCGATCGGCAAAAGTTATCCAGATTCATCAAAATTAACGACTTCGGACGCGAGGCCCTCCGCCGATTGGTTTTGATCTAATAAAAGCACTCATCCCATCACTGGTCAGAGTTCTGATTGCATGTATTAGCTCTAGAATTACCACAGTTATCCAAGTAACTGAGTAAGATCTAAGGAACCAAAACTGATATATTGAGCCATTCGCGGTATCGCCTTAATACGGCTTGCACTGAGACATGCATGGCTTAATCTTTGAGACAAGCATATAACTACTGGCAGGATCAACCAGGGAGCTTACACATTCGTCAATTAAGACTGAGCTCGCGCGCGCGCACTTATATACTCTTGAGGAGGAGATAAACCCCCCGTCAGAGGGCGCTGCGTTCGTGCCCATCAATTCGACGTCTTCGTTCATCGTTAAACCGACGAACGAAGCGTGACTTGAGAATGTAAGTAGACACAGAGACATCTTAATGTGTTTTGTGTACAAATCACGCTATAACTTAAACTACGTGAAAGACACGCCGCACAAGCGCTTAAAAAAAAAAGCGCCCAAATCGAACGTTCGCATAGATGAACTATTCACGTTGTATATTATACTCTACTAACAATGAAACGCGATTCAAAACGATGACAGCCCGGAGCTAGAGAAGTCACAACCTGAAATAAACAAAAAAAAAAACCCCAAAATATTGGTATGGAGGAGAACAACACGCTCAACCAAACGTCAGGGACCATTAGTACGGATACGTCAAAATTACGCATCTGTCGATCCACAAAGTGTACCAGAAGAGTTTTTCGAGCGATACAATAATTTCATGTGAATTCGTCGTTCAAAATAACGAAGTCCCATTACTCTTATTTACAAAAAAAATCACCGAACGGACTCTAAACACCAAAAACAACACTGTTAAAACTTACTAAGAGAACCGACTGCTTGCACTTACAAGTACATGCGCGACTGCTCCCCTGAAGATTCGGTGACTGCAATGTCGAGAGTTTTATACTAAACAGCGACACCAATAGGTATGACATGCGCACGCGCAGACCGCGCGCCGCGCACACCCCTACCCTTCCACTTTTCACCGAAACCGCGCGCCGTTTGCTCTGTCCATACAAACGATAAACAGGCTAACAGACTCGCTGGATCTTCATTCTTCAGTTTTAACTTGTTTATTCCGAGCACAGCCAGGGCATTTCCTACCAAAAAGATGCTTGCGTGCATGCGCCTGCGCGTGCGCAAGTAGGTATATAGGAAAACAAAAAAAAAAAAACAAAAAAAAAACAAAAAAAAAATTTTTTTTACTCACCATGAGAGTCTGACCTCAAAACCGTCCAATAAAAATGGAGATATGGTAGCGAAAATAATTACCTGTGGACAAAAGAAACACAAAAGGTTAGATTATCTTTTAAAAAAGTACAATAAACAAGTTAAAAAAAGATAGGTTAGGAAAGGTTAGGTTAGGAAAAGGATAGGTTAGGAAAAGGATAGGTTAGGTAGGAAAGATTAGGTTGAAAATTGTTTGTTTACCTCTGACTTACTTAATCAGCGTCCTTGATATTTTCTATTGGTTAAGGGTAAGGTTAAAAAGGTTAGGTTAAAAAGAGTTAGGTTAAAAAGGGGTTAGGTTAAAAAAGGTTAGGTTAAAAAGGGTTAGGTTAAAAAGGCTTAGGTTAGGAAAATTACATTACATAAATTACTAAAAAAAGAGTTAGGTTAAAAAAGGTTAGGTTAAAAAGGTTAGGTTAAAAAAGGTTAGGTTAAAAAGGGTAAGGTTAAAAAGGGTTAGGTTAAAAAGGGTTAGGCGCCTAATGCATACCCCTCAAAAAAAAGAAAAAAAAAATATTTAAAGTTAAAAAATTACAACTTTAAAACAAAAAATTTACTACTAACAAAAGAAAAAAAGCTTGGGCTCAAAAATATTTCTAATATGCAACATTTCAAAATATCAGATTATTAAATTTGTTAAGATTTGATTGGTTCAGATTAGTACCCAACCAAAAAGCCTAACCTAACCCTAACCAAGCCAAAAAAAACAAAAAAATAACCTAACCAAGCCAAGATTATAAGTAGATAACATATTGAACAAAAATCTGGATAAACTTGCAACATATACCTATATTAGATAGGTACCTACCTACCGTACCTACCTTCCTTCCCTACATGCATGCATACTTACTTACTAGCCTATGCATATACCTATATAAGGGCACCTACCTACTTACTAGCCTACTATACACACGCCTGTAATCACATAGGAGACCCCCCCCCCCCCCCCCCGCACAAACACACCTGTATTAGGCACCTGCCTACCCACACATAACCTATACTAGGTACCCACCTACACACATACCATAATAGGTACCTACCTACTAGCCTAAACCCCCCCCCCCCCACCTGTATTAGGTACCTGCCTACACACACATACCTATACTAGGTACCCACCTACACACATAACATAATAGGTACCTACCTACTAGCCTAAACCCCCCCCCCCCCCCACCTGTATTAGGTACCTGCCTACACACTATACCTATACTAGGTAACCTTCCTGCCAGCCAGCCCAGCCAGCCAGCCAGCAGCCAGCCAGCCAGCCAGCCAGGCCAGCCAGCCAGGACTCCGGCCTCCCTCACAACTGATGTTGAGTTAGAGTAAGTTTTACAGAAGAAATGGATCTAATTAAATAGCAAGCTAAACAAGGCAAATACCAATGAAATATAATTATTATGTTATTAGGTAGGTATATACATTCCTACACATACAAACTTCCCTGCCAATTACACACATCCCCCCCCCCCCCCCACACACGGTACCCACCTACACACATACCTATACTAGGTACCTACCTACCTACTGCCTGCCTGCCTGCCTACATACATACTTACTTACTTACTAGCCCTTTACACACAACCTGTAATAATAATAATAAGCATTTATTTCCATTCACAATGACTTTTTCAATTTATTAGCATAATACATATATTTCAATAATAGTTAGTATTCAAAAAGCCAAAGTGAGAGGACGGATCCTGTACTAGGATTCCCTGTGTTACAGGACTCCGGCCCCCCTCACAGAACTGTTTAGAGTTATAGTTAGTTTTACAGAAGAATGGATCTAATTAAATAGCAAGCAAAACAAGGCAAATAATATTAGGGAGGTCTATTACCTACACATACAAACTTCTTGCCAATTACACACCTATAATTAGGTACTACCGCCCGGCCTATAAACGTAACACAAACATCTTCATTCAAATTTTAAATACCTATATAATACACTAGCAGCCCGTCCCGGCTTCGCACGGGGTAGACAATTAAATTGTTCAAATTTTTACCAAGGTTTTTTTCCTAAATGTAAATGTAGCCTATGTCAAATTGGAAGAATGTAGCATTCTATTGGTGAAAGAATTCTGGACCAGTAACTTTTGAGCCTATTCATCACACAACATACAAAAATAGGTACAAATCTTTCCTTTCTCTTTATAATATTAGTGTAGAAAAGCGATATTGGGTACCTACTTACGTGCCACACCTATATCAACTACCTACCTATATACACATACATACAAACTAATTCATTCAACACGCACAACAACAAACCAATTTTTATTAACAACCACACCCACCGCCTCACCATACACCTATATCAAGTACCTACCTACCATGCAAAACGCACAAACAACAAACCAATTTCGCCCCGCCCCGTAATCTAACCTTACCGTAAGTTACATAACCACACCACACCACACCCAACTGTCTCCAATTCGACGCGATACCTTTTCTTTTTGCCCGCCCTCCCTCCCTGCCGCCTGTGACCGGGAATAGATATGAACCGCAAATTTACTTACCTACTATGTTAAAAGACCCATCAAGCGTCACACTCGGCTAAACATCATCAACATCCATACCTACTTAATAGAAATTCAAGAATTTTTAAAATAAATAAGATAAATTGTAACAACATACATACAATACTCTTCACAACTTTGACGTTTAATGCGTTTGATGCGGTTAAATGAAGCCACGTCTAAATAACCTAGGTACCTAGGTAAGAAGGTTTTTATTTTTGTACTCTCCACAATATTAGATTTTAGAACAACCGAACAATTATTAACTTGTTGCACTTAAACCGTACGCCATTTGCAATAGACAAAATAGAAAAATATAAACTTCATAGACAAATTACACAGTTTGTGCACAGATTAAAAATAAGATAGTGCATTGTATACATTAACACTATTACATACTATTAAAGTGTAACAGCACCAACAAACCACCAAATATTTCACCAACCATACACCCAATGCAACACTAATTTAAAAAATAAATCAATCAAAATCAAGTCACACAATGTATGCAAGGCTTTATACAGACAGTATCATACGGACAATCATTCATTTATTACTTATAGAAAAAAAAAAAATCACATGAAAGCTTAACACTATCAGGAAAACACCAGTCTTCACTTTATAAACATTACTTTATATTTTGTAATGCTCCATTACAGTTAATTTTTCTTACAAATCAAGATTATTAATACAAAATCCTGTGCGCGGGGTACCAGAGAAAAATATTGACAGTTTCACATTCGTTCAAAAACAACACTAACTATTTTAGTAATCACAATAATTTCCATACTCGTTCAAAAAACAAAACTAACAATAAAAATCTAGTTTAATAAATTAGGAACATATTATATTTTATTAAGCATATCAACGGAAACAAATTCTTATTTAATAATAGTAATATTTTACTCATTTGCCTTCACGCACGTGAAACGTCAAATACAGTATCATACGACAATCATTCATTCATTTAAAAAAAAAAAAAACAAAAAACAATTTGATAACTGAAACCAGAGCCATAAAAAGTTTTAAAAGTTCACACGTCAAACCGACAAATGTCAAAGTAATCGTATTGAAAAAATATTGAATTGTCAACAAAACTAATCTGTGTTGTGTAATTATTTATTTAAATGTGCTTATATTCAGAATATGAGGAGACAATTGAAAAGTGAGGATAAATTAAACATTAATTACAATGGATGTCATCTTCGTTCGTCGAATGAAACCACATAGATAATGTTTTTGAATTGTTAAATGAGATTGTACCCAGGTAAGACTTACATACTTTACTTACTCGATTCAATTGTATTATTATAGTGACTATGTGAAAATAAAGTGAAATAATAAGTGGCCAAAATTAATATGCGAATTAAAATACTGAGTAATATAGGTATTGTGTACACTATCCTATCTGCATACATGTAAAATAATTCATTAAATTTATAAAATGGTGTTTTGTTTTATTCATTTAACTAAAATTTACATGTATTTACAACAATCTTGTATAAAAACTAGCTAATTGTTAGTTGATGTCAAAATTAAGCAAATAAATAAAGTAAATAAGTAACCGTTTATATTATTTTATAGAAAGGTGATGTTACTTATGTAATTATTGTGTTTACTTAAATCAAACCAACTACATAGTATGATTTCTACTTTCTAGTATGATTCTAATAAGAATTCTATATTGATTCTATATTTAAATTACATTGTTTTTGTGAAGTGAAAATTTTTCAACGGAACAAAAACAAGAGTTGAATTTATGTATAATGTTTGATATTTTAATAATAAAATTACATCAGGGTGGACTGTACATAATGTCAAAAGCATTAACAATTATATATTTACATATATATGAGAATAAAAATATTATTAAGTTTTTTCATCGTAGACTTGAAATGATAATTTTGTATTTTATTAAATTTCTTGCAATGTTTATGCATGTAAATACAGTCATATACATTAAGATGGTGAATAATAGATACAAACTATATTAATTTTGAATTGAATGTTGTTTATTCTTACATTTTCAGTTATGTCATCCCATATAGGTACACAAATTATTAAGATATACATTGTGCAACTGTGCATGTAGCTGTACATTTTGGTAATTAGTTCATTAGAATAGTGATGATACCTAAACAATATGAAATGAATGTAGATAACTTTAATATGCAGAAATTATAGACATTTTCTCATGTTCTCCGATTGAGTTCATGCGGGTAGCATTGTACATAATTAGCTATAAGTAGGTAGATATAGATTATTAGATTGAAATAAATAAATAAAGTAAGTAGTTGTTAAGTAATGTCTATATAAAAAAAATGTAAGGTAAAACCTAAAGTACATACGGGAACACATCAAACAATTGAATTTTTGTTGAAAATTTTATTTTGGCTAATAATTACAGAATTATAGGTAGGTGTGTATCTAAAAGAGAAATTGTAATAGGGTAAATGCCCTGTCATTGGACAGTTAAGAATCTTTCGAAGGTTTTGAATGCTTAATGACCACATTTACAAAGATATCGGCTATAATTATTCTTTTCTTGTTTGGTTTAATATGTATATGTTTATAATACATTCTTAAAAACTCTTATTAAATCATCAAAATTATACTTTATATTACCTTTTGTTTAAAAGGAAAAGACTGCATCAAATTGGACGAATCTTGGTTTTATGTATTCGCTTTTTCTTGGATAAAGTTATTTAAATTTAATATTTTTAAAACTACTGGAACTGAATTTATTAAAAATGTTTTATACAAAAGTTTTGTCAAAAAGCAGAGTTTAGAAAGAGATCAGTACCAATGTTCTAGTTTTTTGAGAAACCTTAGATTTTTAAAAGTTTAATTGTGTTCTGTCCAATGACTAGTAGTGTCCAATTAGTGGGCATTTCCCCTATGTGTTTATAATGATTATATTTTTAGCTTAAAAATATATATATCGTGAAGATAGCCCCAAATTATAGATGTGACGAACATACTTACATACCTATAAATGTATAGAATCGAATGTGACGAACATTCTTACTATAGGTATAGAAATCAAATGTGACGAATATACTTACGTTGAGTGATTTAAAGTATAAAATATGAATTTGTTAGATGTATGTAGGTAGGTGTATCTATGTGACGAACATACTTACGTTAAATTAAAAAAAAAAAAAACCTATAGATGTATAGAATCGAATGTGACGAACCATACTTACTATAGGTATAGAAATCAAATGTGACGAATATACTTACGTTGAGTGGTTTAAAAGTATAAAATATGAATTTGTTAGATGTATGTAGGTAGGTGTATCTATGTGACGAACATACTTACGTTAATTTAAAAAAAAAAAAAACCTATAGATGTATAGAATCGAATGTGACGAACATACTTACTATAGGTATAGAAATCAAATGTGACGAATATACTTACGTTGAGTGGTTTAAAGTATAAAATATGAATTTGTTAGATGTATGTAGGTAGGTGTATCTATGTGACGAACATACTTACGATAAATTAAAAAAATAAATAAAATAACAGTATCGAATCGAAAAACGACGATTTCGTCCTCGGACGAATCACCTGGCTAGGGCTGAGTCTCAACAGATCGCAGCACGACGCTGCTCTACCGAGCACAACACCCCGCCAGGAACGGAAAGTCGTCTACAGACTATTCCGAGCCCCGACATCGAACTGAGGTAAATTCGAACCTTCAGAGCCGTGGTGCACGTGTTAAACCGACCGCACCGATCTCTGCGATTCAAATGGGCTTCGACGTCGCACCTTACGATGTAAAGCGCGACTAGTAAAGTCACATTGTTTAGAGCCTCCCGACTCTCGGGGCTCCACAGTGAGCATATCCTTGCCGGATTCGGCTAGGCTGGCTTCGGCCTTAGAGGCGTTCAGCATAATCCCGCGGATGGTAGCTTCGCACCACCGGCCGCTCGGCGAGTGCATGAACCAATGTCCGAAACTGCGCGTTCCCTCTCGTACTGAGCAGTATTACTATCGCAACGACAAGCCATCAGTAGGGTAAAACTAACCTGTCTCACGACGGTCTAAACCCAGCTCACGTTCCCTTTTGATGGGTGAACAATCCAACGCTTGGCGAATTTTGCTTCGCAATGATAGGAAGAGCCGACATCGAAGGATCAAAAAGCAACGTCGCTATGAACGCTTGGCTGCCACAAGCCAGTATATCCCTGTGGTAACTTTTCTGGCACCTCTTGCTAAAAACTCTTTATACTAAAGGATCGATAGGCCGTGCTTTCGCAGTCCCTATGCGTACTGAACATCTGGATCAAGCCAGCTTTTGCCCTTTTGCTCCACGCGAGGTTTCCTGTCCTCGCTGAGCTGGCCTTAGGACACCTGCGTTATTCTTTGACAGATGTACCGCCCCAGTCAAACTCCCCGCCTGGCAGTGTCCTCGAACCGGATCACGCGGGAGTTTAACGGTGACGAGCGTTGCCGCCACGCCACCACTCTGCACGCTTGGAACGAAAACACCGTGCGCCCGCCGAATAAATCGACCGCGCACCGCTTCCGCCCAACCGAGTAAGTAATGAAACAATGAAAGTAGTGGTTTTTCAGCGACGGACCGCGAACGATCTCCCACTTATCTTCCCCTTTTTTG
>JAVAXP010000032.1:46996-59453 GCA_031163375.1 Conogethes punctiferalis | reverse complement strand
TTTCACAGGGATCGGGCGCATTATCGTAGGAGGAAGGAAGAAACCGAACTCGCGTTTTTCCGGGGGCTTGCCGAGACCGGCAACCAAGACCCTTGGGGTCTAGCCTACCGAGTTGCCAGCGGGCGGAACCGTCCTCCCGCCAACGTGGTCAACGGCACGAAATTCGCCGATGGATTCGCGGGGACTATGGATGAGGCCATGCACGGCCTTGTGCACGCGCTATGTCCGGATGACGACCAGTCTAAGGACACTGCGTACCACAAACAGGTGCGGATCTCTGCCTCTATACTCCCCTCGGGTCCCAATGCCCTTCCTCCCACGCGGGACTATCTGAGACGCATAATTTGGCAGTTGCCGAACACAGCTCCAGGGCTCGATGGGGTCACCGCCAGGATGTTGCGCCACGTCTGGGTCGCTGCCGAGGTGGAGTTCCACCACGTGTATGCCCGCTGTATAGACGAGGGCGTCTTCCCGGACGTCTGGAAAGACGGTCGTCTCCTGGTTCTCCCTAAGGGCAATTCAAAGCCACTCACGGATCCAAAGGCGTACCGTCCAATCACGCTTCTTTCCGTCCTTGGTAAGTTACTTGAGCGCGTAATGTTACACTGTGCACCTCAGATCTCCTCGGGGATTTCGGACTGCCAGCACGGCTTCTCTCCAGGTAAATCGACGGTGTCGGCTCTCAACGCCGTGATAGGTACTGGCAGGACATCCACGGCGCGATACGTCCAAGCGATCTTCCTTGACATCTCGGGTGCGTTCGACAATGCTTGGTGGCCCATGATTATGGTCAAGGCTAAACGAGGAGGCTGCCCTCTCAACATCTATAAGATGCTGGGGGACTACTTCTCCGGACGCCGGGTTGGCCTTTTCGCGGGGGACCGGGTATTGTGGAAAGATTCCACCATGGGATGTCCGCAGGGATCAGTACTTGGACCAACACTGTGGAATGTCTTGATGGACGACTTGCTTCGACTACCACTGCCGGGGGGGGTCAGCATGGTGGCCTACGCCGACGACGTCACCATATTGATCGAGGCGCAGTCCAGGGCCGCTATTGAAAGCGCAGCCAGTAAGACCCTAGAGCTGGTCTCGGACTGGGGTGTCCGTAACAGACTGGACTTTTCCCCTGCCAAGTCGTCTATGATGACAATCAAGGGAAAACTCCAGAGACCCCCAGTCATTAGATTCCGCGGCGACTCGATCCGCTCAGTGAACTCCACAACTGTGCTAGGGGTGGTAGTCGATGGAAGCCTCCTGTTCACGCAGCACGCACAGGGGATAGTAGACCGCGCGGCCAAATGCTTCGGGAAGATGTCGCGTGTGTCGGCGTCTTCCTGGGGCATTCGATTTCCTGGCCTACGCATCTTGTACGGGGGCACTTTTGTTGCGACCCTTGTGTATGCTGCGGCCTGCTGGTACGAGCGCCTCACGGTGCAACACATCGCCGGCACACTTCTCCGGGGCCAGCGGCAGGCACTCGTGCTGCTGACCAAGGCCTACCGGTCGGTCAGCACCGCTGCGCTGCCGGTGCTTGCTGGCGTTTTGCCCGCCGACCTGGAGGTAACCCGTGCAGGCAGGACGGAGGTAGCACTCAGAACCGCGACCAAGGAGGAAGGAGCCGACGTAAGCGCGAGATTTTGGATGACGTGCTGCATACCTGGGAGACCAGATGGTCACTAGAGACGAAAGGTCGCGAGCTCGCTCAGTTTTTCCCCACTGTGTCTGGGAGACTCAGCAAACGCTGGGTCGAACCAGATTATGCAACGTCACAGATTTTGACCGGGCATGGGTGCTTCAACAAGCGCCTGTGCGATATGCGTCTACGGGAAGATAGCGATTGTGAGTGCGGTGATGTGGAGGACAGGCATCACGTTTTGTGGTACTGCCCTCTGTATGAGGATCTTCGTGCGGAGCTGTTTGAGGGTTTGGAGTCCCGAGAGTTCGGCCCCGCTTGGTACCCCGATCTCGTTTCCACTGAGGCGAACTTCCGCAGGCTGCGAGAGTTCGCATGCAAGTGGCTCAAGCGACGGACCCGCCCGAGCTGCCCGGCGCCAGATGGTGCCACTCGTTAGAGTGCCGTGTAGCCCCCAGAAGGGGGGAGAGTACCACAAGGGACACAGGCTAAGAATAAAGAACTTGTAGGGAGTCAAGAAATTGCGCGCGGTGGAGTGCAGAGTGCCTGGTCACACGCAATATCCGCGCGCATCTCCCGCGATTCGGCCAGTATAACCTGAGGGTTGGTATGGCCATGGGAAGGTGGTGGGACGTGTCCCTATCTACTATCTAGCGAAACCACAGCCAAGGGAACGGGCTTGGGAGAATCAGCGGGGAAAGAAGACCCTGTTGAGCTTGACTCTAGTCTGGCATTGTAAGGAGACATGAGAGGTGTAGCATAAGTGGGAGATCGTTCGCGGTCGTCGCTGAAAAACCACTACTTTCATTGTTTCATTACTTACTCGGTTGGGCGGAAGCGGTGCGCGGTCGATTTATTCGGCGGGGCGCACGGTGTTTCGTTCCAAGCGTGCAGAGTGGTGGCGTGGCGGCAACGCTCGTCACCGTTAAACTCCCGCGTGATCCGGTTCGAGGACACTGCCAGGCGGGGAGTTTGACTGGGGCGGTACATCTGTCAAAGAATAACGCAGGTGTCCTAAGGCCAGCTCAGCGAGGACAGAAACCTCGCGTGGAGCAAAAGGGCAAAAGCTGGCTTGATCCAGATGTTCAGTACGCATAGGGACTGCGAAAGCACGGCCTATCGATCCTTTAGTATAAAGAGTTTTTAGCAAGAGGTGCCAGAAAAGTTACCACAGGGATAACTGGCTTGTGGCAGCCAAGCGTTCATAGCGACGTTGCTTTTTGATCCTTCGATGTCGGCTCTTCCTATCATTGCGAAGCAAAATTCGCCAAGCGTTGGATTGTTCACCCATCAAAAGGGAACGTGAGCTGGGTTTAGACCGTCGTGAGACAGGTTAGTTTTACCCTACTGATGGCTTGTCGTTGCGATAGTAATACTGCTCAGTACGAGAGGAACCGCAGTTTCGGACATTTGGTTCATGCACTCGGCCGAGCGGCCGGTGGTGCGAAGCTACCATCCGCGGGATTATGCCTGAACGCCTCTAAGGCCGAAGCCAGCCTAGCCGAATCCGGCAAGGATATGCTCACTGTGGAGCCCCGAGAGTCGGGAGGCTCTAAACAATGTGACTTTACTAGTCGCGCTTTACATCGTAAGGTGCGACGTCGAAGCCCATTTGAATCGCAGAGATCGGTGCGGTCGGTTTAACACGTGCACCACGGCTCTGAAGGTTCGAATTTACCTCAGTTCGATGTCGGGGCTCGGAATAGTCTGTAGACGACTTCCGTTCCTGGCGGGGTGTTGTGCTCGGTAGAGCAGCGTCGTGCTGCGATCTGTTGAGACTCAGCCCTACGCCAGGTGATTCGTCCGAGGACGAAATCGTCGTTTTTCGATTCGATACTGTTATTTTATTTATTTTTTTAATTTATCGTAAGTATGTTCGTCACATAGATACACCTACCTACATACATCTAACAAATTCATATTTTATACTTTAAACCACTCAACGTAAGTATATTCGTCACATTTGATTTCTATACCTATAGTAAGTATGTTCGTCACATTCGATTCTATACATCTATAGGTTTTTTTTTTTTTTAAATTTAACGTAAGTATGTTCGTCACATAGATACACCTACCTACATACATCTAACAAATTCATATTTTATACTTTAAATCACTCGACGTAAGTATATTCGTCACATTTGATTTCTATACCTATAGTAAGTATGTTCGTCACATAGATACACCTACCTACATACCTACATTCAACGTAAGTATATTCGTCACATTGATTTCTATACCTATAGTAAGAATGTTTCGTCACATCGATTCTTACATTTATAGGTATGTAAGTATGTTCGTCCACATCTATATTTGGCTATCTTCACGATATAGATATTTTTAAGCTAAAAATATAATCATTATAAACACATAGGGTAAATGCCCACTAATTGGACACTACTAGTCATTGGACAGAACACAATTAAACTTTAAAATCTAAGGTTTCTCAAAAAACTAGAACATTGGTACTGATCTCTTTCTAAACTCTGCTTTTTGACAAAACTTTTGTATAAAACATTTTTAATAAATTCAGTTCAGTAGTTAAAAAATTTAAATTTAAATAACTTTATCCCAAGAAAAGCGAATACATAAAACCAAGATTCGTCCAATTTGATGCAGTCTTTTTCCTTTTAAACAAAAGGTAATATAAAGTATAATTTTGATGATTTAATAAGAGTTTTAAGAATGTAATATAAAACATATACATATTAAAACAAACAAGAAAAGAATAATTATAGCCGATATCTTTGTAAATGTGGTCATTAAGCATTCAAAACCTTCGAAAGATTCTTAACTGTCCAATGACAGGGCATTTACCTATTGACAATTTCTCTTTTAGATACATACCTACCTATAATTCTGTAATTATTAGCCAAAATAAAATTTTCAACAAAAATCAATTGTTTGATGTGTTCCCGTATGTACTTTAGGTACCTTACCTTTTTTTTTTGTATAGACACTAGCTTTTGCCCGCGACTTCGTCCGCGTGTTTAAATTTATACATACAAAAGTTTTTCCGCTAACTCCCGTTCCCGTGGGAATTTCTCAAATTACAGCATAACTAAACTTTATATTTACTAAGGTACCTGCATGCCAAATTCAAGCGTCTAACTTAAGCGGTTTGATTTTTCATACAAAAGGATTTTCCCGCTAATTCCCGTTCCGTGGGAATTTCGGGAATTCCTTTCTTAGTGCACCCCTACGGTACCTAAGCTACGTCCCTTCCAAATTTCAAGTGCCTACGTTTAGCCGTTTGGGCTGTGCGTTGATATGTCAGTCAGTCAGTCAGTCAGTCAGTTTCTCCTTTTATATATATAGATTACTTAACAACTACTTACTTTATTTATTTATTTCAATCTAATAATCTTATCTACCTACTTATAGCTAATTATGTACAATGCTACCCGCATGAACTCAATCGGAGAACATGAGAAAATGTCTATAATTTCTGCATATTAAAGTTATCTACATTCATTTCATATTGTTTAGGTATCATCACTATTCTAATGAACTAATTACCAAAATGTACAGCTACATGCACAGTTTGCACAATGTATTTCTTAATAATTTGTGTACCTATATGGGATGACATAACTGAAAATGTAAGATAAACAACATTCAATTCAAAATTAATATATTTTGTATCTATTATTCACCATCTTAATGTATTGACTGTATTTACATGCATAAACATTGCAAGAAATTTAATAAAATACAAAATTATCATTTCAAGTCTACGATGAAAAAACTTAATAATAATTTTTATTCTCATATATATGTTAAATACTTTAATTGTTAATGCTTTTGACATTATGTACAGTCCCACCCTGATGTATTTATATTATTAAAATATCAAACATTATACATAAATTCAACTCTTGATTTTGTTCCGTTGAAAAATTTTCACTTCACAAAAAACAATGTAATATTAAATATGTATGTAGGTAATTTTATGATAAAATAAAAGAATTCTTATTAGAATCATACTAGAAAGTAGAAATCATACTATGTAGTTGGTTTGATTAAGTAAACACAATAATTACATAAGTAACATCACCTTTCTATAAAATAATATAAACGGTTACTTATTTACTTTATTTATTTGCTTAATTTTGACAAACTAACAATTAGCTAGTTTTTATACAAAGATTGTTGTAATACATGTAATTTTAGTTAAATGAATAAAACAAAACCCATTTTATAAATTTAATGAATTATTTACAAGTATGCAGATAGATAGGTACACAATACCTATATTACTCAGTATTTAATTCGCATATTAATTTTGCCACTTATTATTTCACTTTATTTTCACATATTCACTATAATAATACAATTGAATCGAGTAAGTAAAGTATGTAAGTCTTACCTGGGTACAATCTCATTTAACAATTTCAAAAACATTATCTATGTGGTTTCATTCGACGAACGAAGATGACATCCATTGTAATTAATGTTTAATTTATCCTCACTTTTCAATTGTCTCCTCATATTCTGAAATATAACACATTTAATTAAATAATTACACAACACAGATAAGTTTGTTGACAAATTCATATTTTTTCAATACGATTACTTTGACATTTGTCGTTTGACGTGTGAACTTTTAAAACTTTTTATGGCTCTGGTTTCAGTTATCAAATTGTTTTTTGTTTTTTTTTTTTTTTAAATGAATGAATGATTGTCGTATGATACTGTATTTGACGTTTCACGTGCGTGAAGGCAAATGAGTAAAATATTACTATTATTAAATAAGAATTTGTTTCCGTTGATATGCTTAATAAAATAAATATGTTCCTAATTTTATTAAACTAGAATTTTATTGTTAGTTTTGTTTTTGAACGAGTATGGAAATTATTGTGATTACTAAAATAGTTAGTGTTGTTTTTGAACGAATGTGAAACTGTCAATATTTTTCTCTGGTACCCCGCGCACAGGATTTTGTATTAATAATCTTGATTTGTAAGAAAAATTACTGTAATGGAGCATTACAAAATATAAAGTAATGTTTATAAAGTGAAGACTGGTGTTTTCCTGATAGTGTTAAGCTTTCATGTGATTTTTTTTTTTCTATAAGTAATAAATGAATGATTGTCCGTATGATACTGTCTGTATAAAGCCTTGCATACATTGTGTGACTTGATTTTGATTGATTTATTTTTTTAAATTAGTGTTTCATTGGGTGTATGGTTGGTGAAATATTTGGTGGTTTGTTGGTGCTGTTACACTTTAATAGTATGTAATAGTGTTAATGTATACAATGCACTATCTTATTTTTAATCTGTGCACAAACTGTGTAATTTGTCTATGAAGTTTATATTTTGCTATTTTGTCTATTGCAAATGGCGTACGGTTTAAGTGCAACAAGTTAATATTGTTCGGTTGTTCTAAAATCTAATATTGTGGAGAGTACAAAATAAAAACCTTCTTAACTAGGTACCTAGGTTATTTAGACGTGGCTTCATTTAACCGCATCAAACGCATTAAACGTCAAAGTTGTGAAGAGTATTATGTATTGTTGTTACAATTTATCTTATTTATTTTAAAAATTCTTGAATTTCTATTAAGTAGGTAGGATGTTGATGATGTTTAGCCGAGTGTGACGCTTGATGGTCTTGTAACATAGTAGGTAAGTAAATTTGCGGTTCATATCTATTCCCGGTCACAGGCGGCAGGGAGGGAGGGCGGGCAAAAAAGAAAAGGTATCGCGTCGAATTGGAGACAGTTGGGTGTGGTGTGGTGTGGTTATGTACTTACGGTAAGGTTAGATTACGGGGCGGGGCGAAATTGGTTTGTTGTTTGTTGTGCGTTTTGAATGGTAGGTAGGTACTTGATATAGGTGTATGGTGAGGCGGTGGGTGTGGTTGTTAATAAAAATTGGTTTGTTGTTGTGCGTGTTGAATGAATTAGTTTGTATGTATGTATGTGTATATAGGTAGGTAGTTGATATAGGTGTGGCACGTAGGTAGGTACCCAATATCGCTTTTCTACACTAATATTATAAAGAGAAAGGAAAGATTTGTACCTATTTTTGTATGTTTGTGATGAATAGGCTCAAAAGTTACTGGGCCAGAATTCTTTCACCAATAGAATGCTACATTCTTCCAATTTGACATAGGCTACATTTCATTTAGGAAAAAAACCTTGGTAAAATTTGAACAATTTAATTGTCTACCCCGTGCGAAGCCGGGACGGGCTGCTAGTGTATTATATAGGTATTTAAATTTGAATGAAGATGTTTGTGTTACGTTTATAGGCCGGGCGGTAGGTACCTAATATAGGTGTGTAATTGGCAAGAAGTTTGTATGTGTAGGTATATACCTACCTAATATTATTTGCCTTGTTTAGCTTGCTATTTAATTAGATCCATTCTTCTGTAAAACTAACTATAACTCTAAACAGTTCTGTGAGGGGGGCCGGAGTCCTGTAACACAGGGAATCCTAGTACAGGATCCGTCCTCTCACTTTGGCTTTTGAATACTAACTATTATTGAAATATATGTATTATGCTAATAAATTGAAAAAGTCATTGTGAATGGAAATAAATGCTTATTATTATTATTACAGGTGTGTGTAAAGGCTAGTAAGTAAGTAAGTATGTATGTAGGCAGGCAGGCAGGTAGGTAGGTAGGTAGGTAGGTACCTAGTATAGGTATGTGTGTAGGTGGGTACCGTGTGGGGGGGGGGGGGGGGGGATGTGTGTAATTGGCAGGAAGTTTGTATGTGTAGGTATGTATATACCTACCTAATAACATAATAATTATATTTCATTGGTATTTGCCTTGTTTAGCTTGCTATTTAATTAGATCCATTCTTCTGTAAAACTTACTCTAACTCAAACAGTTCTGTGAGGGAGGCCGGAGTCCTGGCTGGCTGGCTGGCTGGCTGGCTGGCTGGCTGGCAGGTAGGTACCTAGTATAGGTATATGTGTGTAGGCAGGTACCTAATACAGGTGGGGGGGGGGGAGGTTTAGGCTAGTAGGTAGGTACCTATTATGGTATGTGTGTAGGTCGGGTACCTAGTATAGGTATGTGTGTGTAGGCAGGTGCCTAATACAGGTGGTGTGTGTGTGTGCGGGGGGGGGGGGGGGGGGGGGGGGGGGGGGGTCTCCTATGTGATTACAGGCGTGTGTATAGTAGGCTAGTAAGTAGATAGGTATATGCATAGGCTAGTAAGTATGTATGCATGTAGGAAGGAAGGTAGGTAGGTAGGTAGGTACCTACCTAATATAGGTATATGTGCAAGTTTATCCAGATTTTTGTTCAATATGTTATCTACTTATATTCTTGGCTTGGTTAGGTTATTTTTTTGTTTTTTTGGCTTGGTTAGGGTTAGGTTAGGCTTTTGGTTGGGTACTAATCTTAACCAATCAAATCTTAACAAATTTAATAATCTGATATTTTGAAATGTTGCATATTAGAAATATTTTTGAGCCCAAGCTTTTTTTTCTTTTGTTAGTAGTAAATTTTTTGTTTTAAAGTTGTAATTTTTTAAATTTAAATATTTTTTTTTTCTTTTTTTGAGGGGTATGCATTAGGCGCCTAACCCTTTTAAACCTAACCCTTTTTAACCTTACCCTTTTTAACCTAACCTTTTTTAACCTAACCTTTTTTAACCTAACTCTTTTTTTAGTAATTTATGTAATGTAATTTCCTAACCTAAGCCTTTTTAACCTAACCTTTTTTAACCTAACCCTTTTTAACCTAACCTTTTTTAACCTAACCCTTTTTAACCTAACTCTTTTTAACCTAACCTTTTTAACCTTACCCTTAACCAATAGAAAATATCAAGGACGCTGATTAAGTAAGTCAGAGGGTAAACAAACAATTTTCAACCTAATCTTTCCTAACCTAACCTATCCTTTTCCTAACCTATCCTTTTCCTAACCTAACCTTTCCTAACCTATCTTTTTTTAACTTGTTTATTGTACTTTTTTAAAAGATAATCTAACCTTTTGTGTTTCTTTTGTCCACAGGTAATTATTTTTCGCTACCATATCTCCATTTTTATTGGACGGATTTGAGGTCAGACTCTCATGGTGAGTAAAAAAAAATTTTTTTTTGTTTTTTTTTTTGTTTTTTTTTTTTTTTTTCCTATATACCTACTTGCGCACGCGCAGGCGCATGCACGCAAGCATCTTTTTGGTAGGAAATGCCCTGGCTGTGCTCGGAAATAAACAAGTTAAAACTGAAGAATGAAGATCCAGCGAGTCTGTTAGCCTGTTTATCGTTTGTATGGACAGAGCAAAACGGCGCGCGGTTCGGTGAAAAGTGGAAGGGTAGGGTGTGCGCGGCGCGCGGTCTGCGCGTGCGCATGTCATACCTATTGTGTGTCGCTGTTTAGTATAAAACTCTCGACATTGCAGTCACCGAATCTTCAGGGGAGCAGTCGCGCATGTACTTGTAAGTGCAAGCAGTCGGTTCTCTTAGTAAGTTTTAACAGTGTTGTTTTTGGTTTTAGAGTCCGTTTGGTGATTTTTTTGTAAATAAGAGTAATGGGACTTCGTTATTTTGAACGACGAATTCACATGAAATTATTGTATCGCCTCGAAAAACTCTTCTGGTACACTTTGTGGATCGACAGATGCGTAATTTTGACGTATCCGTACTGATGGTCCCTGACGTTTGGTTGAGCGTGTTGTTCTCCTCCATAACCAATATTTTGGGGTTTTTTTTTTTGTTTATTTCAGGTTGTGACTTCTCTAGCTCCGGGCTGTCATCGTTTTGAATCGCGTTTCATTGTTAGTAGAGTATAATATACAACGTGAATAGTTCATCTATGCGAACGTTCGATTTGGGCGCTCTTTTTTTTAAGCGCTTGTGCGGCGTGTCTTTCACGTAGTTTAGTTACAGCGTGATTTGTACACAAAACACATTAAGATGTCTCTGTGTCTACTTACATTCTCAAGTCACGCTTCGTTCGTCGGTTTAACGATGAACGAAGACGTCGAATTGATGGGCACGAACGCCGCGCCCTCTGACGGGGGGTTTATCTCCTCCTCAAGAGTATATAAGTGCGCGCGCGCGAGCTCAGTCTTAATTGACGAATGTGTAAGCTCCCTGGTTGATCCTGCCAGTAGTTATATGCTTGTCTCAAAGATTAAGCCATGCATGTCTCAGTGCAAGCCGTATTAAGGCGATACCGCGAATGGCTCAATATATCAGTTTTGGTTCCTTAGATCTTACTCAGTTACTTGGATAACTGTGGTAATTCTAGAGCTAATACATGCAATCAGAACTCTGACCAGTGATGGGATGAGTGCTTTTATTAGATCAAAACCAATCGGCGGAGGGCCTCGCGTCCGAAGTCGTTAATTTTGATGAATCTGGATAACTTTTGCCGATCGCACGGTCCAGCACCGGCGACGCATCTTTCAAATGTCTGCCTTATCAACTTTCGATGGTAGTTTCTGCGACTACCATGGTTGTCACGGGTAACGGGGAATCAGGGTTCGATTCCGGAGAGGGAGCCTGAGAAACGGCTACCACATCCAAGGAAGGCAGCAGGCGCGCAAATTACCCACTCCCGGCACGGGGAGGTAGTGACGAAAAATAACGATACGGGACTCTTACGAGGCCTCGTAATCGGAATGAGTACACTTTAAATATTTTAACGAGGAACAATTGGAGGGCAAGTCTGGTGCCAGCAGCCGCGGTAATTCCAGCTCCAATAGCGTATACTAAAATTGTTGCGGTTAAAAAGCTCGTAGTTGCATTTGTGCGCCGCGCTGTCGGTGCACCGCATCCGCGGTGATACTGACACGTTTGCGGAGCATATCGTCGGTGAGCCGACGGTAAAACGTCGGTTCAATATCAAAATCCTATCGCGGTGCTCTTCAGTGAGTGTCGAGATGGGCCGACAATTTTACTTTGAACAAATTAGAGTGCTCAAAGCGGGCTCAAAATGCTGCTTGAATATTTCGTGCATGGAATAATAGAATATGATCTCGGTTCTATTTTGTTGGTTTTCAGAACTCCGAGGTAATGATTAATAGGGATAACTGGGGGCATTCGTATTGCGACGTTAGAGGTGAAATTCTTGGATCGTCGCAAGACGAACATCAGCGAAAGCATTTGCCAAAGGTGTTTTCATCAATCAAGAACGAAAGTTAGAGGTTCGAAGGCGATTAGATACCGCCCTAGTTCTAACCGTAAATATGTCATCTAGCGATCCGCCGACGTTACTACAATGGCTCGGCGGGCAGCTTCCGGGAAACCAAAGATTTTGGACTCCGGGGGGAGTATGGTTGCAAAGCTGAAACTTAAAGGAATTGACGGAAGGGCACCACCAGGAGTGGAGCCTGCGGCTTAATTTGACTCAACACGGGAAATCTCACCAGGCCCGGACACCGGAAGGATTGACAGATTAACAGCTCTTTCTTGATTCGGTGGGTGGTGGTGCATGGCCGTTCTTAGTTGGTGGAGCGATTTGTCTGGTTAATTCCGGTAACGAACGAGACTCTAGCCTGCTAAATAGGCGTCGTCATTTAGGTGTGCGTGGCTCTGTCACGCAACTCACTGGCGACGTATTAAAATTCTTCTTAGAGGGACCGGCGGCTTCGAGCCGCACGAGATTGAGCAATAACAGGTCTGTGATGCCCTTAGATGTCCTGGGCCGCACGCGCGCTACACTGAAGGAATCAGCATGTTCTCCCAGGCCTAGAGGCCCGGGCAACCCGTTGAAACTCCTTCGTGCTGGGGATTGGGGTTTGCAATTATCCCCCATAAACGAGGAATTCCTAGTAAGCGCGAGTCATAAGCTCGCGTTGATTACGTCCCTGCCCTTTGTACACACCGCCCGTCGCTACTACCGATTGAATGA
>JAVAXP010000032.1:29496-39496 GCA_031163375.1 Conogethes punctiferalis | reverse complement strand
AAAATTTTCAACAAAAATCAATTGTTTGATGTGTTCCCGTATGTACTTTAGGTACCTTACCTTTTTTTTTTATATAGACATTACTTAACAACTACTTACTTTATTTATTTATTTCAATCTAATAATCTTATCTACCTACTTATAGCTAATTATGTACAATGCTACCCGCATGAACTCAATCGGAGAACATGAGAAAATGTCTATAATTTCTGCATATTAAAGTTATCTACATTCATTTCATATTGTTTAGGTATCATCACTATTCTAATGAACTAATTACCAAAATGTACAGCTACATGCACAGTTTGCACAATGTATTTCTTAATAATTTGTGTACCTATATGGGATGACATAACTGAAAATGTAAGAATAAACAACATTCAATTCAAAATTAATATATTTTGTATCTATTATTCACCATCTTAATGTATTGACTGTATTTACATGCATAAACATTGCAAGAAATTTAATAAAATACAAAATTATCATTTCAAGTCTACGATGAAAAAACTTAATAATAATTTTTATTCTCATATATATGTAAATATTTAATTGTTAATGCTTTTGACATTATGTACAGTCCCACCCTGATGTATTTATATTATTAAAATATCAAACATTATACATAAATTCAACTCTTGATTTTGTTCCGTTGAAAAATTTTCACTTCACAAAAACAATGTAATTTAAATATGTATGTAGGTAATTTTATGATAAAATAAAAGAATTCTTATTAGAATCATACTAGAAAGTAGAAATCATACTATGTAGTTGGTTTGATTTAAGTAAACACAATAATTACATAAGTAACATCACCTTTCTATAAAATAATATAAACGGTTACTTATTTACTTTATTTATTTGCTTAATTTTGACACAACTAACAATTAGCTAGTTTTTATACAAAGATTGTTGTAAATACATGTAAATTTTAGTTAAATGAATAAAACAAAACACCATTTTATAAATTTAATGAATTATTTACAAGTATGCAGATAGATAGGTACACAATACCTATATTACTCAGTATTTAATTCGCATATTAATTTTGCCACTTATTATTTCACTTTATTTTCACATATTCACTATAATAATACAATTGAATCGAGTAAGTAAAGTATGTAAGTCTTACCTGGGTACAATCTCATTTAACAATTTCAAAAACATTATCTATGTGGTTTCATTCGACGAACGAAGATGACATCCATTGTAATTAATGTTTAATTTATCCTCACTTTTCAATTGTCTCCTCATATTCTGAAATATAACACATTTAATTAAATAATTACACAACACAGATAAGTTTGTTGACAAATTCATATTTTTTCAATACGATTACTTTGACATTTGTCGTTTGACGTGTGAACTTTTAAAACTTTTTATGGCTCTGGTTTCAGTTATCAAATTGTTTTTTGTTTTTTTTTTTTTTTAAATGAATGAATGATTGTCGTATGATACTGTATTTGACGTTTCACGTGCGTGAAGGCAAATGAGTAAAATATTACTATTATTAAATAAGAATTTGTTTCCGTTGATATGCTTAATAAAATAAATATGTTCCTAATTTTATTAAACTAGAATTTTATTGTTAGTTTTGTTTTTGAACGAGTATGGAAATTATTGTGATTACTAAAATAGTTAGTGTTGTTTTTGAACGAATGTGAAACTGTCAATATTTTTCTCTGGTACCCCGCGCACAGGATTTTGTATTAATAATCTTGATTTGTAAGAAAAATTACTGTAATGGAGCATTACAAAATATAAAGTAATGTTTATAAAGTGAAGACTGGTGTTTTCCTGATAGTGTTAAGCTTTCATGTGATTTTTTTTTTTCTATAAGTAATAAATGAATGATTGTCCGTATGATACTGTCTGTATAAAGCCTTGCATACATTGTGTGACTTGATTTTGATTGATTTATTTTTTTAAATTAGTGTTTCATTGGGTGTATGGTTGGTGAAATATTTGGTGGTTTGTTGGTGCTGTTACACTTTAATAGTATGTAATAGTGTTAATGTATACAATGCACTATCTTATTTTTAATCTGTGCACAAACTGTGTAATTTGTCTATGAAGTTTATATTTTGCTATTTTGTCTATTGCAAATGGCGTACGGTTTAAGTGCAACAAGTTAATATTGTTCGGTTGTTCTAAAATCTAATATTGTGGAGAGTACAAAATAAAAACCTTCTTAACTAGGTACCTAGGTTATTTAGACGTGGCTTCATTTAACCGCATCAAACGCATTAAACGTCAAAGTTGTGAAGAGTATTATGTATTGTTGTTACAATTTATCTTATTTATTTTAAAAATTCTTGAATTTCTATTAAGTAGGTAGGATGTTGATGATGTTTAGCCGAGTGTGACGCTTGATGGTCTTGTAACATAGTAGGTAAGTAAATTTGCGGTTCATATCTATTCCCGGTCACAGGCGGCAGGGAGGGAGGGCGGGCAAAAAAGAAAAGGTATCGCGTCGAATTGGAGACAGTTGGGTGTGGTGTGGTGTGGTTATGTACTTACGGTAAGGTTAGATTACGGGGCGGGGCGAAATTGGTTTGTTGTTTGTTGTGCGTTTTGAATGGTAGGTAGGTACTTGATATAGGTGTATGGTGAGGCGGTGGGTGTGGTTGTTAATAAAAATTGGTTTGTTGTTGTGCGTGTTGAATGAATTAGTTTGTATGTATGTATGTGTATATAGGTAGGTAGTTGATATAGGTGTGGCACGTAGGTAGGTACCCAATATCGCTTTTCTACACTAATATTATAAAGAGAAAGGAAAGATTTGTACCTATTTTTGTATGTTTGTGATGAATAGGCTCAAAAGTTACTGGGCCAGAATTCTTTCACCAATAGAATGCTACATTCTTCCAATTTGACATAGGCTACATTTCATTTAGGAAAAAAACCTTGGTAAAATTTGAACAATTTAATTGTCTACCCCGTGCGAAGCCGGGACGGGCTGCTAGTGTATTATATAGGTATTTAAATTTGAATGAAGATGTTTGTGTTACGTTTATAGGCCGGGCGGTAGGTACCTAATATAGGTGTGTAATTGGCAAGAAGTTTGTATGTGTAGGTATATACCTACCTAATATTATTTGCCTTGTTTAGCTTGCTATTTAATTAGATCCATTCTTCTGTAAAACTAACTATAACTCTAAACAGTTCTGTGAGGGGGGCCGGAGTCCTGTAACACAGGGAATCCTAGTACAGGATCCGTCCTCTCACTTTGGCTTTTGAATACTAACTATTATTGAAATATATGTATTATGCTAATAAATTGAAAAAGTCATTGTGAATGGAAATAAATGCTTATTATTATTATTACAGGTGTGTGTAAAGGCTAGTAAGTAAGTAAGTATGTATGTAGGCAGGCAGGCAGGTAGGTAGGTAGGTAGGTAGGTACCTAGTATAGGTATGTGTGTAGGTGGGTACCGTGTGGGGGGGGGGGGGGGGGGGGGATGTGTGTAATTGGCAGGAAGTTTGTATGTGTAGGTATGTATATACCTACCTAATAACATAATAATTATATTTCATTGGTATTTGCCTTGTTTAGCTTGCTATTTAATTAGATCCATTCTTCTGTAAAACTTACTCTAACTCAAACAGTTCTGTGAGGGAGGCCGGAGTCCTGGCTGGCTGGCTGGCTGGCTGGCTGGCTGGCTGGCAGGTAGGTACCTAGTATAGGTATATGTGTGTAGGCAGGTACCTAATACAGGTGGGGGGGGGGGGGGTTTAGGCTAGTAGGTAGGTACCTATTATGGTATGTGTGTAGGTGGGTACCTAGTATAGGTATGTGTGTGTAGGCAGGTGCCTAATACAGGTGTGTGTGTGTGTGCGGGGGGGGGGGGGGGGGGGGGGGGTCTCCTATGTGATTACAGGCGTGTGTATAGTAGGCTAGTAAGTAGATAGGTATATGCATAGGCTAGTAAGTAAGTATGCATGTAGGAAGGAAGGTAGGTAGGTAGGTAGGTACCTACCTAATATAGGTATATGTGCAAGTTTATCCAGATTTTTGTTCAATATGTTATCTACTTATATTCTTGGCTTGGTTAGGTTATTTTTTTGTTTTTTTTGGCTTGGTTAGGGTTAGGTTAGGCTTTTGGTTGGGTTAGGTTAGGTTAGGTTAGGTTAGGTTAGGTTAGGTTAGGTTTTTTTTTTTTTTTTTTTTTTTTTTTTTTGGTTTGGTGGTTTTCATTATTATTGTGATTTTCTACAGGTTTCTTTGTAACTATTGGTGATTTTATGGACAAAAGATGCTAGGTTTCCGCTAAAGGATACGGAAATTGGGTACAACGAGGCGGTTTCTCTTGCATGACAAGAGCTATAGGTGCAAGAGTGAAATTAGACGGAAGTTACAATAGAAGAGAACATAGAATTTTAGAATAGGAACAATTTTGTAGATGTTACAATGGATAGAAATATCAAGAAGAATTTGGGATAGATAGATTACTTAAATTACAAGAGGTGTGAGGCGGGTGTGTCCTCACGTACCATAATCTGTCTGGTCACGTATTCTTGCCATCATAGCCTTAATTCGGGGACAAGATTTTGAGTTAGTGGCGCTGTGCTTCGTGTCACCTTTGGTGCCAGTTTTGGTGTTGAATTTGGCACAATTGAAGCACTTGCGCTTCTCGGGGTTATCCTTATGGGGACAGGTGTCGATCTGGTGACCTTCACTTGCGCAGAAAGCACAGGGTTTCGACTCGGTGGTACACTTGGCCTTGGTATGGCCAAACTGAAGGCACTTGTAGCACTGGACGAACCGGCTGAAATCTTCAACGTGGACACGAGAGTGGTCCACGTTGATCTTGCCAAGTGCCAGGATGTTGCGGCGCTCGTCCGGTGCTACTTCAATCACAGCGTTGTAAAGCTGTGGGTTACGGTTTTTGGTCAAAAAGCAGAGACGCTCGACTTTGATGGTGTTCTGGTACTGAATGACGTCCAGAAGTTCCTCACGAGTGATTTCCTTCGAGACGCCCTTCAGTACCATCAGGGGTGGGCGGCGCTTGGCCTCCTCGGCGCTGAAGCCAGGGGCGGCCTTGGTGCGAGAGATAGTCTCCTGGCACTGCTCGGGTCGTTCAAATTCAACGCGGATTTTGCCGTTGCTAATGGGGAGTATCTTGGTTGGCGCATACTTGGTCTTTTTGAACGACACTTTGCGTTTCCAGGCAGAGACTATCTCCTGGGGCTTCTGGTTTATATCATCGGCGCAGACTATGATGGCGGGTTTGGTCACGAGAGGGGGTATGGTCGACTTGGCCATCGAGGCGTAGGAGGGGGTCGACGGTGCTGAAGGAGTGGCGGGGGACGATGTAAGTGCCTCCTTGAAAGCGGCCAATTCGGCTTTGACCGCTCCAATGATCTCGTCCTTCAGACCGTCAGTTGACTCCCTCACCTCGCAAATCGACTCGTGCAAGGTGGTGTCTTTGGACTCGGCGACGAATTTATCTTTAAGTTCACCGTAGAGATATTCAAGTCCATAGCGCAACTCATCGGTACATTTGTAGATGGTTTGTTTATTTTCTTTGGTCAGGGACTTCCCTTGACCTAGGCAATCGTTGATAGTAAGCAGTATTTCTTTGGACACCTTGTAATAGGCGTCGAAACTCGTCATGTCCATATGAGACACGCATAATTTGATGGGAGGGTCCTTCTCCTTCTGAGTCGCCATGGCTACTTGGTGATTTTCGCCGAAGACAACACAGAGACAAAGGACGCAAAAAGCAGAGAGTAGATCGCAGTATTCGCAAAGTCACTTATCGCATCGATCGCAGTTGTTCGCAGTACACAGCTCTTTGGCCGCCGGTCCTGCCACTCCGTTACGGTGGTCAGGAACCGGACGTTTCCAGGGGACGCGACGTGGACGCAAGCTGTGGGGGGCCCCCCGGTTAGGTTAGGTTAGGTTAGGTTAGGTTAGGTTAGGTTAGGTTAGGTTAGGTTAGGTTAGGTTAGGTTAGGTTAGGTTAGGTTAGGTTAGGTTAGGTTAGGTTAGGTTAGGTTAGGTTAGGTTAGGTTAGGTTAGGTTAGGTTAGGTTAGGTTAGGTTAGGTTAGGTTAGGTTAGGTTAGGTTAGGTTAGGTTAGGTTAGGTTAGGTTAGGTTAGGTTAGGTTAGGTTAGGTTAGGTTAGGTTAGGTTAGGTTAGGTTAGGTTAGGTTAGGTTAGGTTAGGTTAGGTTAGGTTAGGTTAGGTTAGGTTAGGTTAGGTTAGGTTAGGTTAGGTTAGGTTAGGTTAGGTTAGGTTAGGTTAGGTTAGGTTAGGTTAGGTTAGGTTAGGTTAGGTTAGGTTAGGTTAGGTTAGGTTAGGTTAGGTTTTTTTTTTTTTTTTTTTTTTTTTTTTTTTTTTTTTTTTTTTTTTTTTTTTTTTTTTAGTAAGTTTTGGGCAAATTTATTGAATTTTCTGTACATGTTTTCTCGGATATTGGACTATTGAGACGCTGGACATTCTATAACGACGTAGAATATTAGTAAGTATTTACAATATGGTAGCTCCTCTAGCGTGACCAGAGCTATAACAAAAGAGAAGTTTGTTGGGACACAGTCAGAGAAATACAGAAGAATTTTCTAGGTGAGTTGGGAAGATAGTTTGTAGAAGGGACTTAGGGGCAAGATATTTGTCAGTTGAAAATTTAGGAAGAGAAGATTAGAGTTTGGGTGGCATTTGGGACTAAGAAGAGATTTTCTAGTCCCCGTAATCGGTTTGGTCTTGAAGGCGGGCCATCATCGCCTTGATACGAGGACACTGGCGGGCGTTGGTAGCGTTGTGGGTCACATCGCCTCTGGTGCACATCTTCGCGTTGTACTTAGCGCAATTGTAGCACTTACGCTTTGTCGCGTCGGTCTTATTGGGGCACTCAGAGACTTGATGTCCCTCACTAGCGCAATGGGCACAGGGCTTTTTCTCCGCGGTGCATTTTGCCTTGGTGTGCCCGTATTGTAGGCACAGGTGGCACTGTACAAACCGGCTGAAGTCCTCAACGTGGACACGGCTGTGATCCACGTTGAGTCTCCCGAGAGCGAGGATGGTGGTACGCATCTCGGGAGTAACCTCCAGCACGGCGTTGTACAGGGTGGTATTCTTGTTTGTGGTGAGGAAGCATAGTCGAGCAATAGACACATCATTTTGGCACTGCAGGACGTCCAGTAATTCGTCCTTGGACACGTCTTTCGGGATCCCCTTAAGGATCATGAGTGGGGGTCTCCTTTTAGCGGGCTCTGCAGAAAAGCCTTTGATGGCCTTTGTGCGATTGATGGTCTCGTTACAGTGCTCGTGCTTCTCAAACTCGACGCGCAGTTTCCCGTTTGAGATGGGCTGTATCTTTACCGGGGCGTACTTTTGTTTCCGGAAGGAAACAACCTTCTTCCACTCAGATACGACCTCGGTTGGCTTTTTTGAGACATCGTCAGCCGTTACGATGATGGCCGGCTTTGTTCGGGGCGCTGGTTGGTTCTTCTTCGTGGCTACGGAGGCATAGGACACCGCAGGAGCGGCTCCCAAAGAGTTATGAGGCTCAGAAGGCCTCATCCCATCTTTGAAGGAGGCGAGTTCAGACCTGACGGCCTGCAATATCTCCTCCTTCAAGCCCGACGTAGTCTCGCGGACCTCAGATATGGATTCGTGTAGGGATGCTTCTTTGGCTTCTGCTACGAATTGGTCCTTGAGTTCGCCGTAAAGGAACTCTAACCCGTACAGTAAGAAGTCCGTGCATTTTAAAATGCAATGCTTGTTTTCCTTGGTGAGAGACTTGTTCGCACCAAGGCAGTCATTGATGGTATGTATGACGTCTTTTGTTGTTTTATAGTAGGCTTTAAAGTCGGTTAGCTCATCCAGTTCGTGGGTCATCTTAATGACCACGTTCTCACGTTGGGTAGTCATCTTGGGATTCTCAATGATAGCAGGTATTCGCAATTTGTTCGCAATCGGTGCACAGAGCTCTTCAGCCGCCGGCCTGCCACTCCGTTACGGTGGTCAGGACGCGACGTTGCCCAGGGGACGCGACGTGGACGCAAGCTCTGTGGGGGGTCCCCCGGTTAGGTTAGGTTAGGTTAGGTTAGGTTAGGTTAGGTTAGGTTAGGTTAGGTTAGGTTAGGTTAGGTTAGGTTAGGTTAGGTTAGGTTAGGTTAGGTTAGGTTAGGTTAGGTTAGGTTAGGTTAGGTTAGGTTAGGTTAGGTTAGGTTAGGTTAGGTTAGGTTAGGTTAGGTTAGGTTAGGTTAGGTTAGGTTAGGTTAGGTTAGGTTAGGTTAGGTTAGGTTAGGTTAGGTTAGGTTAGGTTAGGTTTTTTTTTTTTTTTTTTTTTTTTTTTTTTTTTTTTGATTAGTTTTGGTCAAGATTTTGGAAGATATCTGTACAATTTTTCTATGTTTGTTAGCTATTTTTGGGACGCTTGAACTGTTTGTAGAGACGAAGATTAGAAAACTTCTCTTGCGTGACAAGAGCTATTGGAGAATAGGTATTACGAAGGGAGAAGACATAGAAAGACAGAAATGATAGAAGGGATAGAATTGGAGAAATGTTGTAGATGGTGCAAATTTGCTAAAAATTTAGTCTTAAGAAGATAAAATGCAGAAGATGACTTTGGGATCAGAATGGAAAGTGAAGAAGAGAGGTTCACTTTCCGTAGTCCGTCTGGTCTTGTAAGCGTGTCATCATCGCTTTGATGCGGGGACACTGCCGGGTGTTGGTGGCGTTATGAGCAACATCGCCCTTAGTACACATTTTGGCGTGGTATTTGGTACAATTGTAGCATTTCTTTTTATTTGGGTCGCTCTTATGTGGACAATCGGGGAGACGATGCCCTTCGCTCGCGCAATGGGCACAGGGCTTTTTGTCGCTCGTACACTTTGCCTTCGTGTGTCCGTACTGAAGGCAAGTGTAGCATTGCACAAAGCGGCTAAAGTCCTCAACGTGGACACGGCTGTGATCCACGTTGAGTTTACCGAGGGCCAAGATGGTGCGGCGCATCTCGGGGGACACTTCAATAACCGCATTGTATAAGGTCACATTTTTGTTAGTGGTCAAAAAGCACAGGCGGTTGACCTCGATGTCATTTTGGCACTTGAGGACGTCAAGTAGCTCGTCCCTGGTGACATCTTTGGAAATGCCTTTCATGATGAGAAGCGGGGGGCGGCGTTTGGCTGGTTCCGCCGTGAAGGCGGGAGAAGCCGTGGTGCGCTTAATGGTCTCCTCGCACTGTTCGGGCTTTTCGAACTCTATCCGGAGTTTCCCATTTGAAATCGGCTGAATCTTGACAGGAGCATATTTGTGTTTACGGAAGGATACAACCTTCTTCCACTCGCTGACAACTTCAGCCGGTTTCTTCGAAACATCATTGGCACACACAATGATGGCAGGCTTGGTTTTGGGCGAAGGGGGGGTGGATTTAGCCATTGAGGCATACGATGTCGGGAGCGCTGACGGGACTTCGGGAGAGGCAATTGGGGCGGATCTCAGCTCCTCCTTGAAGGCAGCGAGTTCAGTTCTCACCGCCGAAATTACCTCATCCTTGATACTCTCCGTTGCGTCCTTAGCTTCCAGAATGGATTCGTGAAGCGTGGTGTTTTTGGACTCATTCACGAATTGGTCCTTGAGCTCCCCCATTAGGAATTCCAGTCCGTAGGACAGGTACTCCGTGCATTTAAAAATGCAGGACTTGTTTTCCTTCGTTAAGCTTTTATTGGCATTTAGGCAATCGTTGATGGTCCGGATGACGTTGCGGGAGGACCTGTAATAGTCCTCGAAGGTCTTTACATCACGAAGATCGTAATCCATCGTGATGACAACTTGTTCTTTCTGAGAAGTCATGATGATAGCAGATGATAGCAATAGATCGCAGATGATAGCAAGAGCACAGCTCTTTAGCCACCGGTCCTGCCACTCCGTTACGGTGGTCAGGACACGGTGTTGACAGGGGACGCGACGTGGACGCAAGCTGTGGGGGGTCCCCCGGTTAGGTTAGGTTAGGTTAGGTTAGGTTAGGTTTTTTTTTTTTTTTTTTTTTTTT
>JAVAXP010000032.1:22500-29473 GCA_031163375.1 Conogethes punctiferalis | reverse complement strand
TTAGGTTAGGTTAGGTTAGGTTAGGTTAGGTTAGGTTAGGTTAGGTTAGGTTAGGTTAGGTTAGGTTAGGTTAGGTTAGGTTAGGTTAGGTTAGGTTAGGTTAGGTTAGGTTAGGTTAGGTTAGGTTAGGTTAGGTTAGGTTAGGTTAGGTTAGGTTAGGTTAGGTTAGGTTAGGTTAGGTTAGGTTAGGTTAGGTTAGGTTAGGTTAGGTTAGGTTAGGTTAGGTTAGGTTAGGTTAGGTTAGGTTAGGTTAGGTTAGGTTAGGTTAGGTTAGGTTAGGTTAGGTTAGGTTAGGTTAGGTTAGGTTAGGTTAGGTTAGGTTAGGTTAGGTTAGGTTAGGTTAGGTTAGGTTAGGTTAGGTTAGGTTAGGTTAGGTTAGGTTAGGTTAGGTTAGGTTAGGTTAGGTTAGGTTAGGTTAGGTTAGGTTAGGTTAGGTTAGGTTAGGTTAGGTTAGGTTAGGTTAGGTTAGGTTAGGTTAGGTTAGGTTAGGTTAGGTTAGGTTAGGTTAGGTTAGGTTAGGTTTTTTTTTTTTTTTTTTTTTTTTTTTTTTTAAGATACAAAATCAGCCTCCCTAGTATTAATTATCCAGGGGAACTTATCAAATTTCCAAAAAATTACATAACTAATAAATTTCGATAGTTTTAATTAATAATTATAATTTTGAACCATTCTTTTAAAACACCCTATTTGTTTATATTTCTACTAATCTTTTCTGTTAATTTAGTTTTTGTTTTCCATAACTACTTTTAAACACACTTTTTCTGCAAATTCTAGAAATCTTTTTTGTTTTGTTTTATCCTTTATTATTTCTGCAAAATTCTCTTTCAGTATTCTTGTTCCTATCTCAATTTCTACGTCATTTCTTTCACTTCCAAATCTCGGGCAGTCCTCCAGAACGTGCTCTACAGTCTGCGGTACATCCGGGTCACAAGGACATCCGGGATCGTCGCGGAGTCGGAAGCGGTGAAGATAGAATTTGAATCCTCCGTGTCCCGTCCATATTTGGGTGCGAAGAGAATTTGGCACCCAGTCTTCCAGGACACGGTAGGATTCCCTGACCACTGGGAAAAATAGTTTCGTCACCGCTCCCGACCCCCCCTCGGAGTATTGTTTTTGCCATCTATTGATGGTTTCTTGTCGAATCCGGTATTTAACGTGGGACAGGGGGACGGCGGCGTAGGCTGGGCTGGTCTTCTTCTTAGTCGCTTCCTTAGCCAGCTGGTCCGCCCGCTCATTCCCCTCTGTTCCCACGTGTGCCCTTACCCAAAAGAGATGGATCGGTGTCCCCTGCATTCTCATGGTGTCCAAGACGGCAGCAATTTTCAGGGCCAAGGGGTGCGATATAAGGTCTCCCGTGATGGCGTCTAGCGAGGAGCGGGAGTCGCTGAGTATAGCCGCTGCACAGCCTCTCAGGCGAGCGTATTTCGTTGCCTCATGTAGCGCAAGGAGCTCAGCCTGAAAGACCGTGCAGTAATCCGCCAACTTAAATTTGGCTGCTCTTTTCTCCTCGCCCCCCACCCAACAGGAGAACGCCGCACCCACTTTCCCCTCATATTTGCTCCCGTCTGTGAAAATAAGGGGACAGTCAGTGGGCACATTGCCCAGATCGTCATCTGCCAATTTATAAGTGAGGCCGGGCACCGACCTCCTCCACAACACCTCTCTCCAGTCCGCCCTCTCCTCCAGAGGACGATCCAGAGTCTCACCGAACTCGCCCCTTCTCTTGGCCAGGTAAAGATTGTGTACCTCCCTCACTCTAAGGTCGAGGGGTAACATTCGGGCTATTATAACGCTAGCCGAGAAGGAGGTGGTTCGGTGAGCCCTGGCTGCTCGAATTGCAAACATTCGCTGAATGGACCTCAGCCTCTTCACCACGTACGCCCTCTCCGAGACAGACCCCCAAACCCCCGATGCATACAGGACAATCGGCTCTATAACGGCTACATATAGATGCCTTACCACCATGGGGCTCAGGCCCCACGTAGCGCGCACCGCTCGCGAGAGACTTTTAAAAAGTTCCGCAATCTTCATACAGGTGGCGCTAACGTGATTCCTCCATGTTAGTTTGGCATCTACATGTAGCCCTAGAATCTTTATGGACTCCTGTCCTTTAATCTCCACTCCATCCATACGGTATATGGGGTCGTCATAGATCAGGCGCTTGGTTATTGTGAGCGCCTGTGTCTTATGGGGAGCAAACCGTAGTTTATTAGTGCGTCCCCAATCAGACACGAATCTGAGGATCTCGTTGACCTCCGACTCCAGAGACCTCGTGTCATCCTTCGCCGAGATAATTAGTATATCATCGGCGAAGGCTTGAAGATAGAAGCCTCTGGATTCGGAGGCCAAGAGCATTGAGTTGAGTAGGATGTTCCAAAATACTGGTCCCGCCGTGGACCCTTGGACGCACCCTTTGTTCGTTTCCCTCTCCGTGGAAGCGCCCGCATACCGCATGGTGACCCTCCTATCGTTAAAGTAGCTACAAATAAGCCGGTACATATTGGTAGGACAACGGCCCTCAATTAGCTGCTTTTTGATGGAGGGCCACCACGCGTTATCAAACGCTCCTTCGATGTCCAGCGAGACTAATGCTACTATTTGTTTCTTTTTTAGGCCGTCGGTGACTTTTTGCAGAGCATCATGCAGAGCATCTTCAGTGCCCCGCTGCGGCATGAAGCCATACTGCCGGCGACTGAAGAGGTCCAGCCTCCCATAATGTGACATCAGTCTGCCCACGAATGCCTTCTCAACCACCTTGCCAAGGACCGGAAGCAAGCCGATCGGACGGTAACTTTTCGGGACATTATAGATTTCCTTACCCGGTTTTGGGATGATCTTTATGACCGCCGACTTCCAGTCCTTGGGAAAGTGCCCAGCTCTGAGACAAGAGTTGGCCACAGCAGCAAACAGGGGCACGTCGGCAAGAACAGCATTAAGACATATGTCCGACGTGAACCCATCCTCCCCCGGAGATTTTTTGGGGCTCATGTTCCTTAATATGCTTAGGAGCTCATCTCCAGAGAAGGGGGGCTCATCGTCGGACAGCTTTGTCAAGAACGACCCTTCGCAGATTATTTTACGGACTTCCTTCTGTTCCAGGCTGTCATTTTGGGTATCATCATGCGGGTAAAAAGTGGAGGCGAACATTTCAGCCGATTTTTCCGCGTTCAGGGTTTTCCCATCCGCATCCACAAGGAGGACGTCTCCTCTGCAGCCCCCGGTGAACCTTAGGACTCGGTACACCTGATCCCATACACTCTCCTTATCCTGTTTATCGCAAAATTTCTTCCAACTGTCAAATTTGCTTTTATATATCTCTTCTTTATATTTATCCAATTTATCCTTATATTCCTTTATAACTATACTTTTCCTGTCATCCCTTGCATTTTTAATTCTCCTTCTTAATCTATTAACTTCCTTTTTTAATTCTGTGAGTCTTTCGGTCCACCAGCTGATCTTTGGTCCCTTTCCCCTTTTTTTTATCGGTATCATCTCTTCACAAACTTCCTTAAGACAATCTGTATATCTGCCAACTATCTCCTCCACCTCATCCGCACTTCTCCCCCCTCTTGACACCTCCTCTTCCTTCAGTCCCTTCTGTATAAACATTTCCTTCAATTTTTCCCTAAACTTTGTCCAATCCGTTCCTTCCGTCCTATACTTCCGAGTTGTGGTGGTTCCCACCTGGGCTGCTCCCCTCTCCGATCCTAATTCGAACGCTATCGCGTTGTGATCAGAGCCCGGTAAGAGCCCACGGCAGACCCTCCACCCACTTATATCGTCCAGAAGTCCCGATCCACAAGCCGTGATGTCCGTATAACTTGCCAGCTCCCTGTCCCCCCTGATAGTTTCGAACGTAGGCACAGTGCCCCGGTTTAGGAGGTTAAGGTCTTTTTGGGCAATAAAATCAGCGACCATGTTGCCCCGCTCGCTATCAGACGGGCTGCCCCACCAAACCGACCACCCGTTGACATCCGCCCCGAATAGCGTTCTTGTTGGACTCCATTGCGCCATCGCATCTCCAACAATCTGGAGCCGAGCACTCGCCTGGGCGGTATCCAGCTTCGGCTCCAGATAGGCAGACACCAACAGAGTTTCACCGTCAGCCAAGCGAAGCATGCCCATTGCCACACAGCTGGAACAGCTCTGAGTCAGCTCTGAGACCACAATATTTGGATCGAAAACGACAATCGCCGCCTTGACGGGATCCGGGTCGGTCTTCCTCTGCAGGACTCTGGTAGGTGCAGGTAAGCGCAACTCTCCTACTGCTCCCACGTACGGTTCCTGCACCAGAGCTAGCTGAGCCCGACCACGAGACGCTAACTCTAGAAGTTCGTCGGTTGCCGTCCTCGACCTAGCCAAATTAGCCTGCAACATCCGAATTTTAAACGGGACCTCTGCTTCAGCAATACAACACCCTGCTCCTGGCTATCTTTTCCCATTTTCTCCTTATAGGGCACTGATCACTGTGCGCCCTATGGGAACCCTGTTCAGAGACAGCCGCGCAGTTGGCGCACTTGGCCGCTGAGCCCTTCTGGTCACAATCCCTAATCTCATGTTCCCCAGCACAATGCCCGCATGTGGGATTCTTTCGGGTACATCTCCTCCGGGTATGTCCGAAGCCCCAGCACAGACTACATTGGATTAGGGGAGACTGGTCTTCAACCCGTATACGCTGTAAACCCAGGTATATTCTCCCCCTATCCATTAACCGACGATGTAGCTGAGCCGAGACCTCGATCACGACGTGGCACTCTAGGGAATTCCTCGCCCCTCGTCTGAATAGCTCCCTGATCATGAGGTCCTCCGCGAGGAGTCCCTCAACAACGTGCCTGTTCTGGTCGATTATTGAGGCCTGTATATCGTCCGCAGTATTGAAGGCAAGGACATCCATGAGCCTGAGTAGCGGTCTTTTCATCTTGGCATCTTCAACGTTGAGCTGGTCAGTTTTGACCAGCTCAGCCCTGACCACGCCAAGTTCAGATTCGGATCCGCAGCTCAGGACTACTTTCGAGTCCCTCGCCTTCCTCAGTCGCTCCACACCCACCCCCAGTTTCCTCGCGTCCACTGATTTCCTAATCATGTCGACGACATCTTGACTCGTATCCTTGCAGCTCTTGGACGTCACTATAATAGTGTGTTTAGGGCCAGGGGCTGCAGTTTTGTTGTCAATGGGTGTTGTTGCAGCGGACGCGTATGTTTTCTGCACCGGTGCTGGAGCGACCTCACTCGAAAGCTCGATAGGATGAGAAATAGGAGCTACGGGCTGGAGAGCGCTCTCTTCGGCCGCAATTTTTAGATCTGCGATCCCCTCTCCGAGCGACGTCACCTTGCCCCTGATCTCCTTTAGCTCCTTGCGAAGGAAGTCGGCCCCCAACTCAAACGCCAGCCATCCCCGCACTCCTTTGGCCTCTTTTAGGGTGTCTCTTTCCAGAGACATCAATGTGTCCTGTTTCCGGCTCCACTCGCCGACCATTCGCTCAAGCGCCTCCGCATGCCTTTTTTCAGTAAGGAATAGCTGTTTCTCGTAGTGGGCTGCGGAGCGCTGCTTCTCGGCTATGTGCCGCTCGCGGGAGTCGGCCAGTCTCAGGACCATTTCGTAGAGCCCATGAAGCCCGTCATTAACGTCCTGGGTGATTTCCCTACTGGTGTTCCGAGACGATTCCAGACGATCCTTAGTCCTTTGAAGGAGTGCGGCGGCCATCCTTGGCATCTCATGCAGCGGACCCCCCCCGACACCCGCCGATATTATGGACATATATGACCCGTCACAGCTCTCTCTGTCTTCTGGCTCTTCGACTTCTCCCGATCGGGCTACGGATGATTTTGCGGCCCTTATCTGTGTGGTGATGCGGAGCAGAGCTGATTCGGAGCGTGGGCGGGAGGGAGGGCCCCCACCCAAGGGGGTAGACGCCCCCACGCATTGCGGTGTGGCGACCGGCAGGGCGATGTCGGTCTCGCCAATGTCCCCGCTCACAGTCCCCTGCTCGACAGCAGGGGGTGGAGAAGGGGACCTCTGTGGCGTTTTTGATACCTCCTCTCCCTCCAGAGGCTTGATTTCCGGTTGGCTTCCCACTTCTACCGGAGCCTCCAACGGAGCGACCTCTGGGGGAGGGTCATCCACCCGCACAATCGCTGGGGGGTCCGCCGCAGCCGCGATCTTGATTGGGGCGCGGGCTCGGCTTTTTGATCGTGTCGCGCGCGTAGTGACTCCCGAGTCAGAATCGGGCGCCCTTTTAGATTTTAGGGTGGCAGTTGGCACACCCGGATCGGAATCAGGGGCCTTTTTAGGTTTTGGTCTTGGCTGTTTCCCGGACGCCGGCGCTCTGCCGGAAGACTGTGATTTCTTATCCATTTAAGGATGATAGACAAATTTATTGATATTTTTAAGTTTTTTTAAATTTTTTAAATTATATTTAAATGTTTTTAAATTATTATTTAATCTTTTTTATGTGTAATTTTTAAATAATATTAATAAACAATTTATTTATTCAAATTTTAGACGTAATTTTATTACTATTCATTAAAATTTTACAGTTTTAAGTGTTTATTTTTAAATTTGTATTAAAGTTTTAAAATATTTTAAATTGTTTAGCTTTTTATAGGTTTTCTACTGCCGAATATACGTTTTAATTTGTTATTTAAGTTAAAATTTTAGATAATTTAAGCCAAAACCCAATAAAATTTTGAAAAATTTGAAGTTTTTAATTTATTATGGCCCCAATTTGGGGATTTTCCAAAAAGTCCTAGGAGGGAGCGATAAAGCCTAATTGTGGAGTCCCTTTACCGAAGGAATTATGAAAATAGGACAAGAGCCTGATTTTATATGAATTTTTAACTGAATTTTTAAAGGTGATTGTTGAACCAAAAGTTTACCTAAGCTCCGACTATTTTTGTATGAAGATTTTTGTTGAATTTTTTAAGGGCGAATATTTCTGAGGGTATCAACCCCACAGTGGCGGGGGTGGCTCAG
>JAVAXP010000032.1:5000-20000 GCA_031163375.1 Conogethes punctiferalis | reverse complement strand
GATTTCTATTGTATTTATGCTTTATGTAGTTATGCTTGTTTGTATTTATGTTTAAGTTTTATTTCTTGCTATTGCTTGTTCTGCTATGACTGTTATATACTTTAGGAAATATTCCCGCCTTTCGGGGTCGGCTATAATTTCTTGGATTGTATTTAGATTAATTTCTGTGTCTATTCTGTGTTTCAGGTCGAATCTGGCTCTTTCTGTGGAGGGGCATTCTGTGAGCAGGTGGGGGACAGTTTCTTCTACGCTCGGGTTGCAGATGCAGGCTGGGCTTGTCTTGCATTTAAACTTATTCAAGTATTGGGCGAATCCACCATGTCCGGTAAGTATTTGTGTTATTTTGCCGTTGAGTTCGATTTCTCTTACTATTTTATGTGCGCTTATGGCGTCTGGGAAAAACAATTTTGTGGTGGCTGCTGTTTCTCCAGATTGGTATCTACGGTTCCATTCGTCAAGAGACTCCAGGCGGATTTGTCTCTTGACGAATGAAACCGGACACTGGTCGTAGTCTGGTCTAGTCTTCTTGTATAGCGCCGCTTCCTTTGCTAGCTCGTCCGCTCTCTCGTTGCCCTCTAGACCAGCGTGGGCTTTGATCCAGAAGAGGTGCACGTGCTTGTTCTGCTGCTTGCAGGTTTCCAGATCTTGGCGCACCTCCTCTGCGATCGGTTGTAGCGATCCTGGGTTTTTTATACACTCGAGAGCGGAGCGAGAGTCGCTGTAAATCCCGTATGTCAGCTCTTTCCTTTTTAGGATTTCGGTTGTTGCTCTTCGGATGGCAAGCAATTCGGCCTGGTAGACGGAGCAGTGGTCTTCTAGTTTTAGTTTGATGGCCCTTATTTCTCTATCTTTATTCCATATAGAGACCGCTGCTCCGACTTTGCCCTCGATTTTGCTGCCATCCGTATATATGCGCAGGTCTTGGGTGTTGTTTGCATCTACTTCTTCCTGGTCTATTAGGCACAGGAAGTCATTAGTCGCCTGTGCTGCGGGATGGGGTTTGTCACAGAATGGGACCTTTGTCTCTACCTCTCTGTCTAATGTTAGCTGGGAGATTCCTCTTTTGGACTTATAAAGTGCCGCAGCCTCCTTTATCCTGATGTCCAGTGGGAGGATTCCCGCCAACACCAGAGCAGAGTTCAGGGAGACAGTTCGGTAAGCCTTTCCTATCTTCTGTGCGAAGCCCCGTTGCACCGCATTTAAATGTTTTTGTATGCCGATTTTTTCGGCAGCTGGTGCCCATACACTGGCCGCATACATAATTATGGGCTCTACTACGGCCGTGTAGATGCTTTTAATTACGTCTGGGTGCAGGCCCCAGTTTGTTTTTGCAGCTCTTGAGAGTTGTCCATAGATCCTTACAGCTTTCTTACATACAGCGTTTACGTGGCTGTTGAAGGTTAATTTTCTGTCCAGGACAACTCCCAAGAGCCTTACTTCCTCTACCATTTGAATGTCCGTGTTGGCCATTTTCAGTTGTGGGGTGTCGTATTTTAGTTTTCTGGTTAGGGTCATAGCTGTTGTCTTGTGTGGCGCAAATTTTAACTTGTTTTGGACACCCCACTCCTGAACGAATGCTAGTGTTGGATTGGCCTGCTCCTGGATTTCGTCGGCGGTTCGTCCTGTAAATGCCAAGACAATGTCGTCTGCAAAGGCTTGGCAGTACACACCTTTTCTTTCTAGCTCCACCAGTAGTGGATCCAGAAGCAGATTCCAAAGTAGTGGCCCACCTATAGAGCCTTGTATACAGCCCTTTTCAGTGTCCACCGTGCATTCTTTTCCTGCATATCTGACTTCCACCTTTCTTCTTTCCAGGTAGCTGTCAACCACTCTTCTGACATTGTTGGGGCAGTCTTTTTCGGCAAGTCTCATTTTTATTGCGGGCCACCATGCGCTGTCAAAGGCCCCCTCTATGTCTAGTGAAACGATGGTTACAATTTGTTTTTGCTCCATTTGTTCTTGGATGTGTTTCACCAGAGCATAGAGGGAGTCCTCCGTGCTCCTCTGGGGGATGAACCCATACTGGTGGGAGCTTAATTTTGGCAACGTGTGGTATTTTATTCTGGTCATTATCATTTTTTCTAATATTTTTCCTAGCACTGGCAAGAGCCCTATGGGTCTGTAGGACTTGGGGTTTGTGTAGCTTTCTTTTCCGGGTTTTCTCAGTACAATAACTGTTGCTACTTTCCATATTGTAGGAAAATGTCCCAACTCCAAACACTTATTTGCCAGTGCCAGGAAGATACCATCGTTCTGCGTGATGGCTCTCTCACATATGTCGGCTGTTAGGCCGTCTTTTCCTGGGGCCTTTTTGGGATTAAAACTATGCGCAGCCCTCAGCATCTCGTCTTTTGTGAATGGGGGGTCAGAGTGTTCTTCGTTGTTCACATGTGTGTTTATTTCTTTAGCTTTAAGTCTAATTGCTTTCTGTTCTGGTGTGTCTTTGCTTTCGTCGTCTTTAGGGTAAAATGTTTGTGCTATTAACTTGGCTGACCGTTCTGCGTCCAGTGTTTCTCCTTCTTTAATGAGCATTTCGTCTTCCTTTCTTTTTGTTGTTCTCCCTATGACACGGTATATTCCTTCCCAGAGTCCCTCTTTGTCCTGTCTTTCACAAAATGCCTTCCAGCTTTCCGTTTGTGCTTTTTTCGCTTCATTCTCATACTTTTCTTTCTGTTCCAGGTATTCCTGAACTACAGCGGGTCTACGAATTGGCGCGGCGCATCGGATTCTTCGCTTCTTCGTGGCTACTTCTTTCTTCAACGCGGCAAGTTCGTCTGTCCACCACGGCAAGGTAAGTAAGCTTTTTGTTTTCTTTTTTGGCATTGCTTTGTCACTGGCATTTTTAATGGCTAATGTGTAGTTTTCTATTGATTCTTCTAGTTCTTTTTTATTTCTTATGTTATTTATATTATGCTCATTTATTTCTTTAGATTGTAGTGCTTCTATAAATTCTTTGTCAAATAGTTCCCAATCAGCTTTCCTAGTGTTATATATTCTAGTGGTTCTCTTAATGTCGGTTCCGATTGATTTTTTCAGATTTATATTGAATAGTATTGCGCCGTGGTCAGATCCTGTGACATCTCCTGCCACTCTCCATCCTTCTATCTTGGTGAGCATGTCGGTGGTGCACACTGTTATGTCGACACAGCTGGTGATCCTTCTGTCGCCCCTGATTGTGTCGAAGGTCGGGTCAGAGCCCTGGTTAAGGATTTCTAGACCCAATTCCTCGATCATACCAGCTAGTGCGTCTCCTCTGTGATTCACCTCCCGACTGCCCCACCATAAGTTCCACGCGTTCACGTCTCCACCCAGCACCGTGTCCCTTGTGCCAATGTCTCGTATGATTTTGCTGAGGAGCTCCAGATCGGGTTCTATTGGTTGATCTCCTTCGAGGTATACTGAGACCATACCGATTTCCCACGCAGAGGTTCTCAGCTTAACCACAACTATATTTTCTGATGTTAGGTCAGGGCACAATACGACGTCGATGTCTTTGTTGAAGACAGCAATCGCAGATTTATTGACCTTGGCTGTTTTGCGGCTGCATTGTATGATTCTTACATCGGGATAGCTTTTCATTTCGCCGATGGAGCCGATGTAGGGTTCCTGGATCATTGCGATTGCTATCTTCCTCTTGGACGCTTCCAACATGAGTTCTGAGGTGGCCAGTTGACTCCTTTGTAGGTTAGCTTGTATGACACGGTACTGGGTGATGGGAACGCTGGTGCTTGGGTTGTTTTGTCTGCTGTTTAGGATTACTGCCGGGACGCCCTTAGCAGCGGTATTGCACGGTGGACCTCGCTAAGGAGTCCCACCGTTGCCTTATTGGGCATTCCTGGCTGAAGGCACTGTGGTCTGCGTGGTCCATTTTTGCCTTGGTGCAGTTGGTGCACTTGGGGGCCTCGCCGGAGGTCCGGCTTGTGCATTCGGACCTATGGTGCTGGCCTCCGCAGTGACCGCACACGTCAGCTGCCTGCTCGCAGAAGCGTTTGCTATGGCCGTATCCTAGGCAGCGTGAGCATTGAATAAGGGGCGACTGATCGGCTACCCTCACTTTTTGCAGGTCTACATGCAAGATTCCCACCGCTGTGAGCCTGTTCCAGAGTGCGGGAGATACCTTGACCACTATATGAGTAGCCAGTGGGTTGCGGGTGGGTTTCCTGTATTTGACCTCCATGCGGTCCTCTTCTTTGTTTATTCCTGCAAAGATGTCTTTATTTTGCATCCTGATGCCTGCCAGTACTTCCTCGTTGGAGTTATATTTCATGACATCACGAAGTATAACGAGTGGGTCCTTATTCTTGACCTCTTCTACTTTCAGGGATTTTTCTGCAGTTTCAATTCTCTCTTTTACTCTTCCTAATTCTTCCTTCGTTGTGCAGCCAATTATTATTTTCCTATCTTTCGCCTTTCTGATCTTATCTATCTTTACTCCTTCTTCCTTTGCGTTTATCGCCTGTCTGATTTTGCTAATCACTTGGTCTCCTGTTTCTGTTTCATTGGAGGAGGTGATTACCACAGAGTGCATGGCTTCAGCGGTCCTGATGTTTGCTCTTGGTACTCCAGCCGCCATTCCTGCATATGTCATAGGCCCTGCGATTGTCCTTTCTTTCTGTTCGTCTATCGCTTCCTTGAGCCTCTTCATTTCCTCCTGGCTGTCTTTCAGGAGTTTGGAATGTTCCTGTATTGCTTGGAGCATCTTTGCACCTTCTTCTTTCAGAGCTGTGTCATGTTTTTTGTGCTGTGTAACCTCCTTTTCAATTTCTATTGCTATTTCTTGTGTTTCTTTTTCTTTCATCATCTTATTCTCTCTTTCTGCGTTCTTTACTAGCCTATACATTTTGTCTAGGCTGTTAATGACTGCGTTTTTGATGGTGGTTTTAAGATTTCCGCTTTGGCTCATTTCAAACAAAGCGTGTTTCAGGGTCACCTCTGCCTCCTCTGTGCGCGGTGTGACAATTTCAGGCATGTATTCCACGAACTTTACTTGCTCCGGTTCGCTGGGTTTTGGTGCCTTAGCCTTTGGCTTGGAGGGTTTTGTCTCCCCCTTTTTGGCCTGTCCCGGGGGAGTGTAGTCTGGGTCAGGATTCCCTGAAACGACTTCTCCTCTGATTTTCAAGGGATTTGCAGCTGCTGTTAGTGCTGTGCTCACGCTAGGGGGAGCCTTGGAGGGACCTTCTATTGTGATGGTCTTATTTAGAGGTTGCTGCTTGGTTGGGTCCTTTGGAGACGATGTGGCGGTGCCGGTGACGAGCCGTTCCGGGGACTGAGTGGCTTGGGGTTGTGTCCCTTGTGATGATGTCGAGGGAACGGACTCTTCCATGGCTGCTGCTGTCTCCTGGGGGGACGTTGTTTGGTTTCTAGTCGGTGATCTAGAGACAACCATTGTAAAGCTGTGGTTTACAGGTACGGGTAAGTAGTAGTTTATTACTTTTATTTAATGTGTATTTAATTTAATTATTATTTTTGTGTGTTTCAGGTGGCGAGTACGAGTTGAGCGGATGGGTGTGCAAACAACTCGACGTTACAAGATGGGGCTGTACTACTCAACGGTGAGCTGAGTGTGATTAAAAATTCGGACTGTCTAAAATGTTTGATAATTTAAGTCGAAATTTTACAAAAATCGAAATATTTTATAAACGGTGAATAATGGGTTAAATGTTGTAAGGGGTATGTATGCAGGTATTTAGTACCTGTATACTGGCGTTTAAACAAGTTAAGCTTGTATACAAAATTTAAAAGTTAGAGACTATAAAGTGGTGATGAAGAGGTTAACGGGGTTGGGTGACTAATGGGTTAAATGAAGATTAGTGAACAATATACAGCGGCAATATGAGGTTATTGAAATCTTTAAAGAAAAGAAAGAAAAATTTTACTGAGCGGTGTTGAAAGGGTTAAGAAGATGGGTGACCGCGTCAGTAGGTAGAGGATATGCGGTATAATATATGCTGTGAAGAAACTATTGAGAAATAAAATTGTATGTGAGAGTTATAGAAGAATAAAAATTTAATATGCAAATAACTACGGCGTTGAACGGGTTAAGAGAACAACGCAGAGTGAGGAAGGTAGAGGGGGTCAAAAGAATCCAGAATTTAAAAGAATTTCAGGAATCGGATCAGAAATGAAGAAGATATGGCCGAAAGAAAATTGAAAATTTTAGGTGGGTATAACCCCAAAACCGGTGGATTCCGGTACCAGAGTCCACCTAAGGTCGGGCAATTTCGAAGAAATTTGTATGGAAAATTTACTATGGGAATTTTGAGAGGGTGTAGAATGGTGTGGTATTGGTCTATGGAGATGGATGAGGTGTCAGATTATAGGCCTTGAAGAGGCCTATAATAAAGGTATATGGACGGTATATGCTAAATCAGTTAGTTAATTAATTATGAATTTTCTTAGATGTCCAAATTTTATGTCGACTATAGTGTGGGAGTGTATTCGACACTGAGCGACCACGGAAATGCTAAGTCGAAAATAGAAAAAATTTATTACAGGGAAAGTATAAGGGATAGACCCGTCGGGTAAAAAGCGGAAGGAAGATATAAATTATTGTGATATTTGGTGCAAATCTCAGCAGCGTAGGAGTATACTAGGTGATTTTAAATCGAGTTGGTTAGGTTAGGTTAGGTTAGGTTAGGTTAGGTTAGGTTAGGTTAGGTTAGGTTAGGTTAGGTTAGGTTAGGTTAGGTTAGGTTAGGTTAGGTTAGGTTAGGTTAGGTTAGGTTAGGTTAGGTTAGGTTAGGTTAGGTTAGGTTAGGTTAGGTTAGGTTAGGTTAGGTTAGGTTAGGTTAGGTTAGGTTAGGTTAGGTTAGGTTAGGTTAGGTTAGGTTAGGTTAGGTTAGGTTAGGTTAGGTTAGGTTAGGTTAGGTTAGGTTAGGTTAGGTTAGGTTAGGTTAGGTTAGGTTAGGTTAGGTTAGGTTAGGTTAGGTTAGGTTAGGTTAGGTTAGGTTAGGTTAGGTTAGGTTAGGTTAGGTTAGGTTAGGTTAGGTTAGGTTAGGTTAGGTTAGGTTAGGTTAGGTTAGGTTAGGTTAGGTTAGGTTAGGTTAGGTTAGGTTAGGTTAGGTTAGGTTAGGTTAGGTTAGGTTAGGTTAGGTTAGGTTAGGTTAGGTTAGGTTAGGTTAGGTTAGGTTAGGTTAGGTTAGGTTAGGTTAGGTTAGGTTAGGTTAGGTTAGGTTAGGTTAGGTTAGGTTAGGTTAGGTTAGGTTAGGTTAGGTTAGGTTAGGTTAGGTTAGGTTAGGTTAGGTTAGGTTAGGTTAGGTTAGGTTAGGTTAGGTTAGGTTAGGTTAGGTTAGGTTAGGTTAGGTTAGGTTAGGTTAGGTTAGGTTAGGTTAGGTTAGGTTAGGTTAGGTTAGGTTAGGTTAGGTTAGGTTAGGTTAGGTTAGGTTAGGTTAGGTTAGGTTAGGTTAGGTTAGGTTAGGTTAGGTTAGGTTAGGTTAGGTTAGGTTAGGTTAGGTTAGGTTAGGTTAGGTTAGGTTAGGTTAGGTTAGGTTAGGTTAGGTTAGGTTAGGTTAGGTTAGGTTAGGTTAGGTTAGGTTAGGTTAGGTTAGGTTAGGTTAGGTTAGGTTAGGTTAGGTTAGGTTAGGTTAGGTTAGGTTTTTTTTTTTTTTTTTTTTTTTTTTTTGGGGTGGGACACACCCCTCTGCTAAATATCCCCGGTTTTTGTTTTTACCAAGGGTCTAATTACATTAAATCTAATTATACTGGGTAAATAAATTCAATTTAGTGCTAGGTTTTTTTTTTTTTTTTTTTTTTTTTTTTTTTTTTTTTTTTTTTTTTTTTTTTTTTTTTTTCCAGTCCCACGCCCTTACATTGGCAATCTTAATCTTAAGCTTTCTTAAGCTAATTACATTCTCAGTGCCTTTTTCTTATATTATAATGTAAACAATGTAAAGGGTTACTTATTTAACTACTTATTTAACTCTACATGAAATATATAATAATGCTTTGTAACTCACAAATGACTTCTAATATGTTACATTTTGTTGTTTATTTTCTCGTAGAGAATTTATGCATGCTTACTATTTCTATCTATTTATATTTGTACCTTATTCTTATACAGTGCCTTGTTATTATTTATTTATTTATTTATTGGTTGCTGCTTAGCCTTATACATGTAGCTAATTCATTTATTTACATACCTTAATCTAATACAGTGCCTTATTATATTATTCATTGCTTACTACAATTTGTTATGCTTTAAGCTATTACATCTAATACATCTATTTGCATGCCTTAATCTAGTACATTGTTTTTTCCTATATTATTTACTACTGCCTTATATATGTTTTGTTGCTAGAGATATAGAGCTTTATTTTACAACTGGTTTCTTAATTTTTAAAGCTATAATTATAATTATGCTCTTGTGTTACAGGCTAAGCGGTTTTCCTAGAATACACTGGAGCCATTGGCTCTACCTACTATCCTCATGACGAGTTTGCAGAACTTGAACAGGTGGGTGCGCCTGGCCCTATCCCTCACCATCTCTCCCAACGTGGCGGGGTCCAGCCGACCCCCCACTCCGCATTCGCAGTCGTAACGCTGGGATGCAAATCTAGGGCAGTGGAACAATACGTGTTCCACTGTCTCTTCAGCGCTACCGTCGCAGATGCAGAGTGGGGAGTCCGCCAGCCTATACTTATGAAGGTAAGCCTTAAACCCCCCATGACCAGTTAAGAATTGAGTATCCGCGTTTCTGTGATTATGGCCTCTAAGTATCTTGTACGCGTCGGCCACCGAGGGGAAGAAGATCTTTGTCGTCCTCCCCTGGGTGGAGTCGGCGTATCTGACCTCCAATTTAGTTACGGTTTCAGCCCTGATTAAAAACCTAGCTCTGGACAGTGGGAATCGGTCGTAGCGCGGAAGGGTTTTCAATTTGGTGGCAGCCTCCTTGGCCAGTTCGTCGGCCCTTTCATTCCCACATATACCTACGTGGGCCTTTATCCACCGCAGGTCCACGGTCCCCCCCCGCGTCTCAATTGCCTCGATTTCGCCTCTGATTTCAGTGGCCAGTGGATGGAGCGAGGCGGGATCCGAAATACACTCTAGCGACGACCTGGAGTCGCTGAGGATGACAGCCCTGCCGAGGTCTGGCTTCCGTTTTATTATGTGGAGCGCTTCCAGGATCGCCAGCATCTCAGCCTGGAAGACGCTGCAATACGGTGCAAGCCTCAATTTGGCCTTCCTCACCTCTACACCTCCCCTCCAGATCGTCACAGCAGCTCCCACCCCGCCGTCAATTTTACTGCCGTCTGTGAAGACGGTTACCAGCTCCGGATCCAGCCCCGCAACACCCTCGTCATCAGTCACGAAGCCCACCGACAGTCTCCTCCTCAATGCAGGATGAGGAAGTGAGAACGGGCTATCTCTTCTCTCAAGTTCTCTGTCAGCCAGGGCCTCCAGCGGTCTGCCTCTCTTAGTTTCGTAGAGAGCCCGCTGTTCCAAGGCCCTGAGGTCTAGGGGGATGATGCCGGCGAGAGCGACTGCCGCCGTCGCGGAGGTGGTCTTATGGGCCTTGGAGATGAGGATAGCATATCTGCGTGTTATGGCGTCTAGCTTCCGGCGTACGTTCTTCCGTTGGGCTGCGTCAGCCCACACGTTAGCAGCGTATAGAACAGTCGGTTCCACCACGACCCTGTACAATAGAGTCAAGACTCCTGAGTTCAGGCCCCAGCCCGCCGCAGCCGCCCTAGCGACCTGCTTATAGTAGCCTATCGCTCTTCTGTTTGCGTCATCGATATGCTGTCCAAAGCTGAGGCCCTTATCAACTGTAAGCCCGAGCACCCTGAGCGACTCCCCCAGGGTGATGGGGACACCATCCAATTCAACGCGTGGCGGGGTGTACTTCAGTTTCTTGGTGATAAGTACCGCCTGTGTTTTGTGGGCCGCGAACCTCATTTTAGCCGCCCTGCCCCACTCCGCCACACATGCAAGTGCCTCGCCAAGGCAAGTCTCCAACTCAGGGGTGGTACCACTGGAGGCGACCACCAAGATGTCGTCCGCGAAGGCCTGAACGTGGGCCGCGAGGCCCTCTGCCCGCTCCAGCAAGGGGTTGAGTTGGACATTCCACAGGAGCGGGCCACATGTGGAGCCCTGTACACATCCCTTGTTTGTGCTCTTTGTGACCGTCTCGCCAGCGTATTTGAGCTTTATGGATCGATCCGATAGGTAGCTAGAGAGCAATCCCACCAGGTCAGTGTTGACTCCCTTCGCCAGGAGCTGCTCGACAATGCCCGGCCACCAGGCATTGTCGAAAGCGCCCTCTATGTCAAGGGAGACTACGACCACCATCTTTTTGCTTCTCACCTCGCTTTTGATGAGCTCCAAAGCATCATAAAGGGCGTCCTCCGTGCCTCTCTGTGGCATAAAGCCATATTGACGCGGGCTTAGGAGGCCGCCGCTACCCAGGTGCCACAGAATTCTGTTAGCCATCATCTTCTCCAGGGTTTTCCCCAAGATTGGCAGGAGTCCTATTGGTCTATAGGCCTTCGGGACCATATAGTCCTCCTTGCCTGGTTTGGGGATTACCTTGATGATGGCTATTTTCCATTTTTTTGGGAAGTACCCCATTTTGTAGCAGGAGTTGTATAAAGCTAACAACTCTTCCGGATATCTCCCGTAAAGCCTAGCACAGATATCCGCCGTAAATCCGTCCTCACCAGGAGCACGTTTGGGGCTCATTTTAGAAAGCACTGAGCGCAGCTCTTCCTGTGTAAAAGGCAGGGGATGTGTTTCGGGCATTAGAGCTGCAAGCTTCTCCTTCACACTTGCTCTTGTTCTTGCTTGCTCGGCGGTATCGGTTTCAGGTGAATCTGACGGGTAAAAAGTGTTCACCAAAAGCTCTGCCGATTGTCTGCCGCTGAGGGCTCTTCCTGTGGCAGGGTCCTTGAGGGGCTGATCGTCCACTCTATCTCCGCTATTCTTAAGGACCCTGTGAATGCCTTGCCACAGGTTGCCCCTGTCCTGCTCTCCGCAGAAGGCTCTCCAGCTGTCCCTAATCGCAACCTGGATAGCCTCTTTATAAGTCTCGCGGGCTCGGAGGTACTCCTCAACCACGTGCTGTCTGCGTACCGCACACGCCGCGCGGATCCTCCGTCTAGCTCGTGTTGCGGCCGCTTTAAGCTCGTCCAGGTCGCGACTCCACCATCTGCTCTGCGCTAAAGCCCTGCGCGCCCCCGCACCGGGCATCGACTCCATGCACGCCCTCGTGACAGCCTCATGGAGTTCACAAACCATTTCTTCCAGTTCTTGGGGGGTTCGGGCGGCACTCAGCCTTGTCTCTGTCAGGGTAAATTCGCCAGCCAATACCTCATCAAACCGTTTCCAATCCGCTTTTAAAGAATTGAATCTTCTGGTAGCAGGGTTTGCGATGGGCTCCGGGGCAACGTCCAGCCCAATGCTGAACTCGATCGGTCTGTGATCTGAGAGATCGGTGATGTCAGGGTTCACGCGCCAGCCCGTTACCCTCGGTGCCAGGTCCGATGAGGAGAAAGTGACGTCCACAATACTGGTATAGTCCCTTCCATGTCTTGTGGCATGGAAGGTCGGTGTAGTACCTCTATTGTGGACGAACATTGATCTCTCCATTACCAGATCCATTATTTCTGCCCCCCTTGTATCCTCAGTGTCACATCCCCACCAGGGGCTTCTTGCGTTAACGTCTCCTGCAACGAGGATGTTTCGACCCCCCAGGGCTGACATTACTCTCCCCGTCTCTACCAGGTCCGCCCCTATCTCCGCGTCACCCTCCAGGTAGAGCCCGATTACTCCCATGCAGAACCCCCCGAAGGACACCCTGGCCCCCGCAATATTCCTGCCGACGAGACCCGCGTCCACCGACACCGTTGCCGACTCATCCAGAACTACTATTGCAACTTTTGGTGGGGCGTCTCTATCGGCGCTCTGTACGACCCTGGCTCCCCTCAGGTCTAATTTATTTCTGCAGCCAACGTATGGCTCCTGCAGAACCACAAGGGAAGTCCCCCGTCGTATTGCCGTCTCAATTACATCCTTAGTGGCGGCGAAACCTCTTCCGACATTTGCCTGTATTATTTTTACTGACCTTCCAATGCGTTTTTCTGTTTCAGGTGGTGTATCAGCAGCGAGCGAGGCAGAGCCCACCGGAGCCGGCGAGAGGAAGAGACGCCGGCGCGCGTCACTCCGACCATCGTCACCTCCTACATCACTATCCTTATTAATTATTGTGCTTTCTGTTTCAGATGGAGATCCAGGAGTTCCAGAGAAGAGAGGCGGATCGGCAAGCGGCGACTGCGGACCCGACAAAGGCGGACCTCGCGGATCCTGTTCGGGGTAAGTAAGCTCTGCAGAGGCAGATTCTTTAGGGCTTCCCAGGGGCACCTCAGCAGTATCTGACAGTTGTGCGCGCTAACTTGTCGTGCCTTTGCCAGACTTGGCACTCCTGGGAGTAGGCTGGGTGCTGATGGTTCTGTGTCGGTCTCTCCCCCATGCAGTTTATGCAGGCTGGAGGTCCGTTTCTGGCTCTACATTCCCTGGTGTCGTGTTCTCCGCTGCAGTAGCCGCAGCTCATCTTGGGCGCTTGGCATGCGGGAGCCTGGTGTCCAAATCCCATGCACCGGTAACATTGTGTTACGGGGGACTGGTCGACAGCGGGTACGATTTGGTATCCTATTCGTACCCTTTCTCCCTCCATCGCCTTCCAGATGGCTGGGCTTACCTCCAATGTTATATTGGAGACCGCGTTGTTCCTTCCCTTGGTTCTCCGGACTACTCTGGCATAGATGTCACCCTCTGGGACCGTCTTTATCAGGCTAGCGTTCTGCTTCTTTATTGCAGTCTCGATGGCGGCATTCGTCTGGTCCTGTGTCACGCCCACCAGGCGCAGCAGCGGATTCCTTTCCCTGGACTGGGTTATGGTGAGACCACATTGGGCGTCCCTGATCGCCTCCGCCAGGGCTTCCCGGTCCTCCGCGCTGGGGCATCCCACGAACACCCTCTGCTTTCGGATCCTTCGGAGCCTGTTGACCCCCACACCCAAGGAGACGACGTCTACTCTTTTCTTCAGGGTTCCAATTACCTCGTCCCCTGAGTGCCGAGGGTCCACAGACTCCAGTATCAGGCCGTAACTGGTGTTTGGCAGTTCTTGGGGGCGCTCTTCTCTGCGCTTCGGTCGCTTGTTGCCTGGGGCTCCACGTGACGACGGCGGGGGCGGAGCCGGCTGACTCGCGGCTTGCGCGTATGAAGCGATGCTAGCTCTGGTCGCCTCCGCCTGGCTGGATATTTTATCTACTCCCGACAGCACTGGTTGCAGGAGCTCCTCGATCATGCCCTTGGTCTCTGTTAGGGCTAATTCCGCCCCCAGTCCCGCCGTGACGTTGAGGGAAGCGTTATCAGTAAAAGCTATGTCTCTGACTTCTGCTATCTCTTCCCTCAGCGTTCGGATTAGACTTTCAAGCGGAGCCGTAGCGTCTCTAACCTCCCGTCTCAACTCGTCCGGCGAGAGGGTCGGCGGCGCCTCCTTGCTGGCCGATGCATGGACTTCGCGTTGAAGCGTCTCTATGCTCCTTTTTATTTCTAACAGGGGCTCGGCCAGCTCCTCGCGTGGGGGTGGTTGTCCCTCCCAATCAGCGCCCAGACCCCGAGCTCTGGCCGATGCTTCCTCGGCTTCAATTCGCCATCTCTCCATCTCAACCCGCATGGCACGGAGCTGCTCCATCGTGTCCCTGGCCCTGCCCGCCAATATCTCAAGCGTTGGACCATAGTCCTGGGCCGGCCCAGGCTCCGCCCCACTCGCCGCCATAGGGGCCCCCGCTGGTTGACTCATCCTTGTAGCGAGTGTCCGAATCTCGAGATGGACTGACTCTATCGTTTTGATAGGTCCGTCCATCTCGAAGCTCAGCCACTTTTTAATGCTTTCAACTATAGCACTCGTGCGCTTGAGCTCTTCTTGGGTCTCCTTCAGGCGAGACTCCAGTCTGTCCTGCAGGTTTAAGATCTGCTTGGTGTGCGCACGCTCACATCGCACCAACTCCTTGGCAGCTCTACCTCGCTCCTGTTCCAGGCTCACTCGATGACGGTGCCGGGAGTCCGAAAGGGAGAGTGCAAGCTCGTATAAGGCATTCATGGCGTCATGAGCTTCGACCTTGCACTCCCTCTTCATGTTTCCTGCTCTTTCCAGGGCGTCTTTTCCTGCCTGGAAGAGTTCGCCCGCTCTCTCTGTGGCCAAGTCTTTGGCCACTCCAGTCTTACCTATCATGGGTGGGAGCATGCTAACACGCCCCGTTCCGAAGCTATGTATGCTGCTCGCCGCTAGGCTCACACCATCTGACCATTCCTCCTCGTTTTCCATAGCAGTGATGTCCGCCTGCAGGGCCACAATCTCCGCCTCCATATCAGTTTCGTTGGAGGTGACCCCTGAGACTGATGGAGCACTCTCCCTCAAGGGTTGTTCACAGTCTTGCTGCGGCCCTGCGGCGGGGGGGGCAGGGCCCCCGGCCTGCTCCGGTATCGGCGCCGCGCCGGCAGTTCCTAGCTGTTCCTCCTCCATTCGGGGCGGCAGACTATGCACGGCCAACTCCTCCTCAGCCTGCGTCGCCACCCCCCTAGCCGCGTCCGTTGCATTCCGTCTGGCTGCAGTTTGGGCATTTTTAACGGTGGCTGTTCTACGGAGGGTAGAGCTAGTGCTCTTCCCTGACCCCGCCGCACTCCTGCCCGACTTGCCACTCCTGACAGACTCCGCTCTACGACCCGAGTCCGACATGTTTGGATCGACTCTACCTAGTCTCTACAGAGACCGCCACCAATAAGCGTCCAGCCCGCACCACACACTAGCACCGAAACCGTCTGGCACCCCCCGGCGGCCCAGAGAGCTGCGGCTTGCTCCGGTATGTTTGCCCTCGCGAGCTCTACCTGTTTCGCCAAATAAAAAATTTGATGTGTCGATGCCAGGAAGTGGCCTCCCCTTATCCGCCCATCCGAGACCTTATCCCCAATCCAAATCCCGTCCCTCTACGACACCCGGGGGCC
>JAVAXP010000047.1:0-123949 GCA_031163375.1 Conogethes punctiferalis | reverse complement strand
AATGTGGCGAGAAATCTTATTATGTTACATAATATAAATAACCCAAGACATGCCACGCTGGGCCACACAACTCCACCTAGCCCCAAACTAAGCCCAAGCTTGTACTATGGGTACTAGCCAACTGATAAACGTACTTAGATACATTTTTTTTTGTAAATAAATTCATATTATACCTAAAAAAACACCCAGACCAATACACACAGACATGTTCATGAACACAAATGTTTGTACTGTGCGGGATCGAACCCACGACCCTTGGCTCAGAGGGCAGAGGTCACTACCAAATGAGCCACCGAGCCTGTCTGTAGACGTTTTAATTGCTGTGGGTGGCAGACGAGCAAGCAGCCTTTCGGATGTTAAACCGTTATTTAGGTGATTTTTTCTTGTCTAACTTGAAACGGAATGCTTGTTAAAGAATTTTTCACGGTACCTAGATATAGTTCTCAATCATAAGGTGCAGCGCAGATGGCAGACTAGTTAGCGCTCGCAGGGCGTAGTTTCCTCGCTCCGGTGACGCTGCTGCCCGTCACGGTCTTTGGTATTTAGCTACGCCTTCAATCGTGATGGTTATACCGCCACCAGTCGGTTGTCAGACCTCGTCTGTTATATTCGGCAGGATGCGCCCACGGTCAGGTCAGGTTGGCTAGAGCGAAAAGATGATAGGTCGCTCCCTTACATCCCTTTCGGTAGGATGCACCACGGGCAATAAAGAATATATAAAATAAAAAAATAACTAGCTGTGCTCGCGACTTCGGTCCGCGTGGAATAGTTATTTTTTCGCCGTTTTTTTTTACATTTTCGATTATTTCTTCGCTTCTAATAGTTGTAACGTGATGTTATATAGCCTAAAGCCTTCCTCGATAAATGGTCTATTCACACAAAAATATTTTTCAATTCGGACCAGTGGTTCCTGAGATTTTGGCGCGTTCAAACAAACAAACAAACAAACTCTTCAGCTTTATAATATTATTAAGTTAAGATAAATAACGTAGTCATCTGAAGATTCACAACGCTCCGGAAGTTTCCAATCGTAATTGGCCCAAGCCATTATTCATCAGCCGGACGGGTAACCAATCCATTGTTATTCGTTCATCGAGTATTGTATTCGTTAGTCGCTATTGTTCCACAAACAATCCGGTCGCTGTCTCGCGAAATTCGTTTTAAATCGAAGTTTTGGATACAAATAGTTTGGTTGGGTCGTATCGGGAAAGTTTTTAGCTGTATTTTTCTGTTAGGAAATTACTGACGAATAAATAGTCTATAATAGTCTAAGGTCGCTCAGCGAGCTATGAAAGGGCTATGCTCGGCGTCTCTCTGCGGGATCGGATCCGAAATGAGGTGATCCGGCAGAGAACCAAAGTCACCGGCATAGCTCACCGGATTAGTAAGCTGAAGTGGCAGTGGTCTGGCCACATCAGCCGCAGAACCGACAACCGTTGGGGTAAACGAGTTCTGGAGTGGAGACCGCCGTCTCGGCAAACGTAGTGTAGGACGCGCTCAGACCAGGTGGAGTGACGATTTGCGCAGGACGGCTGGCAAGTGCTGGATGCGAGCAGCCCAAAATCGACCTAAGTGGCGAACATTAGGAGAGGCTTATGTCCAGCAGTGGACTGACACGGGCTGATGATGATGATGAAATAGACAAATGAGAGGGATTATGGGGCAAAAATACCCGATCCGTTCAACGAACGATCGTTTTCGTTTTCTGTAGTAGGGCCTAAGGTCGTCGTCGAGTTAATTCATTTGGTTTCAATTTTCGTTTTGTTCCAATTTGTACCAAATACATTGGAACCAAAACGAACAATAAACCGTAATTGATCAAACAAAGATAAATTTATCAGCAATTGTTTCCGTCTCGTACAACAGATGGCGGTACGTGCTCGGTCGTACGTTGTTAGATAACGGACCAATTGTAGACGTGATTAAGGGGCCTTTTAAATCATGTCTGAATTATGCTAGGCTAGGGGATGTAACGGAGCGGCCTATCATCATTTCGCTTCAAGCCAACCTCACCTGCTCGTGGTGCATTCTGCCGAATAACAAACGAGGCGCTGGCGACCGACTGATGGCGGTATAACCATCACAATTGAAGGCGTAGCTAAATACCACAGGCCGATGACGGGCAGCGGCGTCACCGGAGCGAGAAGCTATGCCCTGCGATCGCCAACCCGCCTGCCCAGCGTGGCGATTAGGGGTATATCCTCCAGATGTTTGCCTTAAGTGGCGACAAACTTAAGAGGTCTATGTCCAGCAGTGGACTGCGATAGGCTGATGATGATGATTTACAAAAAAAATTTATCTAAGTCAGTTTATCCACAATGCGGGAATTATAACTGAAATTCCCTATAGATGGCGTCATGTATCCTGCGGTTCATCTATCATGCGATTGGTCAGTTTCTTTGTAAACAGTGCCCATTTCAGTGACCAATAACGTAACAGTTGGACCTTATGCGTATGTGGGACCATCTGGTGGCATCTTAATTAATATTATAAAGCTGAAGAGTTTGTTTGTTTGTTGGTTTGAACACGCTAATCTCAGGAACTACTGGTCCGAATTGAAAAATTCTTTTTGTGTTGAAATAATGGAAAATGTAAAAAAAAAAACGGGGGAAAAATAACTATTCCACGCGGACGAAGTCGCGAGCACAGCTAGTATCTTATAAAACCCTCAAACTAACTTAACAATAAAATTAATACGAACCAAATGTTTTATAGCAACTAAGTAAAACTAATTCCAAATTCCAGCGGTCAGGAGTAAGCTCCAAGCTTAAGCTAAGTCTTCAAAATCATGAAATTAACGTTAGAATAATCTTTAGACTAAAGAGGCTTAATGTTTGTTCACTGCAAATGTGAGGGAAACTGTGTCTGTGTATTATTATATTAGAACACCCAGACAAATACAAAGAGACACGTTCATGCACACAAATGTTTGTACTGTGCGGCGATCCCTTGGCTCAGAGGCCACTACCGAATAAGCCATCGGACCAGTCAAAATGAGTAAAGTCTCATATAGATTAAGCCTATCATATAATCAGCCTATTGCAGTCCACTGCTGGACATAGACCTCTGCAGTTGTTCGCCAGTTTGGACAATCACCTGGAGGATGTACCCATAATCGCCACGCCAGGCAGGGCCAACCCGCCTGCCTGGCGTGGCGCTTATAAGCACCCATGTGCTTACATATGGAAAGGAGTGTTGGACCGCTATGGCGGTGGCAACTGACCAGTTACTTGCCCGGTGTCACAGTGGCTTGTGCTTCTCTTTCGATTTCCATCAGTCGTAAGGAAGCCATTATGTCGAGCCACTATAAAAAAAAAACTTATTAATCGTCATCTATGTACCTACCTAGCACCTACAACAAAAAAAAATTACCGCCGTGTTCGAAAAGTTGTTTCCAACAAGAAGAACCGGCAAGTAACTCTTTTTCATAACCAATGTTCATTATAAATTTAAATCTATCTATCTATATTTATATTAAATCTGTAGAGAGGTAAATTCTGTACATTAAAGATTTTTTCAAAATAACTATCAGGGGGTGATTAGTGATCGATACTGATGCCAAAAATGTAATGAATAAAATTTTTGTCTGTCTGTCTGTTTGTCTGTCTGTATGTATGTTCGTTATAGAAAAAAAAACTACTGAACGGATTTTAACCAAACTTGGTACGAATATTCTTCATACTCCTGGGCAGGTTATAGTATACTTTTCATTTTGCTACAATCAATAGGAGAAGTGCAGTGACGGGAAGTGTGTGGGAAAGGGGAGAAATTTTATCTGCATGTTTGATCGCGCCTCACGCGAAAACTCATGCATGGAATTAAATGCGGTTTGTGTGTGTATCAATGTATGAAGTCTAACTTAAAATTTAGGTACCTACCATTTTATGGAAGTCCGTTATTTTTTAAATCCGATATCTACGCGTGCGACGCCGCTGACACAGCTAGTGTTCATAATAAATTTAAAGACACAATAATTCAATGATTCCATCTTCCTTACTAGTAAAATAAACGGCTCATTTCCCGTTTCATAAACCACTATCCGGCAGATAACAGATCACAGTAGCTAATAAACGCCACCAAATTGCTCGCTCGGGTGCTCGCTGACATCGCAAAACTTTATAAAGCTGTTCCCCACTCCCCCACCCGGACATTATAGAATACTCGCTTTGCGCTGAGCTGATGAAGGGTAGTGAGAATAGTGCATTTTTCGTTTCATTGTTAGAAGTAACTATTGGTTGATGTCAAGACATATTTAAGTAGTTGACAATAGGCTATTATGGCTAAAAATGTAATTATCCGTCTTTTAGCTTATTCAATAATAAAAGACACGTATTTTTCATTCGGGATGTAAGGGAGCGGCCTATCATCTTTTCGCTCAAGCCAACCTCACCTGCCCGTGGTGCATCCTGCCGAATAACGAACGAGGCGCTGGCAACCGACTGGGGCGGTATAACCATCACAGTTGAAGGCGTAGCTAAATACTAAATACCGGTGACGGGCAGCAGCGTTACCGGTGCGAGAAGCTACGCCCTGCGGTAGCCAACCCGCCTGCCCAGCGTGGCGATTATGGGTATATCCTCCAGATGTTTGCCCTAAGTGGCCAACAACTGAAGAGGCCTATGTCCAGCAGTGGACTGCAATAAGCTGATGATGATGATTTTTTCTTTGTATATTTTTTTTGTGGCTCGACATAATGGCTAAGAACCAATCACTTAACAGTTGGACCTGCGTTCTATGTGGTGCCATCTAGTGGATTCTCCTCTCCCTCATTATTAGTGGTTTTATTGTGTAGCCAGTGGGCAGCAATTTGCAGGGACTCTGGTAGCTACAGCTCCCCCGCCTGTGCTAATGCACAGGAAGCACTCTTCAGTACGTTTCACACCGTTTGTCCGTCTGAGCAGAGGAAGAGTGTGCACTGAATCTGTGCCTTTGCACAGGTCCTGTGCATTAATTAGCACTGCGTTTGTCAATTTGTTGTAGAGGGAGTCTTACTTGCTCCAAGTGTCCTAGTATTAAGGGCCCCTGCCTTTTTTTTAGAGGCGAATGAAATATGTACCTTCACACCGCCCTCCGGGGGAAGTCGACGCCTGTGTTGCCAGTGGCCAACAATTTGCAGGGATTTGGGTAGCTCTGGCACCCTGCCTGTGCTACTGCACAGCGAGTACTCTTCAGTAGGTATGTTTCATACTGTCTGTCGTTTGTTCCAGAGAAGTGCTCGGAGTCTGTGCCATTACACAGACCTGTGCATTAGCACAGCTGATTGTTTTCAGTATGTTTTACACTGTCGTTTGTTCCAGAGGAGGAGTGCTCGGAGTCCGCGTACGCGGCGTCTGTGCTGCGGCACAGGCCGGAGCCGCTGGGCGCGCTGGCGCAGCAGACGCGCTTCAGCGAGCACGAGATCAAGCTCATGTATCGCGGGTTCAAGCAGGTCAGCTCCGTTACTTACTAAATAATCCATACATACATTTTTTTTTGTTTTTTTTTATTCTATACTAGCTGCTGCCCGCGGCTCTGCCCGCGTGAATATTCGTATAAAACATAGCCTATGTGTTAATCCAATGTATAAGCTATATTACTGTGAAGTTTCATTAAAATCTGTTCAGTAGTTTTTGCGTTAAAGAGGAACAAACATCCATCCATCCATCCATCTATCTATCCAAACAAATTTTCGCATTTATAATATTAGTAGGATGGGATTGCGCTTGGCCACAATTCACCTGGTGTTAAGTGATATTGAAGCCTACGATGGAGCACGCTTACCCAGAAAATACCGATTCACTGTCGCCTTGAACACCTCAAGATTATATGTCTCCGGAAACAAAGAGTCCGGCAAGGAGTTCCAAAGTTTGGCCGTTCGCACCAAGAATGCAATACATATTTAGTACTAGACTAAGACATACTAAGCTACTGCTATCGTACAGAGAACACTGAGAAAGAACAAACGACAAAACATTATTTATTTATTTATTTATTTAAACTTTATTGCACAAAATGGTACAAAAGGCGAACTTAATGCTAGGAGCATTCTCTACCAGTTAACCTTTGGGTCATGCAGAGAGTGGAAATTGTGTGCGGTGAGTGTAGATAGAGAATATAACAATTTAATTATATCTAATAATATACACGGATATTGAATATATAGCAAATAAAGATAATATAACATATATAAATATATATATATATATAGGTATATAATATATATAACATATAAGCAAAAACATAAACGGTACTTAGATAAACTCGTCAAGCAATTAAATAATATTTCTTAGGTTAACCCAAGTGATTCAAGAGGTGTTCACGGACCCTTTTTTTTAAACAAATCTTATTTATTCATGGAGCTCGTGGGGTAAGTTCTGCATCGGCAGCCGGGGGCTAGGGCCGGCTACGCGCGTGATACCCCTGGTGTTCCTGGCGTCGTCTTCTTTGTAGGCTTAGGCTTAGGCGTAGCGTCGTAGGTTGTTGAAGAGGGGCATGCATTTTGCACCTTCATACCGTCTCCGGGGGGAGGCGGAATGGTGTGTGGGACTCACACCTCCTAAAATGGGAGGGCATACCCACTAAACCCCCGTGTTGCCAGTGGGCAGTAAGCTGCAGGACATGGGTAACGCCGAAGCATACGGCCACACACCTACCTGCTCTGCATCTGATACCCATAACACAAGTGCTTAAGCTACTTACTTTGGGATCGGAGCAATGTATGTGATATTGTCTAATATTTATTTTATACTACTGTGCTCGCGACTTCGTCCGCGTGGAATAGTTATTTTTTCCCCGTTTTTTTTTTACATTTTCCATTATTTCTTCGCTCCGAATAGCAGCGTGATGTTATATAGCCTAAAGCCTTCCTCGATAAATGGTCCATTCAACACAAAAAGAATTTTTCAATTCGGACCAGTAGTTCCTGAGATTAGCGCGTTCAAACAAACAAACTCTTCAGCTTTATAATATTAGTTAAGATTTATTTATATACTAGCTGTGCCAGCGGCGTCGCTCGCGTGGATATCGGGTTTCAAAAATAACGGACTTCCATATAATACCCATCTATACCTTGTGCCTAAGTTTTAAGTTAGACCTCTAGCAATACATTGGTGAAAACCGCATTCAATTCTATGCAGTAGTTTTCGCGTAATGCGCGTTCACATACAGGTTTAAATTTCTCGCGTTTTCCCAACACTTCCCGTCACTGCTCCGCTCCTATTGATTGTAGCGTGATGAAAAGTATCCTATAACCTGCCCAGGAGTATGAAGAATAATTGTACCAAGTTTCGTCAAAATCTGTTCAGTAGTTTTTTTTTCTATAACGAACATATTTATTTATTTATTTAAACTTTATTGCACAAAATGGTACAAAAGGCGAACTTAATGCTAGGAGCATTCTCTACCAGTTAACCTTTGGGTCATGCAGAGAGTGGAAATTGTGTGCGGTGAGTGTACATAGAGAATATAACAATTTAATTATATCTAATAATATACATGGATATATTGAATATATAGCAAATAAAGATAATATAACATATATAAATAAATACTAACAAATATATATATATATATATATATATATATATATATATATATATGTATATATATATAACAAATAAGCAAAAACATAAACGGTACTTAGATAAATTCGTCAAGCAATTAAATAATATTTCTTAGGTTAACCCAATTGATTCAAGAAGTGTTCACGGACCCTTTTTTTAAACAAATCTTTAGTCTGCGATGATTTAATTGCACTAGGCAAATCATTCCAGAGCCGAATGGCTTGCACAGTGAAGTACTGTGAGAAAAAACTAGAATGGTGAAGAGGAACAGAGAGCTGTAGATTAAAAGAGGAACGGAGAGATCGGTCATGAGACTGGCATAAAAACTGAAATTGGTCTTTGAGGTAAGAAGGGGCTAAAGGATTAAATAAAATACTAAAAAGTAGACAAAGAATTCGAGAATTTCGACGCTGACGTATAGGAAGCCAATTAAGTTGGGTGCGAAAACTAGAAATATGATCGTACTTGCGTAGTCCAAAGACGAATCTGATGCAGTTATTCAGGAGACGTTCAAGTTTGTTTATGAGAGCAACAGATAGGTCGGGGTAACAAACGTCAGCATAGTCGATGATAGGTACGATGAGAGATTGAATGAGCATAAGTTTAGTGCGGAAAGGAAGGAAGAATTTGAAACGGTAAAGGCTTCTCAGACAACATACAGACAGACAGACAGACAGACAGACAGACAGACAGACAAAAATTTTACTGATTGCATTTTTGGTATCAGTATCGATCACTTATCACCCCCTGATAGTTATTTTGAAAAAATATTTTATGTACAGAATTGACCTCTCTACAGATTTATTATAAGTATATAGATATATAGATAACAGCAGTAATAACAGCAGTAATAAGACGTTTTATTTTTGCAGGAATGCCCTTCCGGAATGGTGGATGAAGAGGCCTTCAAGAACATATTCTCACAGTTCTTTCCGCTGGGAGGTAAATATCAAACCTACTACGCACACCAATCAGATCCGATGTAAGGGAGTGGACTATCATCATTTCGCTCCAAGCCAACCTCACCTGCCCGCGGTGCATCCTGCTGAATAACAAACGAGGCGCTGGCAACCGACTGGTGGCGGTATAATCATCATAATTGAAGGCGTAGCTAAATATCACAGACTGATGACGGGCAGCAGCGTCACCGGAGCGAGGAACTACGCCCTGCGATCGCCAACCCGCCTGCCTAGCGTGGCGATTATGGGTATAATCCTCCAGATGTTTGCCCAAGTGGCGAATAACTGGAGAGTCTATGTCCAGTGGACTGCAATAGGCCGATTATGAACATTGATTGTGTGAGCATTTTCTTCAAGTGTGTGTTTCTGTCTGCCGCAGACGCGTCACAGTACGCGCATTACGTGTTCAACACCATCAAGCATAAACAAAGCGGGAAGGTCAACTTTGAGGTGAGCAAATTTTTTTTTATATTATTTTTTTTTATTCAAAACGAGTTTGCGCTTGACTGCGATTCGCCTGATGGTAAGCGATATCGTAGTCTACGATGGAACGCGCTCACCCAGCAAAAACCGGTTCACTCTCGCCTTGAACATCGGAAGATTACATCTCTCGGGGAACAAGGAGCCCGGCAAAGAGTTCCATAGTTTAGCCGTTCGCACTATGAAGGTAGAAGCGAAACGCGCTGTGCGCGTCCTAGGAACTTGCACCATGTAACGGTGCCTACATGTAGCTGATGATGGCTTCCCTACGCTTGATGGAAAGCGAAACAGAAGCCCATGTCGCTGTGACAACAACGGGCAAGTAACTGGTCAGTTACCTGTCACTTGTCACCGCCATGCCGGTCCAACACTAACCCCCCACGAGCTCCGGAGACCCTATTCACTGCCAGAAACACGACCCGGAGGTCATTTGGCTGCGGTATTCTATAGGGTGGTGGTCCTTCCCCGCACGCGCGAAGCATCTGTTATAGTTCGCGATCTTTCGACAGTTTACAATCTCGCGAGAAAGATCATGATCTAACGGCAGGTAGATATTTACGATGCGGTGACAAATAACACTATAATATATTATTATAATACACTATAATATATATTGAAACATTTGGATTGTCGGCCTCACATCTTTTATTTAAGAGAGGTAGTTCATAGCGAATCTTCGCTCGAATTGAACTGCCCGTCCGGGGAAGGACCTCCACCCTATAGAATACCGCAGCCAAATGACCGGGTCGTGTTTCTGCTGGTGAGTAGGGTCTCCGGAGCTCGTGGAGGGTAAGGGTTGGGCCGGCATGGAAGTGGCAACTGACAGGTAACTAACCAGTTACTTGCCAGTTGTCACAGCGACTTGGGCTTCTTTTTCGCTTTCCATCAGGCGTAGGGAAGCCATTATGTCGAGCTATTATTAAAAAAAAAATATAGCTATAAGATGTAAGGACGACAATCCAAATGTTTCAATATGCGCATAATTTCCGGACAAAAACAACATCCGGCTGCGCGCTCCGGTCCGGAGACTCGGCGCCAAGTCCGGACCCGGACGCGTCCGGAACAAGACCAGCTATTGACTTGGTGTTGTGGCACAGTGTACAAGATGACAGTAGGGCAGAAGTGGCAAACTGGTCGATCGCAAACGACCCGCGACGACCTAAATACCTACCATAGACCGGCGACGGGCAGCGTCACCGGAGCGAGAAGTTACGGCCTGCGATCGCCAACCCACCTGCCCAGCGTGGCGATTATGGGTGTATGTATATCCTCCAAAAGTTTGCCCAGTCAGCAAATCAGTCAGCCGGAGCAAGAGCTCCGGTGACGCTGCTGTCCGTCATCGGCCTGTGGTATTTAGCTACGCCTTCTATCGTGATGGTTATGTCGCCATTCAATGAACGCACTAGTCATTCAATTGAATAGGAGATTCAACCAGATGACTGCGACAGTTATACCGCCTCCAGTCGGTTTGCGAGAGCCTCGTTGGTCGTTCGGCAAGATGCACCACGGGCAGGTGTGGATGGTTTGCAGCGAAAAGGTGATAAGTCGCTCCCTTACATCCCACCATTACAGACTTCCAACAATCAAGATTAATAAACTTAATACATTCCCCTCTAAAGAACTTGTCACATTTCAATTGGAAGTTGGTTATATTCCAATTGGAATCCAGTAAAATAATTGTAACTTTTATTACACACAGTCGTCCTAATTCATGATTTCCCTTCGGACAAACAAAGTTTGGTCCCTCCTTAAACCTCTTAGGGAATTTACCTACAATAAAACTTTTTATAGAGAACTTAGCCACTTTAACTACGTAATATTCAAACACTTGGAAATATCAGAAAACGGGCGGCAGTGTTACCTGGGTACAGATAACCTACTGCGATCCCTAACCCGCTTACCAAGTGTGTCAACTAACTTTAAGAGAGGTAGGACATAGCGAATCTTCGCTCGAATTGAGCTGCCCGTCCGGGGAAGGACCTCCACCCTATAAAATACCGCAGCCAAATGACCTTTGGGTCGTGTTTCTGCTGGTGAGTAGGGTGTCCGGAGCTCGTGGGGGGTTAGGGTTGGGCCGGCATGGCGGTGGCAACTGACAGGTAACTGACCAGTTACTTGCCAGTTGTCACAGCGACTTGGGCCTCTCTTTCGCTTTCCATCAGGCGTAGGGAAGCCATTATGTCGAGCCACTATAAAAAAAAACAAAAGTATTGTGCCAGGATCGTAGCAAATTGAAGGACGTGGTCTCTGCCTATCCCTCTGGTATAAAGACGTGACGTTATGTATGTACCTATGTATTTATACAAAGAAATGAGAGCCCAAAAGAGCTGCATAGAGCCATTGCGTTGGGAGCAGCACGCAGCAAATAGAGCTGGGTGGAGAACTTTGGTGCAGGCGAAGGTCCATGAATATGAGACCCAGCGACATTCTGAGCTCGATGCAAGGAGGGATGAATTAAAAGCCCGACCACCTGCGGCAATTAACTATAACTACGTCGATGGTGTGCTCGTATGTCCGCTTTGTGCGAAAAGGCTATCTAAGAAGATAGGCTACGCCAGTCACATGCGAGCACATGATCGACAAACATCACGGATTTAAAGTGGTCGCCGTGGCCGAAACCGGTCGGGAAGGCATCATCATCATCATCATCATCACAAAGAAATGGTCACTGCAATATTCCCTATACTGTGTCTGCGGTCTGGCGCACAGATCACTGTAGTGTAGATGAAAACATCAATATTATGTCAAATGTAAGAAGTTTCGTGACCGAGGTCAATCTACCGAGCGGTCGGAAATGAGACGGATTGAGGGAGAAACTTATGCTGCAGAGCAGAAATGTTGTCTAGATAGCACGCCGAAGCGTAGAGTGTCTTGGCGGGGCCCCATATAAAAATTGTTTGGGGCACGGTTTCTGGGCCCTTATGGTAGGGGAGCCCGGGATGCTAAATCGGGATTTACTCGAGCATTATAGAGACCTATTCGATTGCGAAGCTTAGATAATTAGAAGAAAAAAATGTTATATAATATATACACTTTCATTGGTGGGGGGAGCGGCTATAAATTTTCAAAAATGTAAAAAAAAACCCGATGCATGGACATACACGAGCGTGTCAGATATTGATAGCATCAATGTTTTACGTATTTTGGAAGATGTACGTATGTTAATCTGATTGTTTCCATGATGGGGGTAGTCATACGTAAGGGTTGAAATCGATAAAAAAAAAACTTAATCGAGCGCGTCAGATTTTCTAAGGGGGTGTTAAGTGAACCTAAAAAAAAGCTCTTATATAATAATCTGACGATTTGGATGTGACCCAAACTCGCGGCCATTTTTAAACTGTGTAAAAAAAAATCGCCATTTTGAAAGTTGTATGTAAAGGGATACGATTTAGACGCTATATGTATAACTGAACATTTTATGACTAAAACTGACGAAATTAATCTATCGATATGTAACTATAAATTGGCAGCCATTTACTCGAGAGGCACACGTAGAGGAGGCTCATGTATTCTAATTCGCCATGGCAACGAATATACTGCCGTCCTATCACTAAAAAGCCGTTAAGCCACAAGAGGTCAATTTTGACTTTTTAAGTTAGCCGTACATAATTTTAAATTCTCTATCTTTCTGTATAAGAAACATATTTCCATAATTTATAGTTTAGGAGATACGAGATGGACGTATGCCGCTAAGTGACACCTTTTTTGTAATTTCCTTAACTTAAAAGCAGCTAGACCACGTTCCTTAACTTAAAAGTAGTTAAGGACTCTAAACTGCCGGAAAACGAAATAAAATACTAAGCTTATACTTGACTATAAGGTAGTTATGTTATGCGACTAAGCTATAAAGTCGTTAAAGTATTTTGACTGCTTTTTAACTCTGTATTATGATCAAGAACAATGTACTATAAACTTGACTAAAAGGAAGTTAACATTAAATATTTATCTAAAAGGCAGTAAAGCGCCTTTAACCTCCTTTTAAGGTAAGTATCGATATTCAATTATTTTTCATTGGTACAAAATTAAAAAGCGGTTAAACCACATTACTTTGCTAAAAAGCCGTTAACAACGCGAGGCGTGGAACCCTGTGTCAACGCGTTGTATGGCCTTTTGGCGCAACCAGTCGCAGGGGTTGAGCGCTTGGCGCGTGGCTATAATATTTACGTAAACAAAAACGGTCAAGTGTAATCTAAATCAAGTTTAGAGTATGATCATGCCGAGTTCTAAGCTCTCAGAACAGGCGCTCAATCGTCGAGTTGCGTAAACCAGCCCTTGTATATCATACCTAAAAAATAATATTAACAATATTATGAACGTTATTTTTTATTTAAATAAGTGTTGGGTTGTAACCATTCATCATTTTAGTATTTTCAGTCATATCTAACCATTACTGATATGTCTTTTATTTCAACCGCCACTTTTCACTTTACAATATTTTCTGACCACCGTCGCTATGTCATCCGACTATTGGGTGGCCTAGCACTAGATCTTCGCCCGAATTCGCAGTCAAATGCCGAGCATATCGCGGGCCATAGCTCTTTTGCTACCTTGGTTTTGTGCATACTGAGTGCACTGGTCTCAGTACCATCTGTAAGGGTAGGAATGACACATTGGTTAAATGCCCTGGTCTGTTATAGGCATTGTGGAATTTTGGACTAGAAGACGACTCTAGCTTGCTGAGTGCGGCCCCTGAACTGCTGAACTCTTCTCGCAATCTTTGCCGCTTGATTCTCTACACCAAAGGATAGTTTATGTCTAAAGTAAATGTATTCATCGACCACCTCTAGAGAGTCGTCGCTGACGATCACATTCGGTACACATTCGGTGTAGAAAGATTAGACGTTACTTTTGTCTTGGACATATTCATTCTAAGGCCTACTTTAAGGGAAGCGCTGTGTAATTCAGAGAGCATTATCTGAAGTTCAACAGGAATTTCAGCCAAAACGATGATGTTATTGGCAAAACGCAGGCGGGACAGGTGGTTTCCATATATATTAACACTTCTCTCATTCCAATCTAAAGTCTACATTAAATCCTTGAGAACATTTGTGATTTGGTGAGAGAGTGTCTCCCTGCCGAACACCTCGTTTGGTTCATATGGGACTGATAAGCTCATGCTTGACCTGCATAGCTGCTGGCCCGCACAACTCTCAGAGACGGACGACTTTTCTCGTATCGATATTATAGCAATGAAGCGAGTGCGCAGCCAAGTGCTCGACACTGTCGAATGCTTTTTCGTAATAAACGAAAGCGCAACACAGGGGCCGGTTTAACTCGCAACATTTCTCCATTAGTTGATTTATCATCTAAATGTGATCCCATCGTAGAGAACCCACCCCGAAAGCCAAGTTGGGGTGTAAAGAGCTCAAAAAACAACTAGGCAATCAAGTCAACCTCGTCTCTACATAGTACACCCTGCTGTATAATAAACGAGGCTCTGATGAAAAACCGCCAACGCGCACTGGACCAGCGTGACGGAAATTGGTCTATTTCCATAGCGAGTTATGATAAAAATGAATATTTAAGGTAACAATAGTAAAGATTAGGCATTTTTGCTATAGGCTAGTTGGTAATATTTATCCTTATAATCGGGAATCGTGAGTTCAAGTCACACTTCTGTGCCTCCTTTATAGTGTAGGCATATGTTACAGCTAGAATCCAAAGTGAGGCTACGTCTAGGTTTAGCCGGTTAGAACTAGGTGCCACTTACTCTTGGTTAAAGCCTAGTAATAGCTGATCGTTTTGGGGTAAAACTAGGACCAGTCAATCCCTGTTGGATAAAACTAGGTGCAAATGTTTAAACGGGCTAAAACTAGAGCCAGCCAATCTTTGTTGGATAAGTCTATACCTACTCCGTTTCATCAGCAGTGGTAGGGAAATTTTTTCTATTCGCTAGTGATGTAATGTTGAAGATATTCATCTAGACAGCATTTGAGAGACAGTTAAGAAAGTTTAGAACCGATGACCAAAGCTACTTAAAAACTCTGATCATAATTCACATATAAAAATTAACTTTATTACGTTTAAAGTTGTTTGCACCTAGTAACAATTTTGTTCTGGTACGTTGTCTTTGATTAATCATTGTTCTACTTGAGATATAATTGATAATTTCTTTACAAATTTAGATTTTCTTTAAAATTATTGATTATAAATGTATTTCGTTTATAATATATTTTTCAAAAATACTTACCTAAAAGGTAGCTAATTACAAGTGACGTGATTGTAACTGCTTTTAAGCTAAGTAATAATCCTTAAATAAGAATGAGCACATGTTATTCCTTACCTAATAGGCCGTTATGGGCTGATAACTACTTTTAAGACATGAAGTGTTTAATTTTGAATGAGTTCGTTACTTGTCTAGAAAACCGTTAAGTCCCATAACGGCCTTTTTGATAAGTATATCTAATAACTATTTTCAAAAATTACAGAATGAGTAAATTACAACAAATTCCTAGACTAAAAAGCCGTTAGGGTGTACTTAACGGCCTTTTAGTGCAGTATGATATTGAAAAACAAAAAATAATACTTCACTATAAGGACGTATATAGAATTTCCAAAAAATGTAAAGTACTAATCCAAAAAATAAATATGTAGTAAGATACACGAAAATGTAAAGTAAAGATGTGTATAAAAATATTAATCCTAGCTACGATACTTTCTGAGAGATGACATTTTTCCCGTTTTTTGCAGATTACTCAAAACTTACTTTTGAGGCTTAACGGCTTTTTAGTGATAGGACGGCAGTATAGAACTATAGATGTGTCTAAATTTTGTATTCAAAGTGTATTCGAATGCTCCTCAGTTGAACTTGTGCTAGTTAATATAATTATCATATGTATTTATAGGTCACCTAGCTCTGATATTTTTGTGTTTTTGGATAAATTGTCCCAATTATTAAATTACATTAGTACTTATAAAAACAAAAAAATTGTATTGTGTGGAGATTTTAATATTAATATCCTTACCAAAAATAGAAAATCAATAGATTTTGAAAATCTTCTACATAACTATAATCTTAAACTACAGATTTTTGAACCTACTAGATTGTCAAGCCAGACATGTATAGATAACTTTGCCACCAACTTAAATCGATGTAAATCAGATGTATTGGAGTTTGGTTTATCTGATCATTCGACACAGATATTGCGGTGTCCTGTCAATAATAAATGTAAAATTAGGTCATGGCGTAAACGAAAACGAGATCTAAGTAAAGACAACATAAGGAAGTTCTGTCAAGCTCTTGAAAACCTGAGCTTTTCGGAAATATATGAAATACAGGATGTCAATTTAGCGTATAACACTTTTTATGAGACAATTCGTTTATTCTATGACCTTTGCTTTCCCTACATAACAACTAGTATAAAAACCAGAAAGAAGCTGAGATGGATTTCTCGAGGAATCAGACTTTGTAGTAAAAATAAAAGAAAGTTTTTGCTGAGGTACTGGAAAACACCTACTTTAACTAATAAAATACTTTTACAGACCTATACTAAACGACTTAAAAAAATTATTTATTTGACACAGAGAAGTCAAAACAACCATACCATTCTCTCGTCACGTAACAAGTCCAAAGCAACGTGGTCTGTTATTAATCAAAAGAAAGATAATTTTCCTCCAGTCACAATTAATAAAATTGTTAATATGGACAAGATTGAACGAAATCCCTCCAATATAGCTAATATATTTAATAATTATTTTATAGATCAAATTACTACTACATCCAAACTGACTACTAAAATTAAAAAACCTGACATTAAAACTCAATCTAATCCTAATTCAATATTTATGACCCCAACTTCTGGTCCTGATGTATTCAAAATTATAAAATCTTTAAAAAATACCAACAGTGTAGGTTATGATGATATATGCACTCAGGTAATAAAGAGCAGTGCACTGTATCTTGCTCCACCATTATCACATATCATAAACTTATCACTAAGCCAGGGAGTTTACCCGGATGCGCTTAAATTATCAATAATAAGACCAATTCTTAAAAAAGGTGACATTACAAATGTAAAAAACTATAGACCTATTGCTCTTGTACCTGTGTTATCCAAAGTATTTGAAAGAGTCATATACACAACTTTCTATTCATTTTTTGAAAAATGTGATGTATTTAATCATGCTCAATATGGCTTTCGACGGAACAAATCCACGAATTTGGCTATATTTGACTTATTAAAGCTTGTGACCGACTCTATGGACAAAAGAAACAAAATATGTGCTCTATTTATGGACATGTCAAAAGCTTTCGATTACGTTAACCATAGTATGCTTCTACATAAGCTCTACCATTATGGTATTCGTGGAATTGCACTACATTTGATAGAGTCTTATCTTAGCAATAGAAAGCAGCAAACTGCTATAAAAAATATTTCAAAGCAGTCTTTGCTTGAGAAAGACTATCTGTCGGAATGTAGAGATGTAGAGTTCGGCGTTCCACAAGGAACAATACTAGGACCTCTCCTGTTTATAATCTACATAAATGATCTACCAGCGAACATTAAATATCCTATGACACTATTTGCCGATGACAGTACAATTATAATTAAATGCAATAATGACATGACATATGAAAAAGAAATTAATTTGACATTAAATACTATTATAGAATGGTTAGAAAGTAATAATCTGGTAATTAATATAGATAAAACAAAAATAATGCATTTTAAACAATATACACAAACACCTAACTTGACTATACAATACAAGCATGAGATTATAGAACCTGTTATATTTACTAAGTTCCTGGGGTTAAACATAGATCAACAAACAAACTGGACAATACACACAGATCAACTATGCACACGACTTAACAAATTTGTATTTGCGTTAAAATCTCTATCAAAAATTGCATCCATAGACACAGTTCTGGCAGCATATAACGGATATGTCGCGTCTATCCTACGATATGGCATAATATTTTGGGGTAACTGCTCTAATAAATTACAAGTTTTCCGCGCACAAAAAAAGTGTATTAGAGCCATTAAGGCATTAAAAAACCAGGATAGTTGTAAGGTACACTTTAGGGACTTAAAGATATTAACGGTACCATCATTGTACATTTTCGAAACTGCAATGTTTGTCAAGAGGAATCCACATCTGTTTCCCACTATATCGGAAGGTCAGTTAAAAAAGAGCAGACGCCATGGTAACAAATTAAGCGCACCCCTTACTAAGACTGCAATGAAAGGAAAAAGTTTATTCTGCATGGCTCCAAGAATATACAATAAGCTACCTCAAAACATAACAAACGCTAATATTTATACATTTCGCAAACAATTAATGAATCTTCTGACTAATAAAGCTTATTACACCTTGACGGAGTTCTTAACTGACCAATTTTAATTTTAATTTTACTTATAATAATTTTATTTAACTACTTATAATAATTGTTACAAAGTTGACTCTATAAAAATGTAATTATAATATAATATTATTGCAAAATGTAATATTTGTACGCCTAAATATGGCAAAACATAGAGATACTTACCTCCACGCACATTATTATCTGTATTTTACCTATGTTTACGAATAAATTATTTGATTTGATTTGATTTGATTTGAAATACTCGAGCGCGTCAGATTAAGATATATATGGTTCATCTATATACCCTAGACGTGCTGTCTCATAATCTGACGATTATCTAGAGGGATTCGCCTAATCTGACAATTGAAAATTTTTTTTTTTATTTTTTCAAATTTTTGGCGTCATGGCGTCATGGCAACAGAAACCAGAGTGGGGACGGAGTGAGAGAGTCATAGATAGAGAAAAAGTGAGAGAGGAATAGAAACGCGGAGTGGGGAAAACAGGGATTACGTAGCTGCACGCATTAAACTTTATTAATTAGTTTTCCTTACTTCGGCTTATGGAAATCGTCAGATTATATATTTTTTGTGAACGTTGAATTATTTCCTTCAAAATAAAAAAAAATTTAGCCACGCTCGAGAAAGTCGAGATGACGTTTTTTTTTTTACAAGTTTGTAACCCACCTACTTCTTATCGACAATCGGAAATTGTCAGATTAGTGGAATATATACTTTTTAGCATGTAACTAACTCACCCTACCTTAATCTGACGCGCTCAAGAATTTCTGATGATCAACTTTTTTTTACTAATCTGATCCTTTATCCTTGACGGGCGGCCGCATTTACGGGACTCATGTTTGGTGGAAGTATTTAATCGGGTACAAGGTATCTCCCTATATGTTAATCTGCCGCGCTTTAGTAACTCCCGAAATCCCCCCTTGGGCTCCCCTACTATTAGGAAAGGATAAGATTTGTCACATTTGGAAAGTTTTTGCTTATGCACTTCGGGGGCCTCCAAGGTCTGGGGGCCCCGTATAAATGATACGGCGGTAGCTACGCCCCTGATAGCACGGGAATACAATATATAAAGAGAGGTAGGGCATTTTTAGGGTTCCGTAGCCAAATGGCAAAAACGGGACCCTTTTTTTTTTTTTTTTTTCTAAATGACTACGATGATGGCCAGGGCGGCCTTGTCATCATCACCGGACTGTTGGGGGAGCGGAAGGCTCTCACCCCTAAAAATTTAAGCAACGGCGCTGAGGGCGCCCCCTGTGGGGCTCGAGCCTCGGCTCAGGGCGTTGCTGGGAGATGCCCTACGGACGTATGTTTGGGGAGAAAAGCGACCAGGCGCGGGCCGGTATCGAGAATAGGGCGCGAAAGCTGGGGGGCGACGCGACGGGAGTCCCCGCCGGCGGGGACGGAATGACGGTTGATTTGTAGTGTAATTTGTCGCGAGTTGTTCGGCGGCGGTCATGGCTAGGGTGATGGGGTCGTCGGCCTCCAAGAGGACGTGGCGGGGGCGGCGGCGTGCGCCGCGGAGCTCCTCAAAAGCGTGGTAGTTGGAGGCGTGGACCACTAACGGGTTGGGGTGATGAAGGGCAGAGTCAAAGAAACGTTTTGAGCATTGTTTAAAATACTGCGCGATGGTAGGCAGCTTTAAATCAATGTGTAGGTTTTCGTTACGGAGGAACCATGGAGCGCCGGTGGCCTTGCGCATGAATCGGTTTTGGATCACTTGTAGCCTATGGATTTGTCGAGGGGCCGCGTGCGCGAATGCGACGCTAGCGTAGGACATTATCGGTCGAATGCATGTCGTGTAAAGTCTGACCTTATTTCTAAGGGACAGTTTACTACGCTTGTTGATGAGGTAGTGTAGGCGGCCTAGCGCGAAAGCGGCTCGGTCGCGTACGACTTTAATGTGTTCTTGGAAACGGAGTCTATTATCAAGGTGTACACCCAAGTACCGGACCTTCCGTTCCCAAGGGATTGGACGCCCGTACATTGTTATGGGTGGCGCTGAGGGGAGGGCTGCACTCCTACGGAAGAGGATGGCAGCGCTCTTTTCAGGGTTGACTTCGATCCTCCATTTCCTAAACCACTCGCCTAGGCGGTTTGCGGCGTTTTGGAGGGTCTTTGTGATTTGGGCCAGTTTGTGCGATGAACAGTAGATGGCTGTGTCATCTGCAAAAAGGGCCGTCTGTGCCGTGAGGGGAGCCGGTTCAAACTTCGGAAAGTCGCTTGTATACAGGGTGAAAAGTATGGGGGAGAGCACGGATCCTTGGGGGACGCCAGCCCTTATCGGGTGAGGGGAGGATAGTGTAAAACGGGACCCTTATAGATTCGTCATGTCTGTCTGTCTGTCCGTCCGTATGTCACAGCCAGTTTATTCCGAAACTATAAGAGCTACATTATTGAGGTGCGTAAATGTATTCTGTTAACCGCATTATGATTTTGAAATGAAATCGGAAAAAATTCCAAATTTTTTTGGGTTCCCGTAGTTCTATCCTTATACATTCTCATGGTTGCGTTTCATCTCGCAGGATGCTGCGGAATGTTCCGATATTTCGTCTCATCCGAGAACTTGGCTCGCGTTCAAACTTTCGTGAAATTACCCTCAGTTACGACGCTCTCACTGACAAAAGACATTCACTATTGTATTTCTTTCATTGTAGTATTTCGTGTGGTGACTGATAAAGGATACAAATCGCCGCTTATTTTCCCTCCTTAGGATACTCGTATAATAGTGTGAACTCGTATAATAGGGATGTAAGGGAGCGGCCTATCATCTTTTCGCTCCAAGCCAACCTCACCTGCCCGTGGTGCATCCTGCCGAATAACAAACGAGGCGCTGGCAACCGACTGGTGGCGGTATAACCATCACAATTGAAGGCGTAGCTAAATACTAAAGACCGGTGACGGGCAGCAGTGTCACCGGAGCAAGAAGCTACGCCCTGCGATCGCCAACCCGCCTGCCCAGCGTAGCGATTATGGGTATATCCTCCAGATGCTTGCTTTAAGTGGCGAACAACTGGTGAGGCCTATGTCCAGCAGTGGATTGTAATAGGCTGATGATGAGTGTGAAAGTAACTGAAATGACTAAGTAGAGGACGACTAAGGGAATATCAGGAAACAGGCAGCAGCGTTTGCCTGGGTAGGTACTAATAAGTAACCCAAGACGTGCCACGCTGGGCCACACAGCGCCATCTAGCCCCAAACTAAACCGAAGCTTGCACTATGGGTGCTAGACCACTGATAAACTTATTATAGATACATTTTTTCTGTAAATAAATACATATTATACATAGAAAACCCAGCCCAGCAAATGAATTGCCAGTTTTATGAAGCCTGAGGTTTGGAACAGCAAGTTTGTTCTTGTTTCTTGTGTTAAATTTATGGCTGACGGTGGACTGATGTTAACGGTCTATCTTCCATCTTCCAGGAGTTCCTGGAGATACTCTCCCGCGTGGCGCGCGGCTCCGTCCAGGAGAAGCTGTCGTGGGTGTTCGCGCTGTACGACGTGGACGGGGACGGGCGCATCTCGCGCGCGGAGATGCTGGCGGTGGTGGAGGCCATCTACGGGCTGCTGGGCCGCGCCGCCAGCCCGCCCGCGCACCCGCACGCCGCCAAGGAACACGTCGACAGGATCTTCCATGTGAGACATGCTTCTTTATGCCCCACAGCACAGCATAAGGCAGAAGAAAGGACTACGTCGACAGGATCTTCCATGTAAGCGATAGGATTTTCTATAAATACAGCAAGGATTCTCTATATATACAGCACAGCACAACATACGGCACAAAAAAGGTCCATGTTGAATCTTCCATGTGAGTGATAGGATTCTCTATAAATACAGCACACCATAGGGCAGAAGAAAGGACCGCGTTAATGCAAGGACGTTGACAGGATCTTCCATGTGAGAGACATGCTTGTATCAGCCTATCGAAGTCTACTGCTGGACATAGGCCTCCCCATCTGTGAGAAAAGACCGCGTCGACAGGATCTTCCATGTGAGCGATAGGATTCTCTATAAATAAAGCACAGTATAGCATAGGACAGAAGACAGGACCACTTCGACAGGATCTTCCATGTGACCGACAAGTCTTTTTATCGCAGGACCGAAAATAAATGGAGCAGACGGATCTTGGAATGGACACGGCTTTAGGATGCTGTAGTGTAGGACGCTCTCAGGCCAGGTGGAGTGACGATTTGCGCACCTGGACCTACCATCTTTACGCTTCAAGCCACCCTTGTCTGCCCGTGGTGCATCCTGCCGAACAAACGAGGCTCTGGCAGCAGCGTCACTGGAACGAGAAGCTTTGACCGCGATTGCCAACCCGCCTGCCCAGCGTGGTGATTATAGGCAAACCCTCCAGGTGTCTGCCGAAAATGGCGAACAACTGGAGAGGCCTATGTAAAGCAGTGGACTGCAATAGGTTGATGACAGTACCCACAGTACAAGCATCGGCTTAGTTTGTGACTAGATGGCGCTGTGTGGCCCAGCGTGGCTTGTACTCATCTACCTCCCCCTCTTCCAGCTGATCGATACGAACGCGGACGGCGTGGTGACGCCCGACGAGCTGGCGCGGTGGTGCGCGCGCGACCCCGCGCTGCTCTGCTCCTTCGACACGCTCGACACCGTCTTGTGATCCGGGCAGCCCGCGCACCACAGGTCAGTGACCCCGCACTGACCCCATGGGGTCACCTCAGCTCTACTCGTCTCCTTCGACACGCTCGACACCGTCTTGTGATCCGGGCAGCCCGCGCACCACAGGTCAGTGACCCCGCACTGACCCCATGGGGTCACCTTAGCTCTACTCGTCTCCTTCGACACGCTCGACACCGTCTTGTGATCCGGGCAGCCCGCGCACCACAGGTCAGTGACCCCGCACTGACCCCATGGGGTCACCTTAGCTCTACTCGTCTCCTTCGACACGCTCGACACCGTCTTGTGATCCGGGCAGCCCGCGCACCACAGGTCAGTCTTGTCTCTGGGTCTTGAGTTCCGCTTCTGCGGGGCTCGGGTGCGGGCCTCGATCCTTGGATCTCTTTTCACAGGTCAGTGACCCCGCATCCTGCATTGACCCCATGGGGTCACCTGCGATCTACTCTGCTATTTCGCCACTCAGTTCGGCTCACATCGGCTGCCGTCGGCTCTGTTCGGCTGTTGTCGGCTCAGTTCGGCTGACTTTTGCTCATTTCGGCTACCGCCTGCACAAACCACTTCACCTAGCCTGAGGGCATCCTACACTACTATCTAAAGAACAGCTTATTCACCCATTTGTCTCCACCAGGTGTGACTCTGCGCGTGCGTCGTGCTCCACGGCGGCCGACCTGGACTCGCCCACCGGCCACGCCCCCCCTACTCCCCTCTCCGGCGCCCACAGCGGTGTCACAGCCAGTGCCTCGCCTGCAAGCTCAGGTATGTACAAAGTCAAACCTAGCGACCCGCCGGTCGGTTCGGGTACTTCAGATAACATTAGGGATGTAAGGGACCGGCCTATCATCTTTTCGCTCCAAGCCAACCTCACCTGCCCTGGGTGCATCCTGCCGAATAACAAACGAGGCGCTGGCGACCGACTGGAGGCGGTATAACCATCACAATTGAGCGTAGCTAAATGCCACAGGCCGATGACGGGCAACAATATATATAATATCATCATCATCAGCCTATTGCTGTCCACTGCTGGACATAGGCCTCATAGACATAGGCATGTATAATATACCGCAGCCAAATGACTTTTGGGTCGTGTTTCTGCTGGTGAGTAGGGTGTCCGGAGCTCGTGGGGGGTTAGGGCTGGGCCGGCATGGCAGTGGCAACTGACAGGTAACTGACCAGTTACTTGCCAGTTGTCACAGCGACTTGGGCCTCTCTTTCGCTTTCCATCAGGCGTAGGGAAGCCATTATGTCGAGCCACTATAAAAAAAAAAATAGCGTCAGCGGAGCGAGGAGCTCTACTATCGCTATCCCGCCTGCCCAGCGTGGCGATTATGGGTAAAAACTTCAAATGTCTGTTAAATGCTCCAGATGTCTGTCCTGATGAATGTTTGGCGATCTCAGGGCGTAGCTACTCGCTGTACTCGTGGGGCGCCTTGGTGGTGCAAAGTAGACTAATCCTCTATTTGTTGCTTCCAGGTGCACATCCTACAAAAATAGTAACTCCTACCAGCACAGTCACCACGTCCTCAAGCGCTCAGACCGTCACAGTGTCGGCGGCCATCACCGGACACGCGGCAACTCAAGTGGCAACAAGTCAAACGGCCACAAGTCAAGCCACAAGTCATGCGACAAGTCACTTGGTTACAAGTCCTGTGGTTTGTACATTTTGTATCATTTTGTACACAAACTACCTAAGGGGCAGCGCAGACGACAAACTATCCGTGACGCACTTTTTTGCAATTATTATGCAGTAACGCACACGACGCGCAAAAATCTGACGCGGATATTTCACAGACTCAACGCACATGACGCACATCTTGTGCGTCTGTCGTCGGTGCAGCCCCTAAATAGTATTATATTATAATAGGCAAATATTAAGAGAGGTAGGGCATAGCGAATCTTCGCTCCAATTGAGCCGCTCGTCCGGGAAGTACCTCCACCCTATAGAATACCGCAGCATGACCTTCGCGTCGTGTTTCTGCCGGTGAGTAGGGTTTCCAGAGCTCGTGGAATGAGTGCAGCATCGGCAGCCGGGGTTAGGGTGCTTTTCCACCAGAGATGTGCTATGCTAGGATGCTATAGATGCGATTGATATCCACCAATCATATTCATTGGTGCACAGCTTAGCACTGGTGAGAACGGATTCAACTAATCAAATTCATGCATGCTGGGGCACACAGCGACCAAACTAAGGCAAAGTCCAGTACTATGAGTAATTTAGTAGGGGAGACCGGGTACAAAAGTAACGGCGGGTCGAACGAAAGTAACAAATGCTCTCTAGATTTATCCAATGGGTGAAAGGTCGCTTTGCCACCTTTAGGTGATAGTCAGGACACAGGACTTTTCGCCCGTTGGATAAATCTAGAGAGCGTTTGTTACTCTCGACCCGGCGCCGTTACTTTTGTACCCGGTCTCCCCTACTAAACAACTGAACTATTAAACTGATAAACTTAGGTATTTTGTCGTAAATAAATACTTATTATATCTAAGAACATTCAAACCACTACAAATAGTCATGTTCACCAATGTATCTGTCTCAGGTAGCGGACCCCTGAACCAAAATGGTCGTAATATGAATCATAGGTACGAAAAGAAGATGATAGCATATTTATACGACAGCCATAGAATATTCCTTAAATTATAATATTGCAGCTTGCCAGTCGCACAACTCATGCGGTCACGAGTCACGCGGCTACAAGTCGCGCGGTCGTAACCCGCGCGGTCGCGGACGCCGCAGTCGCAGAGCAAGCGGTCTTGGGCCGCGCAGTCGTGACCGCAACTCAGTGCCGAGTGTTGCCGGTCGGTAAGGAGCGGCGGGCGTCGCAGCCACCGCCTGTACCTGCGAGGACTATTGCTGTGAGCGTGGTGAGATAAATATCTTTTTTTTCTTTCCTGATTGTATTTTGGCCATATGGGTTGAAAAGAATAACTAACTAATTTTTGTTTCAAAAAATATTTCTTTTTTTTCATCTTCTTAGCATTTAAGCGTCTACTGAACTGTTCGAAATGATGCCAATAGCTTCATTTTACCATCGTACCGCTCGCCATCGGCAACTGCTTACCATCAGGCAGGCCGGTAGCTATTTGCCACCCTAGTGGTATAAAAAACAGTTGAACATGAATTTCCTAACAATGTCTCTTAAATATAAATCTTGTTTAGGTACTAATTGTTCAAATAAATACCATTTAAACAAATTAAATAAATTTTATAGGTAACGGAGGAGTCCCGCAAAGCAAAGCGACGCGGGCGCCGGTCCTCCTCGCCCCCGCAGACGACGCAGCGGTGAACGAAATGCACTCTAACTCCAACGAATAAGGACGAATCTCCCTTGCGATGCTCCACTATGCTTGGTGTGGTCTTGGCTCAATCGTGCTATTGTGACAATCATTTACTATAAGCAGAAGAAAAGCTCTTCTTTGTCTTTATTAAATCTAACGAAGTAACAATTAATTGTAATTTTCGATAAGGCTATTTCCATTCAAATATTTAAATTTGACATTAAAATTTTAATAAAATTAAGAATAATAAACTCAAAAATAATTGGCGTGGATCAGTTAAAAGTGAGGGAACACTAGTTATTTAGCGAGTTAAATGAAGATAGTATATTTATTACGAAAGTTCAATAAAATAAGGCAATAGCGTCCCTCTACAAATTATATTTACACTATGAAGATATTAATAAAATATTTCTCTTTTAATCTAAGACTAAAAAAGAGCCTAATTTGGTATCATAACTATAATAAATTTATTAAACTAGTTATAAAACTTTTATCTTTTAAGTAAGTAATGACTCTAGGAACGTTAAGGGTCCCGAAACACTTATGATGTTGAATAAAACTACATTTAATTATTACTATTTAATTAATAAGATTTAATAAGTTATGTGATAAATACTTGCTAATATTCCTCTTCAAAGTCTAATCTTTGTTTGTTTCTATATTGTCTCTTCAAATACAAATCTAATAAGTATATCAAGATTATTGGTATCTAGGATATGTGCATGAAATTCCAAAATATCTTTACAAATGAAATTATGAGCAATATTGAGTATAAATTATGATTTAATTCATCGATTAGCTGATGGCTCGATCACTATATTTAGTTAAGAAATAATTTTAACTTAATATAAATTAATTGAGATCTGTAAAATGCATAAATAAGACAAACTTTATAGATTTAACAGAGGTAGCATGCATTTCAACTTTAAGCGTTATTATTCCATGAAATATCTTCCTTCTGCTAAATAAGTGTTACTAAAATTACAAATCACTATTTTACTATTACTACAAGCACAAATACATATTTTGACATAATTAGTGTAACTGAACATATCCCAGCAAACCTCAAACAATATTTTGTCAAGTTATGTCTTAGCCTCCGCCTACTTGGCTAATTAAAAGCTATTATGAATAATGCGAAAGTAACTTTTTCCGTGTCCAGGTGTGTCCGTCGGGTTTCATGCCAAAACTACTGAAAAGATTTAAATTAAATTAGGTACACACGTAGCTGTAGACCCTGAGAAAGGACGTAAGCAATCGTTTATTACGAAAAGAGTTTGTTAGGGGGTCGAAAAGTTACATGGAAGAATCGTAATTTTTAGAGCCTGAAATTTATTTTTAGGCTGTTAATTCAATATCACATTCAAAATAAATATCACATTCAAAGTATATGCATGTCTTATTTGTATGACGTATGCTACCCAAAGACACAATTCCACGCGGACGAAGTCACGGGCACCGGTAGGAATGAAAGAAATTAAAAAAGAATACATAATTAAGATACTGTTTAAATACCATGGTGGTCAAATGGGCGGAGATCTGACGAGACTTTAAGGGACAATACTGACCTTAGGTTAAAATAACTATGAGATCCATATTAGTCCTTTGACCGCCGAGAAAAGACGCACAATAGAAAATTATTATCGTTGTATACAAGCGACACTGGCGTTCAAAGGATTAAAAAGGCACTGAACTATTTGTAATCTATAAAGAATTAAAGTTATAAATGAACAGTTAAGAAGTTGGTTTTGTGTGACAGAGGACATTAGGAGATAATGATTTAATTGAAAATTTAAACTTGTTCACTTTTCTGAGAAGAAGAAACGTCAAATCGTTTCGTATTTCTGATGCACTCTTAGCTTTAAATCGACCATTTAGCCTTTAAAATTCGTCCGTTTATCTTGCAATGGTTTTACAGACCACAACATTACTAACTTTAGCTATCCAACAATATGACAATATGGTACACTTGCGATTTAAAATCTAACCTGCTAAACATGTATCTTAAGTTTTCAACTTCAACCTCTTTCTATAGTTTTTGCATCATGATTATTGGTATTAGTATTATAAAACCTTGCCAAAACCCCCCCTACAACATGACAAGTTCGAGAGATTTGATGATTATTGGTATTGGTAAATTAATTTCTAAAATATTTGTTCAGTTTTGCTTAAATATACGTCGACCAAACTTTGCCTGCGCGATTTATTTAAGAAGAGCGCCATCTATTGACCGGCGGAGGAACCAAAAGAATACAAGATCTATAGATCGCATCATACGTTTATATTTAGTTTCTTCTCATCTCTATATGCAAACTTCAGAACGACCACCTAGTTTAGAAGAAATGTAGGGCATAGCGAATCTTCGGTCGAATTGAGCCGCCCGTCCGGGGCAGAACCTCCACCCTATAGAATACCGCAGCCAAATGACCTCCGGGTCGTGTTTCTGCCGGTGAGTAGGGTTACCGGAGCTCGTGGGGAGTTAGGGTTGGGTCGACATGGCGGTGACAACTGACACGTAACTGACCAGTTACTTGCCAGTTACTTCTCTTTCACTTTCCATCAAGCGTAGGGAAGCCATCATGTCGAGATACTATTTAAAAAACTTGTGGTGTAAAAAAATGATTGCAAGATAAACAGATATAGCCTTAGTACCCTTTGCCTATCACTCTGTGGAACACGCATGGCAATATTATTGTAAGATACTTTACCCTAGTTAAGATATCCCTTCTATTGTTGTTGAACTAAAATCTATTTTCTCTCTTCATTCTTAGAGTTTAAAATCCTTCGATCTTATTCGAGCCTTAAAACTTTTCCTATATATTAGCGTTACGTGCTATGATGAATATTTACGAGTATTATGCGATAGTTTGACAGGCGACTTCAATAAAAGTAACTAATTTTACTAATGTCACTTTTAGCGACTAACTCTATACATAAAAATGAAAAAAGAACAATGTGGGGACATAGGAGAAAATGTCACAAAACCTACTTGTCCGTAAAACTGACCTGTAATTACATATTTTTATTAATTACTCGTATTACCTATTCGCGTCAAACAAAATCGGACGATACCGCAAAAAAAACTCAACTTAAAAATTACTTCAAAATCTGAAGAAAAACAGCGTTACCGGGATGTCAGCGCACAGCGCCATCTATTGAATCCCTAGTGGTATAAAAAAACTACCGGAGCGAGATCAGGGGCAGGACCAACGGCCTAACGCGCTTTCTGCGCAAGAGTTGTATTACGTAGCTCAAATCTGTAACAGTATTAATTAATGAATACGTAATTAACAGGTATTAGACGCGCTCCAGTAATGAGCTGGCCCAGTTTGATGTGTTTCACATTCGATTCGGATGTATAGGATCAATTTTGATTAATTATGTCCACAATTTTTTGATTGCAAAAGTTTATCTCAATATGGTCTTTCACTTATTTCGCAAAAAATGTCTCAAATAAATTCTATTGTGCTAATAAGCTGCTAATAAAATAATCTTGTTCGAAGGTTAAATGCTTTGAAAAGCATTTGAATATGAAATATCCCTGCAATAACGATGTTATTTTTAAATACAGCGTTATTAATAAGCCTATATCATCTAAGATATGGTTATTTTCTAAGTAATTAATATTAATTACAATTTGTTATTACAGTTTGATTTAATTACAAAAAGTAAAAATGTATTTAGTTATTTTATTAATTAAAAAAGTATAATTAATAACTTTAAGAAAGGTAAACTCTACCTGAAGGTTGTCTGGAAAGATCGCTTACTAGCAATAAAGCCGTAATATTGTAACTTTTCTGTAAATGTTTGTTAATTAAAAGTAACAAAATTCACCAACTGCTTCCTGCCTTTCTCAAAGTAGGTACTTACCTATTTTATTTTCTAGATTATTTCCTAAAGAATAAGATACCCTCGAGTCTTAAAATTCCCTGCAAATTAATATTATGAAAAGGGGATTTACTGACAAAATTTCTACAAATCAGTAGAAGCTAATACGATTTAGTGTCTTCACTGTAATAAACATGAACGAATCTCGCCTTAGAAAACATTGTTATTATTTTAAGTTATTTACATCAATTTAATGGGCTTGATATCAAGTACCTCACTTATAAGTCTTCACTCTTAAAGTATTATTATTTATAAGTTAAGTACCTTATGTTAATGATGTTCAAATTATGTCACAAATTAATTATGTTGTTTGTGTGTTCGCCTGTCTGTTTGCAACTATCAGCATTATATTGTTTCCAAAATAATTCACCATGAGACTTTTATTGAACTTTTTTGTTTCTTTTCATAATGTCATTGAGAGTCAAAATGGCGGGTGTACCATAATAAAGGCTTAAATTTTACCGGTCACCAAAAAAATGTACCTTTTATGTACTATTTTGTACCTCGCTCTAAAAAATTTGTACTCTCTTCAAAACCTCTTTCTTCATCCTCAACCGTTGCACGAGGTTCGCCCTTGGGCATCGCACGCCCTCTGAGCCTCTTCGTGCCCCAACTGGTAAGCCCTGGGTCCACTCAATGGGTGGTGGGTGCAGCCAAACCGTTCTCCATCAGGTTTTTTTTTAAATTAGTTTGCGCTTGACAGCGATTCGCCTGATGGTAAGCGATATCGTAGTCTACGATGGAATGCGCTCGCCCAGCAACAACCGGTTCACTCTCGCCTTGAACATCGGAAGATTATATCTCTCGGGGAACAAGGAGAGCCCGGAAAAGAGTTCCATAGTTTATCAGGTCCACCCAGGAAGCATTTTGTCGCTCCCCTGACGCCGGAGAACCCTCCCTAGGTCTAGAGTGCGGCTTGTCATCTGCAGCTGGCCAGGGCAGGCAGGGACGCGGCCGTATGCTTCGGCGCTGTTCGTCATCATCAGCCTATTGTAGTCCACTGCTGGACATAGGCCTATCCAGTTGTTCGCCACCTAGTGCGAACATCTGGAGGATGACATAATCGCCACGCTGGGCAGGCGGGTTTGCGATCGCAGGGCTTAACTTCTCGTTCCGGTGACGCTGCTGCCCGTCACCGGCCTGTGGTATTTAGCTACCGAAGGCGTATTGTGTGATGGTTATACCGCCACCAGTCGGTTGTCAGCGACTCGTTTGTTGTTCGGCAGGTTTCACCACGGGCAGGTGAGGTTGGGTTGGAGCGAAAACTTGATAGGCCGCTCCCTTACATCACGCTGCTCGTATTCTCGCAAATTGCTGCCCACTGACGACATAGGGGGGCTTAGTGGGTATGCCCTCCTGGTCTGGAAATTACCAGTCCCACGGATCACGCCGACAACTCTCGGAGATGACGTAACGGCGCCTAATACATTCCCTTCTAAAAGCTCTGCATGCAAGACCTATTAAATTGAAATGATAGGGTTTGCCGCCGACAGTTACATCGTGGAAGCGATGATCCATTTGGTAACGGAACCCTAAAGCCGGGCGTTATCAAGCCGGTGCCAATCGGCTAATCAACGCTGTGTTAATTAATGAGCTAATTAACGCCGTCTCGTCTGTATATATGGCCTGTAGCCGTTGCGATGAGGCGGTGCATCGTGAGCAGTACGAGATGCGCTTGGCTATCGGTGAGTAGAGCTTTGGTTAACTCCTGACCGAATTCGGTCATCAGCTTCAGTCCAGCAGTAGACGCCTTTGGTGGAGGCTTATGTCTATATGATGGGATAGATGTAAGGGAGCTGCCTATCATGTTTTCGCTCCAAGCCAACCTCACCTGCCCGTGGTGCATCCTGCCGAACAAACGAGGTGCTAGCAACCGACTGGTGGCGGTATAACCATCACGATTGAAGGCGTAGCTAAATACCACAGACCGGTGACGGGCAGCAGCGTCACCAGAGCGAGGAGCGATTACGTGAAGATCCAAAGTGTATGCCAAAAGTGGAGAACAACTGGACAGGCCTATGTCCAGCAGTGGACTGCGATAGGCTGATGATGATGAGATGGATAGATAGATGTGATTTATAGCACACCATACACGTAGTACTTAGCTATACCTAGGTTAAACCACCACCAGTCAGTTGCCAAAGCCTCATTTCTCAGTCGGCATGCACCACGGGCAGGTGATGGTGGCTCGGAGTGAAAAGATGATAGGCCGCTCCCTTACATACCACTAGTATATACTCGTATTATATACTAGGACAGGCCCGATGGCTCATTTGGCAGTGACTTCTGCCTTCTAAACCCAGGGGGCGTGGGTTCGATCCCCGCAAAGTACAAATATTTGTGTGCATGAAAATGTGTGTTGCAGTCGGTTTTTGTTTTCGCAAAAAAGGCTGTTACTTAATAACTTGTTTCGTCCCCAGTAACAAGCTTGCTCGTGGTCCAGTCGGCATGGCTGTCGGCCGCGCCAGGGCGTCCCCGGCCGCGTCACCGTAAGATCAAGGACCTGCTGTACCCACTCCTGGACGCCGAGACCCTCAGCCAAGGCCACCTGGACGTGCTGCCCTACGACGGCAGCAGCAGGGACCTGGAGCTGCCCGCCCAGAAGGGCAGGAAGACACCGCTGGCTATCATAGTCGCCAACTCAGTGGAAGATGAAGGTTTCGATAATAGGGTGGATAAAAGGCATTCAGGTGTGGCAGGTAGCAGGAAAGTCGCAGGTGATAGGAAACATCCACGGGGTCGTAGCCATCACCGTCGCGGTGCGAAATCTTCACACCATTCGAAAAGCCATAAGCATCGGTCGAGTGATCATCATCGTGATCGTCACACTGATGATGGAGTTACCGAAGAAGTTACTGATGAGTTTACTGATGAAGTCACTGATGAAGTCACTGATGAAGTCACTGATGAAGTGACTGAGGAAGTAACTGATGAAGTGTTCGATGAAGTTACTGATGAAGTAACTGAAGAAGTAACCGATGAAATCACTAATAGAGCAAAGTATGAGGTAACCAATGAAGTGACTAATGAAGTAACTGATGAAGTGACTAATGAAGTAATCGATGAAGTGACTAATGAAGTTACCGATGAAGTGACTAATGAAGTAACCGATGAAGTGACTAATGAAGTAACCGATGAAGTGACTAATGAAGTAACCGATGAAGTGACTAATGAAGTAACCAATGAAGTAACTAAAGAGGTAGCCGATGAAGATACTGAAGTTCTTACTGATATGGTAATGGATGAATTTACTAATGAAGTAACTAATGAAGTTACCGATGAAGTAACCAATGAAGTAACCGATGAAGTAACCAATGAAGTAACCGATGAAGTAACTAATGAAGTGACTGGCGAAGTAATTGATGAGGTAACCAGGGAGGTTACAAATGAAGTATCTGACGAAATAACTAGCAGGGTTGCTGCCGATGTTACTGATGAGGTTACGAACGAAGAAACTGATGAGGTAACGAAAGAAGTTACCGAAGAAGTCACGGAAGAGGTTACCAACGAAGAGACCGACGTCACTGAAGAGGAAGAGAATGTGGTAAAAGAAGACGAAATAAGAAGTAAAAAGAACTTCAGAATACGGAAACTACGAAATAAGACGCACAGAAAATCACGCGATCACCTGTCTGAAGAAGAAGAACACAAGACATCGAAAACTCATCACCACACAGAGCAGAACATACACAAACCGACACGGAGAAATATGAGAGGCAGCGAGGAAAAATATATTGAAGAAATCCCAGAACATACTAGTAATGATGTTATTAATGAAAAAATAGCAGTTTATCAAGAATACGTGGACAATAATTTAAATGCCATTGAAAATTTGGCTCAAGAATTAACAGAAGGAGAACACGCTTTAGAAGAGTTTGCCACGATAGAAGATTTCCCTGAAGGCGACACAAGCAAAGATAAAGCCCGTTTGACGAGCAAATCATATAAATTGGCTTTTCAGTTTAATAAACGATGAAATGAAATTGACAGATTGAGATAGCTAAAATGGACCGCCGTTGAAATTGATGTTGTATTAATAAATTCCTGCAAATTAATCCGTTACCAATATTTTATTTTAATTAAACCTAAATAACTTCTGGGATGTAAGGGAGCGACCCATCATCTTTTCGCTCCAAGCCAACCTCACCTGCACGTGATGCATCCTGCCGAATAACAAACGAGGCGCTGGCAACCGACTGGTGGCGGTATAACCATCACAATTGAAGGCGTAGCTAAATACCACAGACCGATGACGGGCAGCAGCGTCACCGTCGCGCATCTTTTCGGTGAAAGACGTTGCCGTAGGGCGTAGGATGGCGGTGTATCACCGCGGCTCGGCGGGTCCGTCGACTACGGTTCTCGTAGTCGTCGGATAGGTCCATTTTGGACTGGTCGTCGGGCAACCTGTTTCCCCTTGCAGAAGGGACCAGGGGGCTTGCCTTAATTGGCCGGCCCGAGTGGAGTGAGACCACAATAAAAAACCACCTGTTATCCCGACTTCGGTCGGGACCAGGGGGCGCGAGCTCAAGTGGAGAAAACCACAATAAAAAACCACCGTGCGGCGGCGGCTGCACGCCCGACGGGGTTCCGCGAGGTCGGCACGGGGATGCTGGCCACGTATTGCACGAACCCCGTCCTTGGAGGAGAGAGACGGCCCTTACGGGCCTGATCTCTAGGTCGCCCCAAGTGGGGGGGCCAGCCCGAGTCTGCCTAGCAGACCAGCGCTGACAGCGTCGCGGCGTTATAGTTGAGGACCCGCGATGCTGTCGCCCAAGGCGCATTTGACGGTGCAAACCAGGGTTTTTTAGTGGGTATTCTCTGCCGACGCGGAGTCAGTCCCACATAACCCGTCTGCTTCCCCGGGCAGCGGGTATGCGTAAACTGCATTTCTCCCTGGTGAAACAAAAAAAAAAAAAAAAAAAAAAAAAAAAAAAAAAGGCATCACAATACCTGCTTATTACATTAATAATAAGCAGGACCTGCCAAGCTTATGTCTGACTGATGTAAGATTTATTCATAACATTATTTCTTCTCGTTTAACAACTACCTATAAGAAAATGATAATATTAGACACTTGTATAAGATACTCAAGTAAACATTTAATTCAAACAAACATCTTATTAAACTATGAATCTATGTAATATGTTATTATTATGTATATTGTATTTAAATATATTTATATGTATATGTGTATGTCTATGGAATATATACTTCTTAGTATATTTATGTAATAATTTTACGTATTTAATATAAAATAGTTAGATAGTTTTGCACTGGGTTACCCATTTCCTTAGTCAATCTGGTTTCCTCTACCTGAAGGTTGTCTGGAAGAGATCGCTATAAGCGATAAGATCGCCTAGATTGTACTTTGTGTTGTTTGTAATATGTTTTCCTGTAATGTCTGTGTTTTTGTGCAATAAAGAGTATCTATCTATAAATATCTTAACCTAAGAAATTATCAATTTCGAAACAATAAATCTAATACAGAACAGAATATTCCAAGTATACAAAAAATATGACTACAAAGCATGGTTTTGCTCAGCTTGAAATGCAAAAAGTAGCTTGAAAGTAATATGCTGATGCCAAGCTGTATTTACCTATAGCTTAGTTAGCTTGAAATGTAAGCAGGTTTTATTTTGCTACCTAATGCTGAAAACTAAACCTGTAAAATTGGCACCATAATATGGAATTCATTGAGTTCGCAATTTCCAAATATTCCTAAAGTTTTTCAGAATACTTTGCAATTTTTATACCTATGATTAACAAAAATAAGGCCCGCAAGGGCTATTCACAATGCCTATTTCAATCCTGAAACTTTCTCAAAATTTAATTTTGACATTATTCTAATACAAATAATGTAAAATTGATTCAAATTCAATTCAATATTCCAATTGATTCCAAATAATCAAATTAATAACCCAGGACATGCTGGGCATCATTTAGTCACAAACTAAGCCAAAGCTTGTACTATTGGTACTAGACAGATATATGATTATTCATTTTATTTATTTATTTATTTATTCTTTATTGCACAAGGAAAGTACAAATGGCGGACTTAATGCCGTGTGGCATTCTCTACCAGTCAACCATTGGGCGAGCCAGAAAACTATAATATGGTGCGGTAATAGACATTAAAACAACTGCTAGAAATATGAGCACAAATATACAAGTAATACACATACATATATATATACAATATATTATACAATAATAAGTATTACGTACAAGATACATAGTTTAGTGTAAGTATAAAATATAAAATAAATATAATTACAATATATGTACATAACATAAATAAGATAAGTACATAATATACAATAATGGATACTACATACATTAAATAATAGATACATAAATATATTATAACAATACAGTCAGACGGAGACATCAACTAAAGGTCGTATAAACTACTGGTAGCTAGTGTTAACAAATTTAGACATCGCTTAAGAAAAGATCACGGATCGACTTCTTAAATACGAATTTACTAGAGGAGGACTGAATATCCCTTGGGAGAGAATTCCACAGCCTGATAGCTGCCAGGGTGTATGAGCTCGACATATAACCAGAATTATGAGCGGGGGTGCGGAGTTTGAGAATATTGTTGGTGCGATGATGGCGAGAGCTAGCCTCACTCAGGAACGAAAATTTACATTTTAAATATTCTGGAGCTTTGGGATCCCTAAGGATACTAAAAAGAGAACAGAGCATTCTCAAATTCCGACGTTGACGAATTGGAAGCCATTTCAGGCGCGAACGATAATGGGAAATGTGGTCGTACTTACGAACCCCGAAAATGAAACGAATGCAATTGTTTAGGAGGCGGTCAATTTTATTTAAAAACTCTTGCGATATATTCGAGCAGCATACATCCCCGTAGTCAATAACGGGCAGTACAAGTGCCTGCATTAGCAGGATTTTAATACTAACAGGCAGAAAATTCTTCAGCCTGTAAAGCGCACGAAGAGTGGCGGACACTTTCTTACTAATTTCTGCGGCCTGCTTGTCCCAGCAGAGAGCATCATCCATATATAGGCCAAGATTTTTGACATACGGAGAATAGGGTATTAGAATACCATTAAAATAAATGTTGTAATCCGTGTTAACATCGACTTTAGCAATTTGTCGCCGGTTTCCGAAAATGATGGCCTGGCATTTTGAAGGATTCACTGCTAAGCCGAACCTTACCGACCAATCCCGGATACATTGAAGGTCATTATTTAAGGCTTTGGTGATCTCTTTAAAGGAGTCGGCTGCACCATACCTATAGAGCTGGAGATCATCGGCATAGAGATGATAAGAACAAGTGAGGCATTTCGTGATAAAGTTAATAAAAATAGAGAACAAGAGCGGGGAAAGAATACCTCCTTGTGGAACACCACAGTCAAGATTACACCAAAGCGATGTCTCACATTCAGTTCGAACAGCCTGTTGCCGCCCCCGAAGGTAAGACGCGAACCATTCAAGAGAATGAGACGATACACGTTGCTGGGACAGAATGGCTAGCAATAGGTCATGGTTTACGGCGTTGAATGCGTTCGAGAAGTCGATTAGCACTAGGACTGTCAGCAAAGAGTTCTCCATGTTCAACCTGATGTCTTCGGTGACCTTAAGTAATGCTGTGGTGGTGCTATGAGCCGGCCTGAAACCGGATTGGAATTTACTGATAAGGTCATTAGAGAAAAAGAAACCGGATAACTGTTTATGAACGACAGCCTCTATAATCTTAGAGAGAAATGGAAGAATAGAAATGGGTCGAAAATGAGACAGAAGAGAGGGACTAGAAATTTTAGGAAGAGGACGCACATAAGCCTTTCGCCAGATATCTGGGAAGTCTCCGGAGTCTAAAGAGAAATTTATTATGTGAGTGATTAGAGGGACTAAGACATCAAGAATTGGAATGAGCATATTACGGCTAATCTCATCGCAGCCTACCGCCTTTGTGTTGATTGAGAGGCATATCTTACGGATTTCATCCTCAGTTGCAGGTTTTATTCAGTTTCCAATATTGGCATTGTCAAAGACCCTACATTTTGTGTACATTTTCACGATAAAATGTATAACGGGCGCCAAATTGTAACAGGGGTTGTGTGTGGGAGATAAATATGAACTAATAAAAACAAAAGGCAACTAATATTTATTACGTAAATAAAACATGAGAAAAAAAAAAAAAAAGTTAGTAGGTACTTAAATTAAGAGAAGTAATTATTTGTCTTGTGTAGAGTATCGTATTTGATCTTAGGCCCGTATTCACAAACGATACTTATCTAAGGAGACCAGCAACGCTAAGTTAAGGGAGGCATTTATCAGTGCGTTGAACATGGCGAGCCTTTCAATTCATAAACAATACTTAAGCGGCACTTGAATAAGCAAACGCACAGCGTAAAATAGAGCCCCGTGATTGGTTCATTTGTTGTTGCACACTTCACTTCCTTGACTGACATTTGACATTTCATTTTTTATAACCTCAATCGGGCTCAACAAAATAGTGTCGGAAAAGTGAGAATTGGTTTTAGTTTGTGTTTTGTGGTGATTTTGCAGTAATTGTTGCGTCGATTTGTGGTCATAATGAATAAGGATATAATTACGCCAAACTCAACTATCAGGTTAGATGAATTCACTAATTAACATTCATTATGAAAACATTGTGTAGTAAATAGTTTTAAAAATGCGTATACTTATATTACAGTTCCATGAAGCTGCCATGAGTTAAAGAAGAAGGCTTGGAAGGATCTCGCAGTGGCCTACAACTCGCAATCATGTGTCACAATGGCCCGCTTATCAGTTAAAAAGATGCTGGGAGAATATTAAAACCCTGAGGAAAAAAGAGCTTTCCCAAGAATCCCTCAGCATGAAACGTACTGGTTGAGGACCCCCAGAAGGCTTCACGGTGGATAATGTTGTATACATACAATTTGTCCATTCATAAATGTAATTGTAATTGACTCCAATTGGTACTAGAGAAAGAGTATGCCCAAAGTTTTATTTTTTACATTTTACACTTTAAATTTACTAAAATAAAAACAAATAGGAGATAATGTTTCTAATTAATATATAAAATATATACTTATGTTTTATTTTGTAGATGATATGAAAGAAATCAATGAGAATGAGGTCCATTTACAACTAATATTTAAGAAACATTTCAAACCACTATGGGTATATTCTCCAGATGTTTCCCCTAAGTCGCGACCAACTGGACAGGCCTATGTCCAGCAGTGGACTGCTATAGGCTGAAGATGATGATTTCAAATCATACACTAGTAAGTAATATTTAAAATCTTACATTTAATTTAACTTGTCTTTAATATGTATTGAAATATTATTGTACATGTATGTGGGCTGATGATGATGATGATGATGATGTATGTATAATGGTGTTATGTATAATTTATTTAAGTGAATATTTATTGTTTTATATATGTTTATAGAATTATGATATTAGGTACTTGGTATATTTATGTATTTGTCTAGATGAGATCGCTATAAGGATAAGACCACCTAAAGTGTACTTTGGTTTGTCCGTAATGTATTTTCATGTAATGTCTGTGTTTTAGTGCAATAAAGAGTTTCTATCTATCTATCTATCTTGTTCATACTGTGGCTGTGTGTACCTTCTACAAAATACATTATTGAGAGATTTTTAAGATTATAAATATTTGCTTTCAGGTAGTTTTGAGTGAGAATAAAATGCAACACAACAAATATGAAACATGACCAGGAGGTGCACCAGTTGAGAATGCAAAGAGAGAAGGTTTTGATTGCAAGACAATATAATTTATTAGAATATGAAGATATGATACATAATTTACAATTTGAAAAAGTGTTCTTGAAATTGAATTGTTAAAGATAGGTACAAACTGGAAAATAAAAACATTTACCTAATAATATTTTTTGTTTTATTGAATACTAGCTGTGCCCGCGGCTTCGCCCGCGTTGCCCCTCATTTAGGGAAGTAGGGGGTTAGAAAGGGGCAAAAAGTAGCCTATGTCAATTCGTCGCTCTGCTCCGTTTTGCCGTGAAAGAAAGACAAACATACCGACAGACAGACACACTTTCCCATTTATAATATTAGTATGGATATTTGAAACTAACTGAAAATATATTTCATGTACAGAATTACATTTAATTAATTAAGTCTCTACAGATTTATTGTAAGTTTACATAAACTCAAACCTACTTGCAATAATACCTAATCAAAAGGATCTTTAAAATCCCGTATCACTTTTCTTATGTTTATTCTGCTTGCTCATTGATATAATTATCAAACTCTTCTTCATAATATTATCCATCGTTAGAACAAAAACAACCTCAATTTAGCAAAACCAAAACTTTTACGTACCTAATCTGTGCAGAAACTGACCCTATGCGTTGCGTAAAATAGGTCGCTAGCTATTTTACCAATGCGTTCATTTTAAGAGACGCACAGGGCCGACCGCCCCTCAAGTGTCGTTTATGAATAGGTTTTAGGGTACCTGTGCGTCCGCGCGCACTGTGAGACCTCACAGTATCGTTTGTGAATACGGGTGTTAGTCATCTTTGGTAGCAGCTGGTGCGTATGTTTGGCGGCACACCTTGGGGGATTATGACTCCAGCTAGCATTTCATCTAGATGATGTTGAGGTCATCATCATTACGAATTGCTAACATTATGCGCCTTGGACTTATTCTGGAACAAATTGTGAAATAATATTCAGCATTCACTGTTGTCAAGCACCACTTGTGGTGTGTTCTCTGACATACAAAATTCTATACTCAAAATTTATTACTATTTTGTAGGATGGAGGCGCTTATTATTGGAGTCCAAGACTCAGCTTGGGTCATTGCGCCGATCTAGTTAGTTAGTTAGTTAGGTAGTAAGTGGCGCCGCCACTTTGACGTCAAAATGGCGGGGCCACAGCTCAGTTATTAAAACACATATCCTAGTCTTAATTAGTATACACCACATTTTTAATACGATATACCTAGTACAACTGAGTTGGAATCATTATAAATTCTTAAAACTGTAATTTGAATAAATAAAAAGTATTTCATAATTACATTAGAATTATCACACAAAAAGTATCAGTTCGTCATTTGATTGCTCTTATAATTGCAGTAAGCGCGACGTTATATAGGTAAATATGAAATAGTTTTTATTTATTCAAATTACAGTTTTAAGAATTTATAAATGATTCAAATTTTGTCGTACTATATCGTATTAAAGTGTGGTGTTTACTAATTAAGACTACGACATGTGTTTTATAATAACTGAGCTGTGGTCCAGCCATTTTGATATTCACCATTCGTTGACGGGGCTCCAAATAATTACAAAGTAGGTATGACACCAATCTACTCAATCATCATCATCATCATCATCATCAGTCCACTGCTGGACATAGGCCTCTCCCAATGCTCGCCACTTCGATCGGTCCCGGGCCTCTCGCATCCAGCACTTGCCAGCCGTCCTGCGCAAATCGTCACTCCACCTTGCCTGCTCTATAGTCACAGGTAAGCTAAGACTTTATTAGTCCTGTCATGGTGCCATTGCGGGATCAGATTGAATTGGCATCCATTGCATTTTTTGTAAGGCGATTCATATTTTGTATCCTGTGATAACCACTATTCATTTGATTTTATATTAAAGTACCTAATGACATACTAATACTTACTTAGACCGACGGAATCCTGGCCACGGGCAACACCAAGCCAGACCTGTCGCTACGCGTCTTGTTCTTCCTCACTCCCTTTTTAGGGACGCCTGTGGATAAATCACAGTGGTTTCAAATTTGATTCAACTAAAGTTTTAGTGTAAAATACCTTGGGACAAAACTACGAATAGGTACATACCACCAATTTTACGATGCTCTGACATGTTTATGCTATCAAAAGGTAATGTGAATTGGGATGATGACTAAAAAATAATTTAATGTCCATCAGATAGATTAATGAAAAATATTGGATACGTATTTTTTATTTTGCCTCTTGTTCAAAAACTTACGAAGATACATTGATTTTAAATGTCACATGACGTCACGTTAGAGTACAAAATATACTCCAACGTGACGTAGTTAGCCCCCACTCCGTAACTTTAATGCGCTATATCTAAGTATTTTCTTGTTATTTCGACAAAACAAAAAATACGGGTCTTAAGTATATTTTTTTATTATCTAAGAGACGGAATAATTATTTTCTTCATTTTCATACCTTGTCATCATCCGTATTGTAAAATTACAATACAAATGTAGAACTTAATGCTATGTTTACACGCGTGCCACGCAGCCCGGCAAGCAGCTCGGCGAGCAGCCCTGCCCTACACACTGCGCACGCACGTGCACATTCAAACAGACGAACAGCCCGTTCACATGCTTGTGCTTGTGTTTGTGCCCGTTGAATGTCGTATTGAACGCGAGCGTGTAAACGCGGCATAACAGGATCAACACGTCGAAAAACAAAAAGAAAATAACCGTCCGTCCGTTTAAGAAACGAGAATGATTTTAAATATAACAGTTAAATTTTACCACTACCTTCATGATAGTATCGGCAAAAGTAGCACTTATTACACCACCTGTTATTCATGGAACCTAACCCTGAATTAGGGTGGCGTAATAAGATTCAGGGAGCAAGGGTCCCGATTTAGGGCGATCGGGTCGGCCCGGTCTCCCTAACCACACCCACACCGTTGCACGAGGTCCGCCCGTGGAGCACTCTATTGCTCCCCGGATCCGGGGGCAGGGGTATTTGCCCTCCCCGGACCAGGAGTGCCGGCCGCTTATCATCTGCGGCTGGCCAGGGCAGGCAGGGATGTGGCCGTATGCTTCGGCGCTACCCGTGTCCCTGCAACTTGCTGCCCACAGGCGACACAGGGGGTTTAGTGGGTTTGCCCTCCCTTTTGGGAGGTGTGAGTCCCACACACCATGCCGCCTCCCCCCGGAGACGGCATGAAGGTGCCTAATGCTTTCCCCTTAAAAAAAAAGACTTGTGACCCTTTTTAACGATATGGTCAAACATGGGAGACCAAATCGCTAAACGTTTGTGGGAGTGGTAGGTGGTGTGGTATAAGGTATAGGCAAGATGACGGTACCTGATGATGTGGATGTTGCGGTTTCGTGTGCGGAGGTAGAAGTAAACTCAACGCAGAATAGTCTTTAAACACCTAGTTAATTGTCACACTAAACACAACACAAACGTTCACAGAAAAGAAGGAGTAAAGAAGAAACAGATAAAAAGTTCAAAAACACATTAATTACGAATAGATGAAGCAAATCGTTTACAGCTAATCGCGCGTGCGTGTAGCTATTGCAAATGTCTGCCCTGTCAATCGTCGTCACAGGTGAGACGCGTGCGCGGGAGCGAGCCGGGAGATGCGCCGGCGCACGCGCGCGCGCAGGACAACAGATAGGCTTACCGATGCATCGACTGCGCGGCTCCAATGCGCACGCTCGGCGGAACCACAGATTAATAAGCGGAACTACGAATAGTATTGACTTTCCGACACTAGATTGACGTCGTAATATTTGTATAGTTTTTATTGTGTTTATTTATTGTAGTAGCTATGATTAGTGTGTAATTTAGGTGTAAGTGTAAATAGTTAGTTTTAGTTTTAATTGTAAATAATATTAATAAATGTAAATATATCATCATCATCAGCCTATTGCAGTCCACTGCTGGACAAAGGCCTCTCCAGTTGTTCGCCACCTAGGGCCAACATCTGGAGGATATACCCATAATTACTACGCTGGGCAGGCGGGTTGGCGATCGCAGGGCGTAGCTTCTTGCTCCGGTGACGCTGCTGCCCGTCACCGGTCTTTAGTATTTAGCTACGCCTTCAATTGTGATGGTTATGCCGCCACCAGTCGGTTGCCAGCGCCTCGTTTGTTATTCGGCAGGATGCACCACGGGCAGGTGAGGTTGGCTTGGAGCGAAAAGATGATGGGTCGTTCCCTTACATCCCCATTAGTTGGCCACTTCATGAAATGATCAATTCGTCGATTTGGCCACGACACGTAATATATTGACTTATTTATTTAATTCTATTAGTAATTGTAGTGTAGTTTTCATCATCACCTGGTAAGTTTTTACCTTCCATTTTATTCTTTACTAGCTGTGCCGGCGGCGTCGCACGCGTGGTTATCGGGTTTCAAAAATAACGAATTTCCATGAAATACATATCTATACCTATACCTAGTGCCTAAGTTTAGACGTCTAGCAATACATTGGTGAATTCCATGCAATAGTTTTCGCGTGATGCGCAAACATACCTACAGATAAAAATTTCACCCGTTTTCCCAACACTTCCCGTTACTGCTCTGCCCCTTTAGATTGTAGCGTGATAAAAAGTATACTATAGGAGTATGAATGAGCCCAGGAGTATGAAGAATAATTGTACCAAGTTTCATTAAAATCCGTCTAGTAGTTTTTTTTTCTATAACGAACATACAGACAGACAAAAATTTTACTGATTGCATTTTTGGCATCAGTATCGATCACTAATCACCCCCTGATAGTTATTTTGGAAATATATTTCATGTACAGAATTGACTTCTCTACAGATTTATTATAAATATAGATATTCATACTACTATCAATCTAATGCAAGGATAAAGGGGAGACAAAATAAAATGTCCATCTCATCTCCTCTGCACCCATTCAACAAATTAGGATTTAATATAACCAACATAGGGCACTTCAAACCAAAGCCTTAGAGAGCAGCCGCTGACCACCCCGTATCCTACTCACTGTTAAAAAAATTAGGAACCTAACAGACATTGAAACAGCAAGACTTGTTTATTTTAGTTATTTCCATAGTATTATGGCGTATGGTCTGCTTGTGTGGGGATCAGGCTGATATCCAAACCATATTTGTGTTGCAGAAGAGGGCGATCCTAGACGATAATATTACATGGACATAATGAGCTGCTCGCCTGCACTTAACAAATATTGTATTAATGTATGACATCAACAGTATGATGATTATGTATATTTTTGAAAATTAAGCCAAAATTGATGAGTTTCTTGCGGCACTTCTTCTCATCAGGCCTCATCCTTATCAAGTCGAAGTGCTAGTAGGGAAAAAAAAAGTTTGACGTGCAAAAGAATTTACTTGAAAATCTATTTGCAGAAATAAATTATTTTATTTTATTTTTATTTTATTTATTTTACTCCGCGTCGCACTCGCTCCACTCGGGAAGACAGGACTCGCTCTGGAACTGCAGCTGCAGGTCGACGGAGCGGCTGCGCTCCTGCAGGACCTCCGTGAACCAGAAGCCGTCGCAGTCGCACGCCAGCTTGGAGTACGTGAATATGGAGACTTTCTGCCGACAACGAGATGAGCAAACATTCATCATCATGAACCTGTTGCAGTCCACTGCTGGACGTAGGCCTCTCCAGTTGTACGCCACTTAGAGCAAACATCTGGAGGATATACCCATATGATGATCAGGCCCCTCTTTCCCACTGGGCACTATGGGCACGTGCCCAGGGCCCCTCGATCGAATGCGGCCCCATAGTTCCTGCCAGATTACCAAATGATAACCGATATTTAGGTCATAGTGGCCCCATGATCCTAATGTGCCCAGGGTCTCAAATAGTTTAAAGACGGCCCTGATGATGATGACATTAGGGACGTTTCCAGGGTCATAATAATTACATGGACACGTATGTTTCCTGTTTTGATTTAAACAAAAAATAACAAAGATACAAGGCATCAAAATGTAGGAGTGGGAGTCTTTTACGTCACTCCGTCCCGTAAAAATGCCACTCCGAGTGACGTCACGCGTAATTTCAACGGGCTATAACTTTGTAATTATTAGTCTAATTTACAAATAATATGCTAAAAGACGGACTAATTAATTTTTTTAGCCAAACAAGCCTATTGAGCCACCGAGCCAGTCAAAGTATATTTACCTACCTAAAATACCTATACGAGAGGTCTATGTCCAGTAGTGGACCGAGATAATTATGCTGATGATGAAAAAAAAAGTCAAACCTGTTCCGGCTCAGGCTCCGTGCTCATCGTGTCAAAGTCCCGCCGCGTACAATGGACCCTTGCGATGGGGTTCCCCACCAGGTTGATGAAGGGGTCCTTGAGCGGGTCCCGCGCCGCGCGCAGGTCCGCGCAGGAGAGGCTCCTGATGCCGTTGTCGGACAGGCTGAGGCAGGCCAGCTTGCGCAGGGACAGCAGCCAGTCGCGGCAGAGGCGCGTCGCGTTGGTGCGCGAGAGGGCTAGCAGAGTCAGCTCAGAGAGGTTGGCGAGAGGTGACGAGCCACCTGGGGACAGATAAATAAAATTCATGGCATAGTCTCATATTCTGTACGTATAAGTTAGGTAAATACTACAGGAAAGAGAGCGCCAGCACAGCAATGACGTTCGCAAGGGATGAGGAATCTTCTGAGGGTATCATAAGAACCTGTTTTATCGACGCGGGCCTGTCAATGATTTCACAAACTGCTTTATCGACGCGGGCCTGTCAATGATGTCACAAACTGCTTTATCGACGCGGGCCTGACAGTTACGTCAGATACTGCTTTATCGACGAGGACTGTCGCTTGCGCATTGTAACCGGTCGGTAACGTCAGAAACTATTTTATCGACAAGGTCATTCGCAGGTTCGCGCAGGAGAGGCTGCTGACGCCGTTGTCGGACAGGCTGAGGCAGGGCAGCTTGCGCAGGGACAGCAGCCAGTCACGCGTCGCCTTGGTGCGTGAGAGGGCTAGCAGAGTCAGCTGAGGTGAGCGGAGATGAGAGGAGAGTCCTCTGGGGATAAAGAACAAGATTAGAGACGCCTTCTAATACAGTTTCTGATGTTATGAAACTGTCTTCTCATTTGTCCTCGCTCGCTATTTTTACTTGCCCGTTGTCACAGCGACTTGGGCTTCTCTTTTGCTTTCCATCAAGCGTAGGGAAGCCATTATGTCGACCTACTATAAAAAAAGACCCAGACACACAAACAAATGACCTCCCCGGGTCGTGTTCCTGCTGGTGAGTAGGGTATCCGGAGCTCGTGGGGGGTTAGGGCTGGGCCGGCATGGCAGTGGCAACTGACAGGTAACTGACCAGTTATTTGCCAGTTGTCACAGCATGAAAGCGAAAGAGAAGCCTAAGAAGGCTTCTCTTTCGCTTTCCATCAGGCGTAGGGAAGCCATTATGTCGAGCTACTATAGAAAAAAAAATAAAAGTACCAGGAGGGCAGAGGTCGCCGAGAGGGTTGTCGCTGAGGTGCAGGCTGGTGAGTGACGTCAGCGGCACGACCTCGATGACGTCACGCGCGTGCAGCCGGTTGTTGCCGAGCCACAGGCCCGTCAGGAACCTCAGCCCGGAGAAGATGTTCCTGCAGGGAGTACAAGAGAGTCACCGGCTTCATGCTTCAACACCCAATCAGATAGATAAGAGAGTTAGGGCATAGCGAATCTTCGCTCTAATTGAGCCGCCCGTCCGGGGAAGGACCTCCACTCTATAGAATATCGCAGCCAAATGACCTCCGGGTCGTGCTTCTGCCGGTGAGTAAGATTTGTGCTGGTGGGGGGTTAGGGTTGGACCGGCATGGCGGTGGCAACTGACAAGTAACTAACTAGTTACTTGCCCGTTGTCACAGCGACTTGGGCTTCTTTTTCGCTTTCCATTGGGCGTAGGGAAGCAATTATGTCGAGCTACTATGAAAAAAAAAACAACAAAAAAAAATTAAATTCAATTGAGAATCTCCTCCTTGTTTCTGAAGTCGGTTAAAACACAAGCAATGCTCATACAATACTTGCCTCGGTAAAGACTCCAGTTTATTATTCCTCAGGTCTATAACGAAGAGGCTCTTCGTGTAGTTAAAAAATCCATCTGGTAACGTCTGCAAATCGCTCTCATCTATGGTCAGCTTCTTGAGAGCAGGGCATCCGCGCAGGAAGTTGGCGGGCAGGTGGGCAGGCAACGAGCGCAGGGAGAGGCTGCTGAGGCTGGGCGCGGAGGGGAGCATCTGGAGCGGAGCTGATACCCAAAGGGTTTCTAAGTGCGGAGCTTGGCCGGCTAAGGAGGTGAGTTTGCTGTCTTCCACCTGAGGGTGTGGAGATTGTTAAACAGGGGGCGTTTTGCTTTAAAGAGACAGTCCTCTGTTTCTCTTCTTTTTATTTCTATAAATAAATAAGATTAGAGAGGCAGAGCATTGAATCTTCGCTGCCGAGCCGCCCGTCCGGGGAAGGACCTCCACACTATAGAATACCGCAGCCAAATGACCTCCGGGTCGTGTTTCTGCCGGTGAGTAGGGTTTCCGCAGCTCGTGGGGGGTTGGGGTTGGGCTGGCATGGCGGTGGCAACTGACGGGCAACTGACCACTTGCTTACTTGCCCGTTGTCACTGCGAGTTGGGCTTCTCTTTCGCTTTCTATTCAGCAACCATAAAAAAGAAATGTGAACCGGTTGCAGCGGTCGCTGTACAAATGTGAAGCGCTTGCTCCAGCGTACCGTGTGCAGCATAGAATCCAGCACACACCTGCAGCGCATTCAGCGGTCACAGCACAGTCGGCAGCAAGTACAGGAAGTGTGGGGATTGCTTCATTGTACCGTGAGCAGTACAGCAATGTGAAGCGTTTGCAGCGGTTGCTGTAGAAATGTGAAGCGGTTGCAGCGATCGCTGAAGAAACGTGAAGCAATTTCTCCAGCGTATGCAGCGGTCGCAGCGCTGCCCGCAGAAGGTATTGGAGAGAGTAGAGTACTTACCGTCAGCAGCACAGCGTCTAAGGCTCCATCAGGCAAGCCGACCCCCAGTATCTCCACTCGCTGCAGATGCCGCGGCACGGCGACAGCGCTGACTCCGCTGATCTCCAGCGCAGTCAGCGAGTGCAGCCGGGTCAGCGCTTTCTGCTTGAGCTTGGCAGCGCCGGGGACAGCGCTGATCCGTAAGGACTGGAGGGAGTGCTTGAGGCCGGCGAAGGAAGGCGCTGACAACTCAGTATTCGGCGGTAAGTGCGACAGGATGAGGCTGGAAGGTAAGCGGGTAAGCGTCATCATCATCATCAGCCTATCGCAGTCCACTCAAACACCTGGAGGCTTTACCCAAAATCGCCCCGCTGGGCAGACGGGTTGGGTATCGCAGGGCGTATCCAGTGACGCTGCTTCCCTACGACTGATGGAAAGCGAAAGAGAAGCTAAAGTCGTTGTGACAACGGGCAAGTAACTGGCCAGTTACCTGTAAGGGAGCGACCTATCATCATTTCGCTCCAAGCCAACCTCACCTGCCCGTGGTGCATCCTGCCGAATAACAAACGAGGCGCTGGCAACCGACTGGTGGCGGTATAGCCATGACAGCTGAAGGCGTAGCTAAATACCACAGACCGATGACGGGCAGCAGCGTCACCGGAGCGAGAAGCTACGCTCTGCGATACACAACGCGCCTGCACCAAGTGGCGATTATGGATAATCCAAGTGCTTGGATACGGTGGAGAGCCAAGCGTGTGTGTGTGTATGTATGTGTGTGTGTACGCGGGCGCGGTATGTACCGTTAGAGGAGAATAAACAACCACTACGCACAGCACTATTTGCCACGCTCAGGAGTCACGGCACTATCGTTGACAGTTGAAGTTTGACGTTACGGTGACACTGACAGCTGTCATCGAGTTCCCGCCGATTGTTACTTTTACGGTCTCTCGCTCTGGACTCTCTGGTTAAATTTGTGTTTGTAAATAAATACTTTCAGATTATGACTTAGTGTATTTAATAGTAGGTACTTACTTCTCATGGGCTGGCCACATCAGCCGCAGAACTGATAACCGTTGGAGTGGATACCGCGTCTCAGCAAATGTACTGTAGGACGCGCTCAGGCCAGGTGGAGTGAGGATATGCGTAGGAAGGCTGGCAAGTGCTGGATGCGAGAGGCCCGGGACCGATCGAAATGGCGAGCAATGGGAGAGGCCTATGTCCAGCAGTGGACTGATGTGGGCTGATGATGATGATGACTTACGTCTCTCCAATTTGAACCTTGAGCTTGTTCAGAGCGCTGGCGATGGAGCCGTTGGTGGGCGGCGCGCAGTCCACGAGCTCGACGGTGCTGTACGTGACCAGCGTGTCGGGGTGGGGATGGGTGGCCGGGTCTGGTGTGTCCGCGTCCAGCGGCGCCCCGGAGCAGTTCACGGAGAACAACGAATACGGCGGCTGCTGTGGCGCTGAAAAGTGAAAAAATCAAATATATCATTTTTTTTTTCTTTATTAGAGAAACATACAGCATCTTATAACACTTATGGACTTAACATTATGATTGACACATTAACCTAATTAGTTTCTACAAATTATAGTAACACACATCAGTTGAATAAGCGCTAACCATTGAAAAAAAAAATATTCATATAGGTTTCAGACAAGCACTTACCTGTCAGTTGCCATGCCGGCTCAACCGAGTAGGGATTCCGGCGAGTATGTATGTAGTATGTCGTCATTCAATGAACGCGCTAGCCATTGAATTGAATAGGAGATTCAACCAGATGACTGCGACAGTTATACCAGTACCAGTCGGAGCCTTATTTGTTATTCGGCAGGATGCACCACGGGCAGGTGAGGGTGGCTTGGAGCGAAAAGGTGATAGGTCGCTCCCTTCAACCAAACAGTTAATATTACAAATGTTAATAACTGAACTTACTATCAGCTGAATCCTTATTTTCAGCAGAATCTTTATCAGCAGAATCCTTATCAGCAGAATCCTTATTATCAACAGAATCCTTATTCTCAGCTGACTCCTTATCATCAGCTAAATCCTTATTACCAGCTGAATCCTTACTACTAACTGAATTCTTGACTTCGTTCTTCAGAAAATTATCATCGTATTTCCTGAAAATGTTGACAAATGTATCATCAAGAAAGCGAAGGTCCACTGCTGGACGCTGGCCTCCGCAAAAACGTATGGTAAGACCCTTTTTCTCAGGAATGCGTGGAGGTCATCATCATCAGCCTATTGCAGCCCACTGCTGGACATAGGCCTCTCCAGCTGTTCGCCACTCAGGGCAAACATCTGGAGGATATACCCATAGTCGCTACTTGGTGCAGGCGGATTGTGTATCTTGGGCGTAGCTCTTCGCTCCGGTGACGCTGCTGCATCATATATCATCATGATCGTCAGTCTGTTAACATCTACTGCTGGACATAAACTTTATCTATACTTGACTGGCTTGATGGCTTTAGTGTCCTCTGCCCTCTGAGCCGGGTCGTAGGGTCGATTCCTGCACAGTACAAGCATTTGTGTCCATAATCATGTCTGTTTGTATTGGTCTGGGTGTTTACTGTGTATAATATGTATTTATTTACAAAAAAAATGATTGAAGTAAGTTTATCAGTTGTCTAGTACCCATAGTACAAGCTTCGGAGTAGTTTGGGGCTAGATGGCGCTGTGTGGCCCTTAACCAGTTTTCACGGCACCACAGGTTGATATAGGTTTGGTACTTTGAATGATTATTGATCGCTCCCAGGCTAGCATTAAAGCTCTCTCTTTTATATAAACTAGCTTTTTCCCGCGGCTTCGCTCGCGTTAAATTCGGGGTGAATGCTCCATACAAACTTCCACCCCCCCATCTTAGGGAAGTGGAGGGTTAGAAAGGGGAAAAAAGTAGCCTATGTTACTCTCCGTCTCTTCAACTATCTTCATGTAAAAAATCACGTCAATTCGTCGCTCTTTTTGCCGTGAAAGAAAGACAAACAGGCAGATAGACAGACACACTTTCCTATTTATAATATTTAGTATGGATCTTGTATCATAATTACTGCGGCGACTCGTCCCCGTGTCCCTGCTGGGCGTCCCCTCCAGGCTCCTCGCCCACCAGCTGGGGCCACGCGTGGGCCTCCACGAAGCCCACGAAGGGCCGCAGGTCGGTGTACAGGCCGACGCCGCCCGCGCAGTCGCCCGCATATAGCGCGGTGACGCGGTGCATGCAGCGGACGGAGCTCATCTCAGCCAGGATTGGGCTGCCGGGCTGGCTCTGTGTGACAGGTTAAGCTTGCATTACCGGAGTCCACTGCTGGACATAGGCCTCTCCAGGTATTCGCCACTTAGGGCACATATTCAGAGGATGTACCCATAGTCGCCACGTGGTTATGATGGTGATAATGATGATGATGATAATGACAATGGTGACAGTGATGATGATCGTGATGATAATGGTGATGATGAATATTATGAAGTTTGGTGGTGGTGATGATTTTAATGATGATGGTGATGAAGATGATGATGATTCTAACTCACGGCGCACGCGTCCATGCCTTTGTCTCCGTAGCAGGCCTGCGACAGGTTGGTGGCTAGGTAGTGGTAGTCACGTCGCGTGCCACAACTGGTGATGATGATGGTGATGGGATATCTATTTTGGTGATGGAAATAATGATGATAACTATGATGGTGATGATAATAACTATGTTGAATTTGATGATGATGATAACTATGTCGGTGATGATGATTATAGCTTTGTTAGTGATGATGATGATAACTTGGTTGTTGATGATGATGATAACTATGTTGGTAATGATGATGATAACCATGTTGATGATGATGACGCTGACTCACGGTGCACGCGTCCACGCCCCGGTCCCCGTAGCAGGCCTGCGACAGGTTGGTAGCTAGGTAGCGGTAGTCACGCAGACGGGTTGCCGTGTGCCACAGACCGTAGCACTGCTCTGCCGGAACCTTCTCCACCGTCGTCTGCCAACAATACCAGACTTACCATAAGAAAAGAACCATCATTATCAGCCTATTGCAGTCCACTGATGGACATAGGCCTCTCCAGTTGTTCGTCACTTAGGGCAAACGTTTGGGGAATTTGGGGATGTACACATAATGGCAACTTGTGGCAGGCGGGTTGTGTATCTTGGGGGTAGCTCCTCGCCCCGGTGCCGCTGCCGCCCGTCATCGACCTGTGGTATTTAGCTACGCCTTCAATTGTGATGGTTATACCGCCACCAGCCTTGTTTATTCGGCAGGATGCACCACGGGCAGGTGAGGGTGGTTTAGATCGAAAAGATGACAGGTACTTACAAAGTGTAAATGGTCGGATCCGTCAGGCGCCCCCTGGTTCTTCTTCCCCCAGCTGAAAGTCTTGGCCCAGAACTCCAGGTCCTCGGGGAACACGTCCAGGCAGGCGGGGACGACGGCGGTCCCGAAGACGATCCTGGAACCAACGGGAACATGATTAGGTACCTACAGCTGATAAATCTCATTGGGATTGGAGAAGTTGACATATTGTCATTTTGACACTCTTGAAAGCATGGATAATTTGGCCAATATATTTTTTTAATGTTCGTTGAAGTCCAAGAATGGGTATAGCGTACCCTAAGTGTTGCGGAGGTCCTATGGCAGTCGCTCTGTGTAAAAGCTTAGCCCTCGCCAAATCTCTCAGCTTGGGAAGCCGACCCTGAGACAATCGGGAATAAGGCTAGGATGATGATGTTCGTTGAAGTCCAAGGATGGTTTTTACGGCGGAAAAATTTGAATAAATGCAACCAGGAACCGCGGGTAACACCGCGGGGCGCAGCTAGTGCTATTATAAAAACCCATTACTCTCGTTCGGTCCACAGCAGAGCCACGTCGTAGACCCTGTGCCCGTGGTCGGGGTCGGCGGGCGCGGCGCCCGAGGGCCTGTCCAGCGCGTACACGTGCGCGGGGTCCCACGGGTCCGACGCACGCAGGACGCCCAGGCGCACCGCTGACACCCACTCGCTGCAATGAGAATAAGGGAATGCGACTAAGTAAATCATCATCATCATCAGCCTATTACAGTTCACTGCTGGACATAGGCCGCTCCAGTTGTTCGCCGCTTAGGACAAACGTCTGGAGGATATACCCATAATCGCCACGCTGGGCAGGCGGGTTGACGATCGCAGGGCATATCTTCCCGCTCCGGTGACGCTGCTGCCCGTCATCGGTCTATGGTATTTAGCTACACCTTCACTTGTGATGGTTATACCGCCACCAGTCTACTAATTATAAAAGGAATACTTTATTTTTAGTAGCTCGACATAATGGCTTCCCTACGCCTGATGGAAAGCGAAAGAGAAGCCCGAATCGCTGTAACAACGGGCAAGTAACTCTTCAGCTATCTGTCAGTTGCCACCGTGATGCCGGCCCAACCCTAACCCCCCACGAGCTCCGGAGACCCTACTCAACAGCAGAAACACGACCCGGAGGTCATTTGGCTGCGGTATTCTATAGGGTGGGGATCCTTCCCCGGACGGGCAGCTCAATACGAGCGAAGATTCGCTATGCCCTACCTCTCTGAAAATACAAGTACAGGAGACATGTAGCGCTTACGTCTGCCCGTCCCGCTCGAGGGTGAGGCAGCTGGCCGTGGTGATGATCACGCGTTCGCTGATGACAGTCCCCATGCACTCGCCCCACGACAACGCAGACTCGTCGCCGTAGCCCAGGATCGCCTGGAAGTATGAAGATGTGATCACCATCTATGCTATGCCAAAATTACATGTCAACCTCTCCAATCCCAATAAGATAGATCACCATCATCATCAGCCTATTGCAGTCCACTGCTGGACATATGCCTCTCCAGTTGTTCGCCACTTATTTATTTAAAACTTTATTGCGCAAAATGCAGGCAATTGCTGGATGGGGTAAGCCCGGGATAGAGAAATGTGGCGCGAATTAAAGGAAGCCTACGTTCAGCAGTGGACGGACCAGACCTGTTGATTGGGTATCGCAGGGCGTAGCTTCTCGCTCCGGTGGTAATATAGGTACCGCCACCAGTCGGTTGCCAGCGCCTCGTTTGTTATTCGGCAGGATGCACCACGGGCAGGTGAGGGTGGCTCAGTGGACATGTTCCCCGAAGACTTGGGAGTTCTGGACCAAGCCCTTCGGCTGGGGGAACATGGCCCTGGGGGCGCCTGATAGTAGCTCTGGCTTCATTACACCTGACGGAAAGCGAATGAGAAGTCCAATTCGCTGTGAACAAGGGGCAAGCAACGGGTAAGTGATTGGTCAGTTAAATGTCAGTTGCCAATGCCATGCCGGTCCAACCCTAACCCCCACGAGCACCGGAAACCCTACTCACCGGCAGAAACACGACCCAGAGGTCAGTTGGCTGCGGCATTCTAAAGGGTGATCCTTCCCCGGACGGGCGGCTCAATTCGAGCAAAGATTCGCTATGCCCTACCTCTTCAGTATGTAGAAGAAGAATAAACACATACCAGTTGCGAGAACTGCCCCTCATTGGCCTTGTGCACGCCCTTGACCCTGGTCTTGGCGCGCCGGCAGCGGCTCTTGATCCCGCGGCGCACGACCACCTGCCCGTCGGCGCTCCAGGCCGGCGCGTCCTGCACGCACGGGTACACCAGGCTCTCCTGGTACTCCAGGCACTCTGCGCACAATACGCTAAAAAATGTAATTAGTCCGTCTTTTAGCTTATTCAAAAAGTAGCTGTGCCGACGGGCAAGTAACTGGTCAGTTACCTGTCAGTTGCCACCGCCATGCCGGCCCAGCACTAACCCCCCACGAGCTCCGGAAACCCTACTCACCCGCAGAAACACGACTCAGAGGTCATTTGACTGCGGTATTCTATAGGGTGGAGGTCCTTCCCCGGACGGGCGGCTCAATTCGAGCGAAGATTCGCTATGCCCTACCTCTCTTAAAAGAAGGTTGTTACGATAAGACTGTAAGCATAAATATTGTTCAGGAACAAGTATGTAACAAACTCACTGTCAAAGGCGACCTTTCCAAACGTCATGTCGGGCCGGCGTTTTTCAATAGGCTTGCAGTGGCTGCAACAATACATTATTAACTACACTTATCTACATACGATGTAAGGGACCGGCCTATCATCATTTCGCTCCAAGCCAACCTCACCTGCCCGCGGTGCATCCTGCCGAATAACAAACGAGGCGCTGGCCACCGACTGGTGGCGGTATAACCATTACAATTGAAGGCGTAGCTAAATACCAGACGGGCAGCAATGTCACCGGAGCGAGAAGCTACGCCCTGCGATCGCCCATCCGCCTGCCCAGCGTGGCGATTATGGGTATATCCTTCCACATGTTTGCCCTAAGTGGCGAACAGCTGGACAGGCCTATGTCCAGCGACGGACTGCGACATTCTGATTATGAAGATGGTGCTTATATGTCACTTACTCGATGTACGTTACGGTAACTCCGCTGTCCTGGAAGAGATGAGTACGAATTATCAAACTGCACTAAAAAGACTATGATTATAGGTGATTGCCCAAAGTGGCGAACAACTGAAGAGGCTTATGTCCAGCAGTGGGCTGCGATAGGCTGATGATTTTTTTTTTCTATAGTGGCTCGACATAATGGCTTCCCTACGCCTGATGGAAAGCGAAAGAGAGGCCCAAGTCGCTGTGACAACTGGCAAGTAACTGGTCAGTTACCTGTCAAATGCCACTGCCATGCCGGCCCAACCCTAACCCCTCACGAGCTCCGGACACCCTACTCACCAGCAGAAACACGACCCGAAGGTCATTTGGCTGCGGTATTTTATAGGGTGGAAGTCCTTCCCCGGACGGGCAGCTCAATTCGAGCGAAGATTCGCTATGCCCTACCTCTCTTGATTACGATGACTTAAGCAAATATAGAGAGGAGACAGCCTAAGCAACTTTGCACTGTGATTCCAGACTTACCTCTGGCTCCTGGCGTCATCACTTCAAGTTCATTGATGAGCCCCTATTATAATTTTAGGTACCTAGTCTGCTCATGTAACCGCCGGCGTTCGGATATGCAAAGAGAGGAGGGGCATAGCGAATCTTCGCTCGAAATTGAGCCGCCCGTGCAGGAAGGGACCTCCCCTATAGACATACTGCGGCCAAATGACCTCCGGGTCATGTTTCTGTCGGGAAGTAGGGTCTCTGGAGATCGTGGGGTGAGTGCTGGCTGCATCAGCAGACAGAGATTAGGGTTGGGGCCCTTCATGACGTTGGAAATTGACAGATATCTGACCAGTTACTTGCCCGTTGAGAGCGATTTGGGCTTCTCTTTCGCATTCCATCAGACGTAGGAGACGTAGGCTATTAAGTCGTCCTACTATAATAGAAAAGACATTAAGACATACCTCCAGTACGGAGGCAACCGGAGGCTTGCTCATGTCATACGCAGCACCTTAGAAGTTGCAATAGAAAAAAATAGTAGTGTATTAGCTCTTAAAGAAACTCTACGCACGTTATCTCAGGCAACATTACGAAAGCCCTACCTTAGTACCGCTACTCAACAAGAGATGGCGCTGCTGTACTCTACATCGCGGGGTCATTGTGATTTCCGGATCTCGATTTAGATTTTTGTCAATATTTCAAGTGTTCGTATGTTGTCAAAAATTGTGTTTGTTGTATGGGAGTCGGTTGCCGGGGCCTCGTTTGTTATTCAGCATTGCCCGTGTCCCCTGCAATCTTGCTGCCCACTGGCAACACAGGGGGGTTTAGTGGGTATACCCTCCCATTTCGGGAGGTGTGAGTCCCACACACCATGTCACCTCCCCCCGGAGGTGGCATGACGGTGCCTAATGCATTCCCCTCTAAAAAAATGCGCCCGCGCTCATGTAGATTGGTCTCAGAAGTGTTTATTGTGCGAGTTCTATTATATCCTGATCCATCATCTCTGTGTGGATCTCTTTCGGCGACCTATTTATTCCAAGTAGTATAACGATCTTGATCCCTAACCCGACACTTGTCGCGATCAAAATAACAAATAAGAATCTTACCATTTTCAACTAATATTAAAAGAAACAACGGACATAATAATACACTACACTCGTACATTGTAAAGCAGAATAAATGATTTATCCGTGGCTCGTGAACTGTAGCCGCTGTATAAAAAGAAAAATAACAACACAATAATATTTTCACAAATTTTCCATTTATTTCAATTTAAAGATTAGTTACGCGTAATGGCGGCGGTCTATACCTATCAAGATCCGATTCTTTTTCGAATATTCCATCTGAATCAATTTTACGGCACATATGTTGTTTGACCAACTTTAGAAAGAAGGAGGTGCTGTTTTTATGTTACAAAGTTGGCAAATAAGGGCGCTACGGCTCGCTGATCGAGTGGTTCATCATCATCATCATCATCAGCCTATTACAGTCCACTGCTGGACATAGGCCTCTCCAGTTGTTCGCCACTTAGAGCCAACATCTGGAGGATATACCCATAATCGCCACGCTGGGCAGGCGGGTTGGCGATCGCAGGGCGTAGCTTCTTGCTCCGGTGACGCTGCTGCCCGTCACCGGTCTTTAGTACATATTTAGCTACGCCTTCAATTGTGATGGTTATACCGCCACCAGTCGGTTGCCAGCGCCTCGTTTGTTATTCGGCAGGATGCACCACGGGCAGGTGAGGTTGGCTTGGAGCGAAAAGATGATAGGCCGCTCCCTTACATCCCACTGTTACTGGTTACCGCGGCCTATGGACGCCTTGCGCCCTGCGGTATGGGGCGTAAGAATACTGCCGAGGTATCCCTGCCTGTCGTTAAAGGCGACTAAAAGGGCCTTCGGGATTGTAGCGCGCTTATCAAATCAACACGCATACTTGTGGGATTGCAGATTTTCATTATCGTGCGAGTTTTTTTACGGTTTCGCGCTAAGGTCTCTAAAGCAATGAGAGTCTTCTGAACAAAGAAACCCACCAGATGACACCACATACGCAGACCAACTGTAACGTAATTAGTTAATTTTGACATGGGCACTGACATTTACGTAGCAACTGACCAATCACGTGGTAGCTGCAGGCCTTCATAACGCCATCTATCGGGCACTGCCACGCTTCAAGACGCTCGTTCAAATACATGCGTCTCTGCGGGAGTGCAGATTTGCATCATCGTGCGAGTTTTTTACAGATCCATGGGAGTAGATGCATTTTCTATGTGTTGGATTGTCATATGCGTGTTTTCTATAAGAAATAATGAGCAGCATAAAAACTCGCATTGGCACGCTACGCAGCGCAATGCGTGAATGCGCTGACAGGAAAATTTGAGAGGTCTATGTTCAGTGTTGCGTCTGTTTGATGGTGATCTCAAAGAAAACTACTTGGCATGTAATAGTGGTTGCTTTATTGCGTTTAGGCGCTGCAGGGCGCCCAGTTGGCGGCGCAGTCCTTCAAGACGCTCGTTTCAAATACACGCGTACTTGCGAGAGAATTGCATCATCGTGCGAGTTTTCTACAGATTCATGCGAGTAGTTGCATTTTCTGTGAGTTGGACTGTCATGTGCGTGTTTTCTATACGAACTGAGATTTATGAGAAGCATAAAAACTCGCATTAACGCACTACGCATCACGCAGCGTAATGCCTGAAATGCGCTGACAGGAAAATTCGAGAAGTCTATCGTCAGTTTTGCCTGTTTGCTGGTGATATCAAAGAAAACTACTTGGCATGTAACAGTGGTTGCTTTATTGCGTCTAGGCGCTGCAGGGCGCCCAGTCGGCGGTGCAGTCCTTCTCGTACACGGGCGAGTAGTCCACCATCGCGCCGCGCTCGCCGAGCACGCGCGCCAGCCAGTACGAGCCGCACGAGCACTTGAGCGACGAACCGATGCGAAGCTTCACTATCTGCAAGATAAGTAGAAATCGTTCCTTCAGGCACAAGTTAAGGATAGGGCACAGCGAATCTTCGCTCGAATTGAGCCGCCCGTCCTCCGCTCTATAGAAATACCACAGCCAAATGACTTTCGGGTCGTGTTTCTGCCGGTGAGTAGGATTTTACGGAGACGGTGGGGTCGGTGGGGGTTAGGGTTGGGCATGGCGGTGGCAACTGACAGGTAACTGACCAGTTACTTGCCAGTTGTCACAGCGACTTGGGCTTCTCTTTCGTTTATCAGACGCAGGGAAGCCATTCTGTCGAGCTACGAAAAAATCTCTCTGTTATCTTCCAGATATCTCTCTGATATCGCCCAGATATCACTCTGATTCATTCCAGATATCTCCCTGATATTATCCAGGTATCTCTCCGTTATCTTCTAGATATCTCCCTGGTAGGATCCAGATATATCCCTGATATCTTCTAGATATCTCGCTGATATCTACTTGACATCTCACTGATGTCGTAATGATATCTCTCTGATACCTTACAGATGTCTCACTGATACATTCCAGATATCTCTTCGACGTCTTCCAGATGTCTCTCTACGTATATCCACCAGATTTGTTTCAGATATCCTGCGGATATCTACCAGATACAGTTTTGATCTAATCTAATCTATATAAATTGGCACAAATATACCTACCACCTCTGGCTCGCTGTCCAGCCCCTCGTTAAAAGCATGCACCCAGTCCTCCTTATCGCAGTGTATCTCCGTCAGCGGGTTGTCCAGCAGGTTGACCTCCGGCCGGGGCCGTCCCGGCGACCGCGGCTCGCGCTGCATGCGCAGCTGCGCGCACGACAGGCTGGTGATGGCGTTGTGGCCGAGGTCGAGGTCGGACAGCCGCAAGCGGTCCAGCAGCCAGTCGTCGCAGGCGCGCGTCAGGCCGGTCCCCGGCAGCGACAGGATGCGCAGCTCCTCCAGCATCGCGATTACGGAGGTGTCATCTGGGGACCATTAGGCAGGGCTTGGTAACGTTACCAATGGGCTATTATGGCTAAAAATTGTAATTAGTCCGTCTTTTAGCTTATTCAAAAATAAAAGACACTTTTGACACAGATTTTTTCATTCAAATGGACAATAGCAAAGATACAAGGCATCAAAAGTTAGGAGTGGGAGTCTTTGACTGACGTCAAAGACTCCTAACTTTATTCCAAGCCGTATTCCAAGCCGTGCCATTAGGTTCTCGTTAGTAGGTACTCCCGAACAACACGTGCTGGACAGCGTTGCCATCCGCATACCATCCAGACGATGGTGGCGCGCACCCAGAGGTTTAGTTCCTCGTTCCTGCCCCATGCCATTATGTCATGGAATGCTTTTCCAGCTCATGTTTTCCCTTACAATTCTGGGTTCTTTAGGCGGGGCGTGAAACGTGAGGGCGACAGGCGCAATGGGTTTGTTCTATTATGCCTGTTGACCTAACTTTTAGACCTCACGACATGACCGCTTACCATCAGATGGAGTGAGGACATCCTGAAAGCTCTTCTTGACGATGACGGGCAGCGTCATCGGAGCTAGACGCTGCGATTGCCAACTCGCCTGCCCAGCGTGGCGATTATGGGTACATCCTCCAGATGTCTGCCCTTAGTAGCGAACAACTGGAGAGGCGGGTGCTAATGAGTGAATGGGTGCATCGTTACCAGAGTATAGTGGGTGCACGGTGCAACATTACCAGATGCGCGCAAGTGTAGTGGGTGCATCGTTATCAGGCGTGCACAGGGTGTGGTGGGTGCATCGTTACCAGGCGTACGCAGGGTGTAGTGGGTGCATCGTTATCAGGCGTACACAGAGTGTAGTGGGTGCATCGTTACCAGACGCACACGGGGTGTAGTGGGTGCATCGTTATCAGGCGTGCACAGGGTGTGGTGGGTGCATCGTTACCAGGCGTACGCAGGGTGTAGTGGGTGCATCGTTATCAGGCGTACACAGAGTGTAGTGGGTGCATCGTTACCAGACGCACACGGGGTGTAGTGGGTGCATCGTCACCAGACGCACACGGGGTGTAGTGGGTGCATCGTTACCAGACGCACACAGGGTGTAGTGGGTGCATCGTTACCAGACGCGCACAGGTTGTAGTGGGTGCATCGTTACCAGGCGGGCAGAGGTCTCCCAGCGGGTTCCCGGCGAGCATGAGCGAGTGCAGTGAGATTGCCGGCGCGAGCGCCCCGAGCGCGCCCGCCGACAGCTGGTTGTGTTCAGCTCGCAGCGTCTCTAGATGGTGCAGCTCCACGAACAGCTCGCTGGGGACAGTGGGGCAGCGGGTAAGTAACAATAGATTAAAATTCTCAACAAGTAAGAGAGGTAGGGCTTCGCTCGAATTGAGCCGCTCGTCCGGGAAAGGACCTCCACTCAATAGAATACCGCAGCCAAATGACCTCCGGGTCGTGTTTCTGCCGGGAGGGTTTCCGGAGCTCATGGGGGGTTAGGGTTGGGCCGGTATGGCGGTGGCAACTGACCAGTTACTTGCCCATTGTCACAGCGACTTGGGCTTTTCTTTCGCTTTCCATCAGGCCTAGGGAAGCCATTATATCGAGCTACTATAAAAAAAGTGAGATGTCGCGTCGGATTGTGATTGTGGGGCTCCAAATCAAACTACGGGGATGTAAGGGGGGCACCAGTTTATCAGTTGTCTAGTACCCATAGTACAAGCTTCGGCTTAGTTTGGGGCTAGATGACGGTGTGTGGCCCAGCGTGGCATGTCTTGGGTTCTTGGGTAAGCCCGCTTCTGATAACTAAAATAAATAAATATCAGACAACATCACATACATTGCTCTGATCCCAAAGTAAGTAGCTTAAGCACTTGTGTTATGGGTATCAGAACAACGAAGGTACCACCAATAAATACTTAAATACAAATATAAACACCCAGACACGGAACAAACACGAGTGTTCATCACACGAATATTTGTCCCGGGTGGGACAAAAGAACTAACATAAAAATAATGAATACGAACCTCGGAAAAGAAACCAGATTGTTATTGCTCAAATCGATCGTGGATAAATATTTGTTATGCGCGAACAGGTCTCCGGGCACTCTGGTCAGGTTGTTGGAGACGGCGGAGAAGACGGTCAGCTCCTCGGCGCCAGCCAGCAGATCCTTCGGCAGGTCTTTGCCCTCCAGGCCGCGGATCTCCAGGCGGTTCAGGTCGCGGAACCTCTCGAAGTAGCGGGCCTTGAGCTGGTCTCCGGCGCCGCTGATCCAGAGCTGCGTCAGCGCGGGCGCTTGCGGTAGCGGCCAGTTGGCGTATGCTATGTATAGCTTTTGCAGTTGGGGGAGCGACGAGGGGAGGGCCGGTAGTTTCTTCTCGTACACCTGTTTGGAGGTAAAAGATTTTTTTATTTTATAGTAATAAATAATAATTGCGAGCCGTGGTAGCCTAGTGGTAAGCTCGTCGCTTCACACACGTGAGGTCGTCGGTTCGAATCCGCGCGGGGCACACACCTCTGGATTTGCAAAAATCTATGTGCGGAATTATACCACTAGCTTAGCGGCGAAGGAAAACATCGTGAGGAAACCTGCACATCCAGTTTAATTCTGAATGTGTAACCATGATCCAAATTTGTCTGGTTCCCCTTTCTGAGGGTTACGAAGGTCAGATGGCAGTCGCTTCAATGTAATAACCAGACCCGCTAAATCTAGGATCATGGTCAAAGCGGACCCTGGGCCTAGAGGCACAAACCGGGACAACGCTAAGAGGGATGTAAGGGAGCGGCCTATCATCTTTTCGCTCCAAGCCAACCTCACCTGCCCGTGGTGCATCCTGCCGAATAACAAACGAGGCGCTGGCAGCCGACTGGTGGCGGTATAACCATCACAATTGAAGGCGTAGCTAAATACTAAAGACCGGTGACGGGCAGCAGCGTCACCGGAGCAAGAAGCTACGCCCTGCGATCGCCAACCCGCCTGCCCAGCGTGGCGATTATGGGTATATCCTCCAGATGTTTGCTCTAAGTGGCGAACAACTGGAGAGGCCTATGTCCAGCAGTGGACTGTAATAGGCTGATGATGATGATGATGATGATGCTAAGAGGATGATGATGAAGAGGATGATAGTAATAAATAAATAAATAACCCAAGACATGCCACGTTGGGCCACACATCGCCATCTAGCCTCAAACCAAGCCGAATCTTGTACTATGGGTACTAGACAACTGATAAACTTACTGACGATACTTTTTTTTTAATAAATACATTATACATAGAAAACACCCAGACTAATACAAACAGACATGTTTATGAACATAAATTCTTGTACTGTGCGGGAATCCAACTCACGACCCTCGGCTCAGAAGGCAGAGGTCACTACCAAATGAGCCACCCAGCCAGACTTAGTAGCTCGACAGGCCCGAGAACACGCGGCAGACCCAAGAAACGCCGGGGATGTTCGCCGAAGCAGGCGTAGACTGCTTTTACGCAACAATGCGTAAAAGGTGTGCATCCCTGGTGCGCAGGATGAGGGCTAGCGGTAATAGCATCCTGAACATGATCGCCGGCAGACTAGACTGCCCATATGTATAAGCCGCTCTTGTACCATTTCGGGGGGAGTGGTGGCCACTTTAATTAATTATGTGATAAATGTGTCCTTACTAACGTTGTCAATAAGTATGTTTTACTAACCAATATGAGTCAATGTTACTTGTAATGAGTAAATGAATATGAATATTATGAATTTGTCAACTTCATTTGTCAACGTCATTTATCAATGTCTTTTGTCAACATTGTCATTATCTTGACAGAGAGTGTGAAACATCACCTTAAGCTCGGCCACGTTGCTGGCGCCCTCCGGCAACGTAGCCATGCCAGTCTCCTTCAGCAGCAACTTCTCCAATTTGACCGGCACCTTCTGCAGCCGAGCCCTCACCAGCTCCAACGATTTAAGACCAGGGAACGCGTCCAGGAGATCGCTCCTCAGCGTTATGACGTCAGTCTCCGCGCTGACGGCTAAATGCGTCACAGTCTCGTAGAGGCATTCCAACGCCGCTGGTCCCAGGTTGGTTCCCGCCGGCAGTTTGCTAAGCACGAAGTTCTCCCCCACGAGAATGTTGAGTGACTTGAGGACTACGGCGTAGGACTTCTCTGTGGGGGGGCAGCCGACGAGGGTCACCGAGTTGTAGCGGGTCAGCTTCACTGGCTTCTTGTTGGTCTGCTCTTCCAGTGATTGGGAGGCGCAGGATATGGTGATCGGGATGCTTTCGAAGTCTGGAATAAGTATATATCAAGTCATCCTACTTCATCATCATCATCTTTTCGCTCCGAGCCACCCTCACCTGCCCGTGGTGCATCCTGCTGAATAGCAAACCAGGCGCTGGCAACCGACTGGTGGCGGTGTGATAGGCAGCAGCGTCACTGAAGCGAGGCAGTCTGCACTTCTGGTCACTGGCAACACTGTCAGTCACTCGCGTCACTGTCTGGCATCGAATGCGGACGCTTTCGTTCTGCACATAATTCTCTCGCGCGCGCCTTTCTGCTACCGCTTTTCCTTTTTAATAAACTATCGCTTTTCAACCAATTTTGGACCGAAACAGTTTCAAAATATATTCCGTATATCCAGTGTTTGAATGCAACACAATTTGGGAAAGGTGACAATTGTGCGTGTTTATTTTTTGAACCAGCAATTCCTTCCTACCTTCCATTCGCGTTAATAACTCAAGTCAAGACGGCTCAGTCGAGCGCGAGCGTCCGTACGGTCACGACGCGTCAAATGTTAGCTCCGAATACTCCGCGCGGTTTACCGTACCCTGGAGTCCGTTCCGTGACAAAAACACCGCGATATCTTCGTAACCGTGGTTTACGTGAGTGTTCATAGCCACTGTGTGTAAAAGGGACCTCACCTATATGGTTTTTGTGCGGACATTGGGCTGGGCGGCGAGGCTTGTTTCACACACATAATGGCAGTGGAGTTGGGTAAGTGAAACATTTTGCTAGTGTATTTTTTGACCGACTTCAAAAAAAATCGAATTGAGAGATTATAAACTTATATTTTATTGGTTTTTTATACTAGCTCGACATAATGGCTTCCCTACGCCTGATGGAAAGCGAAAGAGAAGCCCATGTCGCTGTGACAACGGGCAAGTAACTGGTCAGTTACCTGTCACCGCCATGCCGGCCCAACCCTAAACCCCATGAGCTCCGGGTTTCCGGATAACTCACCGGCAGAAACACGACCCGGAAGTCATTTGGCTGCGGTATTCTATGGGGTAGATAGATAATATTCTTTGTTGCACATACAACGAGGGTGTTTCATAGTGAAGTAGAGTTTGATGCATTATGTACTTACCAAATGCATCATGATCCAATTCGCAATCTGTAATAAATAAATATCAGATAAAATCACATGCATTGTTCTGAAAGTAGCTTGAGCCACCAACCCAGAACATGGGTTTTGGGCCACACACAAACCACAGATTAATAAATAGTGCTCAAACTAAGCCGAAACTTGTACTGTGAATACTCATCATCATCAGCCTATTGCAGTCCACTGCTGGACATAGGCCTCTCCAGTTGTTCGCCGCTTAGGACAAACGTCTGGAGGATATACCCATAATCGCCACGCTGCTGCCCGTCATCGGTCTCTGGGCCCGTACCACCAAAATCGAAAACGATCTTGTGTTGAACAGAGCGCGTACTTTTGCACCATAATTCCCATTTGTCCTTTCCAAGCTCGAACATATGAATTAATGAAATCGACTTTGACGAATTTTAATTCGTATATTACACGGGAGAGACAAATGGGAGAGGTTTATTGTGCAAAAGTACGCCATCCGTTCAACGAACGATTGTTTTCGATTTTTGTGGTAGGGACCCTGGTATTTAGCTACGCCTTCAATTGTGATGGTTATACCGCCACCAGTCGGTTACCAGCGCCTCGTTTGTTATGCGGCAGGATGTACCACGAGTGAGGTTTGCTTGGAGTGAAATGATGGTAGGCCGCTCCCTTACATCCCTGGGTACCTACTAGACAACTGATTAACTTAAATACTTACGTTTAGGCAGCGCTGCGAGCACAGACGAAAAACACAGACAGACAAGCACAACCCAGTACATTTTGGCGCAGAAAGGACTACGAGTATAATACAACTACCAGTGCCAAATCTGCAATGTATCAAATTGCGTTTTGTACAAAGTAATCTTGAGGTATGATAAGAATAATACACGTAGGGTTGATGTGCGAAATGGACTTATAGGCTTTGGTTCCTTACAAAAATGATTGGCCTGGCTCATTTGGTAGTGACCTCTGCCTTCTGGACCAGGGGTCGTGGGTTCGATCCCCGCACAGTATGTACAAACATTTATTCTTCATCATCATCAGCCTATTACAGTCCACTGTTGGACATAGGCCTCTCCAGTTGTTCGCCACTTAGGGAAAACATCTGGAGGATATGCCCATAATCGCCACGCTGGGCAGGCGGGTTGGAGATCGCAGAACGTAGCTTGTCGCTCCGATGACGCTGCTGCCCGTCATCGGCCTGTGGTATTTAGCTACACCTTCAATTATGATGGTTATATCGCCATCAGTCGGTTGCCAGCGCCTCGTTTGTTGTTCGGCAGGATGCACCACGAGCAGGTGAGGTTGGCTTGGAGCGAAAAGATGATAGGCCGCTCCCTTACATCCCAAGTTCTTAAGCATAGAATAATCATTACTTACATTCCCTGCAGGGATCCCCAAAACTCTTTATGTCGTACAATGTAACTTGTTACCTGCATTTTATAAGTTCTTAATCGATTTTGTATGAAAAATCATTTCATTTATATTTGTTTAAAATTCAATTAAACCGTGAAAATACATTTTTTGTAATAAATGCTCGGATAATCAGACATATGGAAGAAATGTTATGAAAATTTGATACAGTCATAGCGAGATAGATTTATTTTTTGTAGCCTATTGTCTAAGATTGATCGCCAGAAACGCAAAAGATTGTATTATCTTGCTCAGACACAAACATGTATTTTGTTATTTGTATAGCGTTTGGCTCTCTGTTCATCCTAAATGGTAAGAATTTTTTATAGATAAATAAATAAATAACCCAAGACATGCCACGCACGCGATGTAAGGGGGCAAACCATCATCTTTTCTCTCCAAGCCAACCTCAACTGCCCGCGGTGCATCCTACCGAATAACAAACGAGGCGCTGGCAACCGACTGGTGGCGGTATAACCATCACAATTGAAGGCGTAGCTAAATACCAGACGGGCAGCAGCGTCACCGGAGCGAGAAGCTTAGCTCTGCAATCGCCAACCCGCGTGCCCAGCGTGGCGATTATGGGTATATCCTCCACATGTTTGCCCTAAGTGGCGAACAACTGGAGAGGCCTAAGTCCAGCAGTGGACTGCAACAGGCTGATGATGATAGGTTATATTTAACCCTACGTCACTGTATGGGAGGAGCGTATGTAGTGCAATATACCACATAGGGCAGCGACTTTTGTAACTAACTAACTAACAAGATCGGCGCAGTGACCCGAGCTGAGTCTTGGCCTCAAATAATAAGAGCCTCCATCTAGGTCTGTCCTGCGCTACCTCCTGCCAGCTATCCTTTGTAAAGCAAACCTAATACGTAATACATTCTCTTGTTCACAGAAGTCCTGGGATGTGACGAGGAAGAGTTTGATATTCGTAAGAAATTATAAATATCTAATCCATATTAATTTAAGCAATTGAAGGCGTAGCTAAATACTAAAGACCGGTGACGGGCAGCAGCGTCACCGGAGCAAGAAGCTACGCCCTGCGATCGCCAACCCGCCTGCCCAGCGTGGCGATTATGGGTATATCCTCCAGATGTTTGCTCTAAGTGGCGAACAACTGGAGAGGCCTGTGTCCAACAGTGGACTGTAATAGGCTGATAACGATGATTAATTTAAGATTTTAATTTATTTTCGAACGCCTGCGTTTTTAACTGACTTCAAAAAAGGAGGAGGTTCTCAATTCGTCTGTATAGACACTGTAGACACGTCGTGTATTTTTTAATTTGTAAATAAGACTAAATATTACAAAGTTATAGCCTATAAATTACGCGTGACGTCACTCGCTGAGGCATTTTTACGGGAGCGAGTGACGTCAAAGACTTTTGATGCCTTGTATCTTTGCTATAGTTTATTTGAATGAAAAAAGGGAAAATACGTGTCTTTTATTTTTGAATAAGCTAAAAGACGGACTAATTAATTTCAATTTTTAGCCATAAAAGCCTATTGTTCACAGAGTACACGAGCCGCACGCCGCTGACCATCCAGTGCCCGTCGGGCGTGCTGGACACCAGCGCGATGCAGCGGCTGGACGCGCCCACGCAGTACGACTTCATCACGCTGGAGGGCTGCCTGCCCCCTCCCGGGGCGTCCTACACCGCCGCCCTGCGCGCGCTGAACGTGCTGCCCGCGCTGTACCTCAACGTCAACAACCTGCCGCAGCGGCCCAGGCTCGCGGTGAGCCAAACACCAGACCTTTAAACACGAACGAGACAGAGGTAGGGCATAGCGAATCTTCGCTCGAACTGAGCTACCCGTCCGGGGAAGGATCTCCACCCTATAGAATACCGCAGCCAAATGACCTCCGGGTCGTGTTTCTGCTGGTGAGTAGGGTCTCCGGTGCTCGTGGGGGTTAGGGTTGGGCCGGCATGGCAGTGGCAACTGACAAGTAACTAACCAGTTACTTGCCAGTTGTCACAGCGACTTGGGCTTCTCTTTCGCTTTCCATCAGGCGTAGGGAAGCCATCATGTCAGCCACGAGCTCCGGAAACCCTACTCACTGGCAGACACACGCCTTAATCTGTGCCAGAGGTCATTTGGCTGCGGTATTCTATAGGGTGGAGGTCCTTCCCCGGACAGGCAGCTCAATTCGAGCGAAGATTCGCTATGCCCTACCTCTCTTAAAATCGCTGATGATGATGTGAGAAAACGTGTCACCGAGGGTGTTCTTTATTACGACGAATGTTAGTTTTCTACAATGTGTGGAGTACTGCTCTCATCTCTGGGACGGTTCTGCTAAGTACCTGTTGGAGGCTCTTGATAGGTTGCAGCGACGTGCTATCCGTATTGTTGGGGATCAAGAGGTGACCAAAAACCTGGAACCTCTTCAGCTACGTAGAGACATTGCCAGTCTTAGTGTTCTCTATCGTCTTTACAATGGGGAATGCTCCGAAGAGTTATTCCAACTCGTTCCGCCCTCTCCTTTCCACTCCCGAACAACACGTGCTGGACAGCGTTGTCATCCGCATACCATCCAGACGATGGTGGCGCGCACCAAGAGGTTTAGTTCCTCGTTCCTGCCCCGTGCCATTAAGTCATGGAATGCCCTTCCAGCTCATGTGTTTCCTTCTTCTTACAATCCTGGGTTCTTTAGGCGGGGCGTGAAACGGCATCTCAGTGGGCCTTCAGGGTGAGGGCGACAGGCGCAATGGGCTCTATTGTGCCTGTCGACCTAACTTCTGGACCTCACGACCGCTTACCATCAGGTGGAGTGAGGTCATCCTGAAAGCTCTTCTTATAAAAAAAAAAAAAAAAAAAAAAATGTGTTCCACCACCAGCCCCCAGCCTTCGACTGCCTCCCCGAGTCCCTTCAAGAGCTGACGCTGAAGGCGGCCGGCGGCGTGGTGACGCCGTCCGCGGAGGCGCTCCGCTCGCTGCACCGGCTGCGCTCGGTGGCGCTCTACGGGGTGGTGCCCAGCGGCGTCCCGGCGCACCTCGACTCGCTGCTCGTCGCCTACACCGACCTGACCGCGCCGCTTGCCAAGCCCTTCGAGGTTGCGCATCTCAAAGTAAGACCAAGGATTTATTCATCATCATCATCATCAGCCTATTGCAGTCCACTGCTGGACATAGGCCTCTCCAGTTATTCACCACTTAGAGCAAACAGCTGGAGGATATACCCATAATCGCCACGCTGGGCAGGCGGGTTGGCGATCGCAGGGCGTAGCTTCTCGCTCCGGTGACGCTGCTGCCCGTCATCGGTCTGTGGTATTTAGCTACGCCTTCAATTGTGATGGTTATACCGCCACGAGTCGGTTGCCAGCGCCTCGTTTGTTATTCAGCAGGATGCACCACGGGCAGGTGAGGTTGGCTTGGAGCGAGAAGATGATAGGCCGCTCCCTTACATCCCATCCCAAGGATTTATTGAGGGACTTTTATATGGGGGACGAATGTTGCTCACGTCCGTAGGAGTTGCCACCACTGCCCTACACGTGTCCCCTGGGTGGCGCTAAACGAGCTACAACCTTTTTGGCCGCTGTACCTGTCGCTGCACGCAACCTCACAACGCCTGACAGTCGCTTGATGCTACTCGTGTTTTGAATCTGTCTTCCAACATGTTCCAAGACGCACAGATGCTCTCCAACAAGCAATTGACTAGAGTCCAAGGATAGTCCGCCCCGTGGGGGCGCCGCACCACTCAGGCCATTGGATCCATCTTGGAAGAGTGGATGCGGCGCCCCCACGGGGTGGTGACGTACCGGCTGACCCTGGTCCTCACGGGACATGGTTGCTTCGGCCGGTACTTATGGAGGATCAGGCGAGAATCAAACCTCTATGCCGTCACTGCGACTCGGCTCGGAGGACATGGCAAAGCATACGCTTCAGCATTGCTCTGCCTGGGCCAATGAGCGCTCCGTCCTCGTCGCTGTCGCACAGGACCTCGATCTGCCGCAACTCTTGCGGTAGATGACGGCGTCGAAGGAGATCTGGCGACTTTGACAGCGTTTTATGGACTTGGGACAGATACAAGAGATGGACATTCGTCACGCTAACATCCTGACTTTAGCCGGCAACTATGTGTTCCAACTGCTAAACGCAGACGTGACGTACTTGTACTTACCTTTAAAAATGTACTAAGTCCTTCATAAATGTTTTTTTTTTACTTTTCAGATCTACGAAAAGAACATGGTGAAGATCCCCGGCTTGTGGACGAAGCTGGTCTCGCTGTCGGCGAGCGCGCCGCTGCAGGAGCTGCCCCGAGCGCCGTTCCTGCAGACCCTGTGGCTGGAGAACACCAAGGTGCTGCCGACGGAGCTCGGCGTCCTCTACTGCGACCTGGTCGACCTGACTCTCAGACAGGTTCGATGCTCGATCATTTTTTGCTATCATATGATGTGTGATGAAGCGGAATGTAGGGGAGCGATCCATCATCTTTTCTTTCCAAGCAACCCTCACCTTCCCGTGATGCATCCTGCTGAATAACAGACGAGGCTCTGGCAACCGACTGGTGTTGGCTTCGAGAAGGCACGGAGCGCTCTGCCTATTATAAAGTGTCCCGGGGTAAGAAGTGTGAAGTAGTTGAGAGAGGGCCTAAGAGGACATGGGCAAATAAAACCTACTACGATCGATCGGCAATCCACCTGCCAAGCGTGGTATTTAAGGCAATTCTCCACAAATGACAATATTCATTGGCGGGTGCTATGTTCACCAGTAGACGTTTAAAAGCCCAAGACATGCCACACTGGACCACACAAAGCGCCATCTAACCTCAAACTAAGCCGAAGCTTGTACTATGGGTACTAGACAACTGATAAACTTACTTAGATACGTTTTTTTTTGTAAAAAAATACATATAAATAGAAAACACCCAGTCCAATACAAACTGAAATGTTTATTTACACAAATGTTTGTACTGTGCGGGAATCGAACCCACGACCCTTGGTTCAGAAGGCAGAGGTCACTACCAATATGAGCCATCAAGCCAATCGATCGTTTGAAGGCTGATGATGATGAAAACCGTTCTGCGCCTGTTAACGGTCACATTTGCTGTCGGAATGGGGATTTTATTCGGTTTTATATTAATTTTCAGATCCAGGAGGCGTCGCTGAAGCCCCGGCTGCTGTTCCGCGCGGACAAGCTGGTGTCCTTCGCGGCGGTCAGGAGCAGCCTCGCGTCCCTGCCCAAGGACCTGTTCCGGTACTCGCCCAAGCTGACTCTGGTCGACTTGAGCGAGAACCGGCTCACCTCCTTCCCACAGTGAGTGGCCTTGCTTTGAATCCTATTCTGCCATTTTAAGGGTGAAATTTGTTAGTGAAATAAGGCCTTCAGCGTGAGGGCAACAGGCGCAATGGGTTTGTTCTATTCTATGCCTGTCGACCTAATTTTGGACCTCACGACCGCTTACCATCAGGTAGAGTGAGGTCATCCTGAAAGCTCGTCACATAAATAAAAAAATAATAATAAAGATGTTGAACTGATGTTGATGAAATTCAGATGTTGTACTGCTCACGGTACGATTTGAAGAAAAATAGTGTTACCGCGATGTAATAGCGCAAAGCGCCATCTAGTTATATTTTTGTACACTATACTCTTGTAATAAATGTTCTGACTAGTAATAATAATAAAAAGACATGCCACGCTTAAAAGCAGCCATTGTGGAAGTTTTTGGGGGAAGACTATGTGCTGCTGTGATAATGAAAATGATGATCAATATGGAATGTAAGCGAACGACCTCATCACATTTTTCTTCAAGCCACTCTCACCTGCTCATGCTACATTCTGCCGAATGAATAACTTAGATATTTCTTTGGGTAATTATAATTTTATCACCGTTTCTTCCGCGTCTCCCCAGGGGCCTTTTCTCGCGGCTGACAGCGCTGGAGACCCTCAAGCTGGTGGGCAACCACCTGTCCTACCGCGACGCTCTGCTGCCCATAGCCAACCTCACCTCTCTGACGACCCTGCAGATTAGCAACAACCCGATTGGAGACCTCTGTGAACCTGGTAAAAGATTTTTGTTTACTTGGCGGATATTAAAAAACATTATGTGCAGATTTCCGAACGAACCATAGTGTCAAACTGACGCAACACCGAGCACTGGGGGGGGCGGCGGCCATTTTGTTTTTATTTCCGAGAAATTCCGAGTCAGTCGAGTGTCGATCGTCGTGACGCGCGCACGCATCCATGCGTTCGGTGGGCGCCTTAGATTTGAATCTTTAAGTTAAAACAAAACAAGTCTTACAAAATTGGCCGCCAAAAAAAACTAAACCATAGACCATTGTCCCTTTTATTTTTTTTTTAAAGGAATGAACTACACGATGCTACCTTTCGTAAGCAACGCTATTTTAAGGGTACTTATTGATCCACCCTCGTATTTGTGGTACTTTCGTTGTTCTGATACTCATAACTTAGCTCAAGCTACTTATTTTGGGTTCAGAACAATGTAGGTATAGGATGTTGTCTGACATTTATTTATTTTTATTACTCGTCAACATCATCATCAACAGCCTTTCACAGTCCACTGGACATAGGCCTCTCCAATGGTTCGCCACTTTGATCGATCTTGGGCCATAATTCGTGGCTTTACGGAACCAAATATAAGTAAGGGGCAGCGCAGACGACAAACTATACGTGACGCACTTTTTAGTCTGTGAAAATAGAACCTAAGCAATTATATGCAGTAACGCACACGACGCGCAAAAATCTGTCCCATATATTTCACAGACTCAACGCACACGACGCACATCTTCGATCATTCTGTCGGCAGACCTAGAAGCTCTTTTTATAGCACAAAAAGTGTGCCGTTTTTGCTGCACCTGAGTATATGTATTTTGAGCGCAGACGGCGTCTCGGTACTGTCGACCCTGGCAAACATCTCGACGCTGGACATATCCGCGACGCGCGCGACGCGCATGTGCCGCGACTGGACGCGGCTGCGGCGGCTGGCGGCGCTGCGGGCGGCCGACAACGGCGTGCGGCGCGTGGCGTGCGCGTGGCTGCGCGTGCGCCGCGGCGCCAGCGTCGACCTGCGCAGGAACCCGCTGCAGCGCGCCGACTGCTCCGAGCACGACTTCGTGATCGCCGAGGCGGGGCCGCCGTCTGACAAGGTAGGCAGGAGAAATCTTTGCTACTAAAATTCGTATTCAAATTCAAATTTTAGTACATAATAAAAGGAATGTTTGAGAAATATTTCAAATTTCTAAACAATGTTGTTTAGACTCTCGATTGACATGTCCGTCAGTCAGACGGCATTTTGCTTATAAGTCCTATAGATATACCTACCTACACCTAGTGTTCGAGGAGAATGATGAACCACTCTAGTGTAAGAGGAGAATGATGAACCACTACGCACAGCACGCCACGTTCTGGAGTCACCGCACTATCGGTGACAGTTGACGTTTGACGTTGACGTTTGACGTACTTACCCAAAGGTTGTCTGGATGAGATCACTGAAAGCTATAAGGCCGCCTTATTTGTACCTCGATTAATCATTATAACTAATTTTTAAGTCAACTGTTTGGTGTGCAATTAAGAATATCTATCTATGTGTCAGACTACTCGCGTGCTGCTGTCGTCGCCTCTGGCGTGCGACTGCGGCGCGTACTGGCTGTCAAAGGTGCTGTCCCTGCGCGACGCGCCCGTGCGCCTGCTGCCCGCGCCCGCCGCGTGCAAGTGGCCGCGGTGCGTCTGAGCAGGGCAGGAGACCGTGACTAATAAATGACCGCATTATACATGTGTTTCTTTTAGAAAAACCTGGTTTTCGTAGCTTACCCTATCATCAGCCTATCCCAGCTCGACTAAGGCTCCAGTTGTTCAACACTTTGTACAAACATTTGAAGGCTTTACCCATAATCGCGACGCTGGCCAGGTGGGTTGGGTATCGCAGGGCGTAGCTGTCGGCTAATTTATGATGCCAATGTAAAATATATCTACACAGCAATACATATCAAACAAACAAACAATCAAATGCTTCCTCTTTATAATAATTGGTATAGATTTAGCTAGTACATGCGTGTTTTTATAATTTATTAATATGGGTTTGATTATTTAAAAAAATATTTTCTTTGTTTGAGAGCGTTTAAATAATAGATTTTTTTACACAAAAAATAAGCTTACACTTAGTAAATACAAACTTATAAGTTACAGAAAGTAAAACAAACATAACAGCAAAAGTTCCATTTTTAATTATAATTGACCAAGTGATTTTTTTTGTAGCAATATGGATATAAATGTCGCTATAGGTAACACCTTTTTCCATTATTTCACAATTTCATGGCCGAAACTGTACAGCAAAACCAATTTAGAGATATATCAAACAATTTGATTCGAGTCACTGAGAACGCAACATTGAGTAGTAGCGCCACTCGCGAGCGCCGAGCCATGCACCGCGGCGCCGCGCTGGTTGCGCTCTGCTGTCTAGTCGAGTGGGTCCTGAGTGATGATCGCCCTACTAGTAAGTTTCTATTGATATGGACGCCTTAAAATAAAAAATCTATCGGTGATTTTTTTTTACTACTTGGTTCTAGATTGCAAAATCTATGTGCGGAATTATACCACTAGCTTAGCGGTGAAGGAAAACATCGTGAGGAAACCTGTACATCCAGTTTAATTCTGAATGTGTAACCATGATCCAAATTTGTCTGGTTCCCCTTTCTGAGGGTTACGTTGGTCAGATGGCAGTCGCTTCAATGTAATAACCAGACTCGCTAAATCCAGGATCATGGTCAAAGCGGACCCTGGGACTAATAGGCACAAACCGGGACAACGCTAAGAAGGAAGAAAGAAGGTTCTCGATGCATCATCACCCTGCTAACGTCCACTGCTGGACATAGGTATTATTACAATCGTCGTTTGGGGAGATTGGTCTTAGTCCCAACGCTTGGTAGGCAAAGTGGGTTTTGTATCCAGGTAAACACTGCTGCCTGTTCCCTGATATTCCCTTTGAGACACCCACGTGGGGGTGATGCTATTCTAAGTATGGAAATCATACGGACACGGGCTTAGACATTGATACTCGTATAACAATACATACGTCTTTATTTACAGAAATACCAAGAGTTTATGGAGACACCTTTGGATGTGACTACAATACGGAGAACGTCCGTAAGTGATGTGCATGCGCTTACTACAGACCACTGTTTGTATGAACATCTGAAGCGACTCTCCGCGTCTTCAATGTCACGATGTGTCAAAAACATCTGCTGTTTAGCCTCCGGCTAAGGCCTCTACGAGTGTGAAATCAAAGCCAGTTTCGCTTAGCACACGACAGGTTTATTGGATAGCTCAAATTTCGAATGTAGGAAAAACTTTGCCTGCGCGATTTATTATGGCACAGCGCCATCTATCGGTTGACTGAAGAACTTAAAATTACAAAGATCTATAGATCGCTTACATCTGCCGCTTCCGACTGTGGCGACCATTTCCACTTCTGTCTATTCATTTGAGGCTCGTCTTCTCAACGATGGCTTATATATAACCTTGCTTATGAAAGGATATTGCGTCTATGTGTGTTTTTTACCGTTTATATAAGGTACAGTGTTCAGTGAAGAATCTTAAATCTAATACCAGCTGCTATTTGTCAACATCACGTACCAATTCAAATCACATCCTTATAACTATAAAATCTTGATTTGAGTCTTCCACGGTACGATTTGCGTGCAATTTTTTGCCACGTGCAGCGGTTCTATGGAATATAATTATTTTACGTTTTTTTATACAACACGTCTACGGCCCGTCTGATGTTAAGCGCTTACAACAGTCGCCCACCCTAACCCCGGCTACCGTTGCAGCACTCACCCAACGAGCTCCAGAAACCTGGCACCGGCAGAAACACAGCCCGGAGGTCATTTAGCCGCGATATTCTATAGGGTGGAGGTTCTTCCCCGGGCGGGGAGCGGCTCCATTAGAGTGAAGATTCGCTTTGCTTTACCTCTCTCAAGAGTTTTCTTTTAGATAGAGATGTTTTGACACATCAGTGACGATGAACCATTATTGGCAGCGCGCGAACGCGTGAAGCCGGTGCGCATCCGGTGCCCGACGAGGATGCTGGAGGAGTCGACGCTGGAGGTGTCGTGGATCCCGCCCGTGCGCACGCTCGTGGACCACGTGGAGCTGGACGGCTGCGTGCCCCACACGCGCAGCTCGGTCTACGACGTCTTGCTGCAGATCAACGTCAGCCCCTCCCGGTACCTCACGCTCAGCAACCTGCCGCTCCGGCCCATCATCATAGTGAGTGTCCGTCGGCACAATTATCATCGTCCGCATCACATCAGCCTACCGCAGTCCAATGTTGGACATAGGCCCCTCCAGTTATTCGCTGCTTTGGGCGAACACTTGGAGGCTTTACCCATAATCGCAACTTGGGGCTGATGGTTTGGGGATCGCAGGGCGTAGCCCCTCGCTTCGGTGACGCTACTGCCCGGCATCAGCCTCTGGTATTTAGCTGCGCCTTCAATCCTCCCAAATGACGCTTGTCATTGGGGGGGCCTAAGTCCAGCAGTTTGCAGGCTGAAGATGACGCAGTATACACAATCGGCTGTCTCTCTCAGGATCCAGCGTTCCGGTGCATCGGCAGCACGCTGGAGGAGCTGACGCTGAAGTCGACGCTGCCGGGCGCGCGCGTGTTTTCTTCCGCCTTCAGCACGCTGCACCGCGCGCGGAGCATCGCGCTGCACGGCGTGTCCACGACCGGGCTGCCCACGCGCCTGGAGAGGCTGCTGGTGCGCGGGACCAACCTCAGCGAGCCGATACCGCACTGGCCGCCGAACACTAAGGGGTGGGACATTGAATACCTTAAGGTAAGAGCATTCAAACGCCCTAGGCTTAGAATACTAGCGAGGTATGTCTTAAGAGGTCCGCAAAGGGCTTTCAAGGTTGTGGCGCGCTTTAGAAGTCCCCCTTGTGCTCCGGTTAGCAGCCCAAAGGTAGTCGATGCCTTCGGGCGTACAGATCAATGGCATCATGCACCATAAGATGCCGGGAGGACACCACATCGTCTGAGCGAGGTGTGCACACAGCGCTTTTTTGTGGGGATTTTTGACCGTTTTATTTTGAGTGTACGAAACCTCAAAACCGTTTATTGACAAACATGACACTAACGCCGTTCTTCTGCTCTCAGATATACGAACCGAACGTGAAGACGATCCCTGGCGTGTGGCGCAAGCTGGTCTTGCTGAAAGTGGAGGCGCCCCTGACGGAGCTGCCCACGGCGCCCGCGCTGCGGAACCTATGGCTGAGCGGCACCCAGCTGCTGCCCGGCCACATCGGCAAGCTGTACCCCTCGCTGGAGCGCCTGGCGTTGAAGCAGATCCAACAGGGCAGTCTGCCTGTGAACTTTCTGCTCGGCGCGAAGCAGCTCACGTCATTTTCGGCCGTCCGCTGCAACCTGCAGTGCCTCCCCATCAGCCTGTTTGTCGACACACCGAAGCTGAAGCTGATCGACCTGAGCCACAACTACCTGACCTCCTTCGATTGGTACCATTTTTTTTATTTGAGGACCCCCTCCTTGTAGTCCTGCGCCAGGATACACGATCCTGGGTTGTCGTAGTAAAAGGTTCTCTTTCTTTTCTTTTTTTTTTCTTTTTCTTCTCTTTTAGTAAACGTTCTGATTAGTAATAATAATAATAAGACATGCCACGCTTAACACCGGTCGTTGTGGAAGTTTTTGGGGGAGGCTTATGTGCTGTGCAATTTGCTGTGGAGATGATGATGATGATCAATATGGGATGTAAGGGAACGACCTCATCATTGGCTTTAAGCCACTCTTACCTGCTCATAGTACATCCTGCCTAGTCACTTAGGCATTTCTTAGGGTAATTATAATTTTATTTCATCACCGTTTCTTCCACTTCAACCCAGGAACCTATTCTCGCGACTGCCGGCGCTAAAGACCCTCAAGCTGGTGAACAACCGCCTGTCCTCCCGCGACGCTCTGCTGCCCATAGCCAACCTCACCTCTCTGAAGACCCTGCAGATAGGCAGAAACCCGATTAGAGACCTGTGTGAACCTGGTAAAAGATTTTAACCCACTTAAATAAGTGGAGGAGTTTTTCTGTATTCATGTTAGCACACATCTGAGAATTGTGAACCAATTTGTTTGAAACGGTGTACTTCCTAGTTAGTTCCATTATCTCCATATTGAAGTCGTTTTTTTTTTTGCAAAAAAAAATGCTGTTATTAGGTATTCGTGCCTGGATGTAACCAAATTTATTTTGATCTTAGGCGGCGTCTCGGTACTCTCGCCCCTGTCGAACCTCGTGACCCTGGACGTATCTGCCACTCTTGCGACGCACATGTGCAGCGACTGGGTGCGGCTGCAGCTGTTCGCCAAGCTGCAGGCCACCGACAACGCCATCCGGCGCGTGTCGTGCGCGTGGCTGCGCGAGCGCCGCGGGGCCGTCGTCGACCTGCGCAGCAACCCGCTGAAGAGCGTCGACTGCTCCAAGCACGACTTCATGACCGCCGAAGCGGGGCCGCCGGCTAACCAGGTATGATGAGACCAAGGTATCTTTGTTACCTGGACACATAGAGCCGGTTTTAGAACTACCAGCCCTGCGCCCTAAAGAAGGAAGTTAACTAGGTCTTCAAAGTTATAAGTGAGTCACGTTCCGACGCCCCTGTATATCTGGCGCCCAACTGCGCCCTATCCTAAGGCCTGTACTGCTTGGACGATTGGAACATACCTATTTATTATTTACATCACTTTTTGCATGTCATTAATATACAAGCGGAAAAGTGTAAGACAAACTATAGCTCCCTGTGGTACTGTAGTACATCGCATTAAGGCTTTCCGATCAGTTGTAACTCTAATGCAAATTAAAGCGTTTTGTACGTTTGGAGCTTGATGGGGATATGCCCAGCATGGGATTCAAATTCAAATTCAAATTGATTTATTACATATGATGTATTGGATATTTTTTTAACTCTCAATTTTCGTCCCCCTGCTGAGCGAAGGTACTTATATGAAAAAAAATCATTGTGTCAGACTACTCAACTGCTGCTGTCGTCTGAACTGGCGTGCGACTGCGGAGCGTACTGGCTGTCAAAGATGCTGTCCCTGCCCGACGAGCCCGTGCGCCTGCTGCCTGCACTCGACGCGTGCGAGTGGCCGCGGTGCGACTGAGCAGGGCAGGAGATCGTACGAACTAATAAATTGACGGTTTATACATTGGTGTTTCTTTTAGAAAAACCTGGCTTCCGTAGCATTATCATCAGCTTATCCCAGCCCACTGCTGGACATACACCATAATCGCCACGCTGGGCAGGCGGGTTGTTCCTCGCTTCGGCGACGCTGCTCCGCGTCATCGACCTGTAGTATTTAGCTAGCCTTCAATCGGGATGGTTGGTTATACCGCCAACATTCGGTTGCCGGAGCCTCGTTTGTTATTCATCAGAATGCACCACAGGCAGGTGGGTGGCTTGGAGCAAAAATTAATAGTGGATTTTTTAGAAAGACCTGTATTGCGGACAGAACGACCTTTTTTATATGATTTTACCTTTTTACCAGTTTTGTACATACTTTTATATTTGGAAGTATTTTTTAAGAGTAATAAGTGTTACTATGGTTTTTATTGTTTATTGTTTTGTTATTGATATAAGTTATACAGTCCATCTGCGGCTGTGGCAAGTAAGGAAAGTTTTTTTGTGGTTTCCCATTTGTTTGATTCCACACCCCCTGATGCCAGCTCCAGTCGCAACAACCTGGTTAGTAGTAGCATTATCATCAACAAGCTTATTTTTTTTACAGCGTTTAAATAAAAGCTTATAATTACACAAACACGTTTAAAATAAGCTAACTAGAAATACGACATATAGGCAACAGAAGGTAATTGCAAAATCAACAGCGTTGGTTATTTTTTTAATTCTAATTTGACCAAGTGGTTTTTATGTAGCAGCTTACACCTTATTTCATTAATTCACAATTTCATGGCCTAATCTGTACAGCAAAATCAATCTAGAGATATCACACAATTTGATTCGAATCACTGAGAACAAAATAAAAAATTCAAGAATAATAAAATTAAAATCTATCTCTAAAACGCAACATTGAGTAGTAGCGCTACTCGCGAGCCGCCGAGCCATGCACCGCGGCGCCGCGCTGGTTGCGCTCTGCTGTCTAGTCGAGTGGGTCCTCAGTGTTGATCGCCCTACTAGTAAGTTTCTATTGATAAGGACGCCTAAAATTAAAAAAAATGTGGGTGATCATCTTTTTTTTTTACTACTTGGTTCTAGATACATCAACACCCTGCTAACGTCCACTGATGGACATAGGTATTATTACAATCGTCGTTTGGGGAGGTTGCCTTAGTCCCAACGCTTGGTAGGATAAGTGGGTTTTGTATCCAGGTAAACGCTGCTGCCTGTTGCATGATATTCCCTTTGAGACACCCACGTGGGGGTGATGCTATTCTAAGTCTGGAAATCATACGGACACGGGCTAAGACAATGATACTCGTATAACAATACATACGTCTTTATTTACAGAAATACCAAGAGTTTATGGAGACACCTTTGGATGTGACTACAATACGGAGAACGTCCGTAAGTGATGTACATGCGCTTACTACAGACCACTGTTTGTATGAACATCTTAAGCGACTCTCCGCGTCTTCAATGTCACGATGTGTCAAAAACATCTGATGTTTAACCCCCGGCTAAGGCCTCTACGAGTGTGTAATAGCCCGCGAAATCAAAGCCAGTTTCGCTTAGCACACGACAGGTTTATTGGATAGCTCAAATTTCGAATGTAGGAAAAACTTTGCCTGCGCGATTTATTATGGCACAGCGCCATCTATCGGTTGACAGAAGAACTTAAAATTACAAAGATCTATAGATCGCTTACATCTGCCGCTTCCGACTGTGGCGACCATTTCCACTTCTGTCTATTCATTTGAGGCTCGTCTTCTTAACGATGGCTTACATATAACCTTGCTTATGAAGGGATATTGCGTCTATGTGTGTTTTTTACCGTTTATATAAGGTCCAGTGTTCAGAAGAATCATTAAATGGAATACCTACCAGCTACTATTTGTCAACATTTCACATCACGTACCAATTCAAATCACATCCTTATAAAATCTTGTCTTGAGTCTTCCACGGTACGATTTGCTTGCAATTGTTTGCCACGTGCAGCTGTTTTATGGAATATAGGTATTTTACGTTTTTTATACCACACGTCTACGGCCCGTCTGCTGTTAAGCGCTTGCAACAGTCGCCCATCCTAACCCCGGCTACCGTTGCAGCACTCACCCAAAGAGCTCCAAAAACCTGGCACCGGCAGAAACACAGCCCGGAGGTCATTTAGCTGCGATATTCTATAGGGTGGAGGTTCTTCCCCGGTCGGGGAGCGGCTCCATTAGAGTGAAGATTTGATTTGCTTTACCTCTCTCAAGAGTTTTCTTTTAGATAGAGATGTTTTGACACAACAATGACTATGAACCATTATTGACAGCGCGCGAACGCGTGAAGCCGGTGCGCATCCGGTGCCCGACGAGGATGCTGGAGGAGTCGACGATGGAGGTGTCGTGGATCCCGCCCGTGCGCACGCTCGTGGACCACGTGGAGCTGGTCGGTTGCGTGCCCCACACGCGCAGCTCGGTCTACGACGTCTTGCTGCAGATCAACGTCAGCCCTTCCCGGTACCTCACGCTCAGCAACCTGCCGCTCCGGCCCATCATCATAGTGAGTGTCCGTCGGCACAATTATCATCATCCGGATCACATCAGCCTACCGCAGTCCAATGTTGGACATAGGCCCCTCCAGTTGTTCACTGCTTTGGGCGAACACTTGGAGGCTTTACCCATAATCGCAACTTGGGTTTGGGGATCGCAGGTCGTAGCCCGTCGTTTCGGTGACGCTGCTGCCCGGCATCAGCCTCTGGTATTGAGCTACGCCTTCAATCCTCCCAAATGACGCTTGTCATTGGGGCGGTCTAAGTCCAGCAGTTTGCAGGCTGAAGAAGACGCAGTATACACAATCGGCTGTCTCTCTCAGGATCCAGCGTTCCGGTGCATCGGCAGCACGCTGGAGGAGCTGACGCTGAAGTCGACGCTGCCGGGCGCGCGCGTGTACGACTCCGCCTTCAGCACGCTGCACCGCGCCCGGAGCATCGCGCTGCACGGCGTGTCCGCGCCCGGGCTGCCCACGCGCCTGGAGAGGCTGCTGGTGCGCGGGACCAACCTCAGCGAGCCGATACCGCACTGGCCGCCGAACACCAAGGGGTGGGACATTGAATACCTCAAGGTAAGAGCATTCAAGCGGCCTGGTCTTAGAATACTAGCGAGGTATGTCTTAAGAGGTCCGAAAAGGGCTTTCAAGGTTGTGGCGCGCTTTAGAAGTCCCCCTTGTGCTCCGGTTAGCAGCCCAGAGGTAGTCGATGCCTTCGGGCGTACAGATCAATGGCATCATGCACCATAAGATGCCGGGAGGACACCACATCGTCTGAGCGAGGTGTGCACACAGCGCTTTTTTGTGGGGATTTTTGACCGTTTTATTTTGAGTGTACGAATCCTCAAAACCGTTTGTTGACAAACATGACACTAACGCCGTTCTTCTGCTCTCAGATATACGAACCGAACGTGAAGACGATCCCTGGCGTGTGGCGCAAGCTGGTCTTGCTGAAAGTGGAGGCGCCCCTGACGGAGCTGCCCACGGCGCCCGCGCTGCGGAACCTATGGCTGAGCGGCACCCAGCTGCTGCCCGGCCGCATCGGCGAGCTGTACCCCTCGCTGGAGCGCCTGGTGTTGAAGCAGATCCAACAGGGCAGTCTGCCTGTGAACTTCCTGCTCGGCGCGAAGCAGCTCACGTCATTTTCGGCCGTCCGCTGCAATCTGCAGTGCCTCTCCATCAGCCTGTTTGCCGACACACCGAAGCTGAAGCTGATCGACCTGAGCCACAACTACCTGACCTCCATCGATTGGTACGATTTATTTCATTTTTATATGGACCCCTCCTTGTAGTCCTGCGCCAGAATACACGATCCTGGGTTGTCGTAATAAAAGGTTCTCTTTCTTTTCTTTTTCTTTTTTTTTCTTTTTCTTCTCTTTTAGTAAATGTTCTGATTAGTAATAATAATAATAAGACATGCCACGCTTAACACCGGTCGTTGTGGAAGTTTTTGGGGGAGGCTTATGTGCTGTGAAGATGGTGATGATGATCAATATGGGATGTAAGGGAACGACCTCATCATTTGCTTTAAGCCACTCTTACCTGCTCATAGTACATCCTGCCGAGTCACTTAGGCATTTCTTAGGGTAATTATAATTTTATCACCGTTTTTTTCCGCTTCAACCCAGGAACCTATTCTCGCGGCTGCCGGCGCTGGAGACCCTCAAGCTGGTGAACAACCGCCTGTCCTCCCGCGACGCTCTGCTGCCCATAGCCAACCTCACCTCTCTGAAGACCCTGCAGATAGGCAGAAACCCGATTAGAGACCTGTGTGAACCTGGTAAAAGATTTTAACCCACTTAAATAAGTGGAGGAGTTTTTCTGTATTCATTTTAGCACACATCTGAGAATTGTGAACCAATTTGTTTGAAACGGTGTACTTCCTAGTTAGTTCCATTATCTCCATATTGAAGTCGTTTTTTTTTTTGCAAAAAAAAAATGCTGTTATTAGGTATTCGTGCCTGGATGTAACCAAATTTATTTTGATCTTAGGCGGCGTCTCGGTACTCTCGCCCCTGTCGAACCTCGTGACCCTGGACGTATCTGCCACTCTTGCGACGCACATGTGCAGCGACTGGGTGCGGCTGCAGCTGTTCGCCAAGCTGCAGGCCACCGACAACGCCATCCGGCGCGTGTCGTGCGCGTGGCTGCGCGAGCGCCGCGGGGCCGTCGTCGACCTGCGCAGCAACCCGCTGAAGAGCGTCGACTGCTCCAAGTACGACTTCATGACCGCCGAAGCGGGGCCGCCGGCTAACCAGGTATGATGAGACCAAGGTATCTTTGTTACCTGGACACATAGAGCCGGTTTTAGAACTACCAGCCCTGCGCCCTAAAGAAGGAAGTTAACTAGGTCTTCAAAGTTATAAGTGAGTCACGTTCCGACGCCCCTGTATATCTGGCGCCCAACTGCGCCCTATCCTAAGGCCTGTACTGCTTGGACGATTGGAACATACCTATTTATTATTTACATCACTTTTTGCATGTCATTAATATACAAGCGGAAAAGTGTAAGACAAACTATAGCTCCCTGTGGTACTGTAGTACATCGCATTAAGGCTTTCCGATCAGTTGTAACTCTAATGCAAATTAAAGCGTTTTGTACGTTTGGAGCTTGATGGGGATATGCCCAGCATGGGATTCAAATTCAAATTCAAATTGATTTATTACATATGATGTATTGGATATTTTTTTAACTCTCAATTTTCGTCCCCCTGCTGAGCGAAGGTACTTATATGAAAAAAAATCATTGTGTCAGACTACTCAACTGCTGCTGTCGTCTGAACTGGCGTGCGACTGCGGAGCGTACTGGCTGTCAAAGATGCTGTCCCTGCCCGACGAGCCCGTGCGCCTGCTGCCTGCACTCGACGCGTGCGAGTGGCCGCGGTGCGACTGAGCAGGGCAGGAGATCGTACGAACTAATAAATTGACGGTTTATACATTGGTGTTTCTTTTAGAAAAACCTGGCTTCCGTAGCATTATCATCAGCTTATCCCAGCCCACTGCTGGACATACACCATAATCGCCACGCTGGGCAGGCGGGTTGTTCCTCGCTTCGGCGACGCTGCTCCGCGTCATCGACCTGTAGTATTTAGCTAGCCTTCAATCGGGATGGTTGGTTATACCGCCAACATTCGGTTGCCGGAGCCTCGTTTGTTATTCATCAGAATGCACCACAGGCAGGTGGGTGGCTTGGAGCAAAAATTAATAGTGGATTTTTTAGAAAGACCTGTATTGCGGACAGAACGACCTTTTTTATATGATTTTACCTTTTTACCAGTTTTGTACATACTTTTATATTTGGAAGTATTTTTTAAGAGTAATAAGTGTTACTATGGTTTTTATTGTTTATTGTTTTGTTATTGATATAAGTTATACAGTCCATCTGCGGCTGTGGCAAGTAAGGAAAGTTTTTTTGTGGTTTCCCATTTGTTTGATTCCACACCCCCTGATGCCAGCTCCAGTCGCAACAACCTGGTTAGTAGTAGCATTATCATCAACAAGCTTATTTTTTTTACAGCGTTTAAATAAAAGCTTATAATTACACAAACACGTTTAAAATAAGCTAACTAGAAATACGACATATAGGCAACAGAAGGTAATTGCAAAATCAACAGCGTTGGTTATTTTTTTAATTCTAATTTGACCAAGTGGTTTTTTATGTAGCAGCTTACACCTTATTTCATTAATTCACAATTTCATGGCCTAATCTGTACAGCAAAATCAATCTAGAGATATCACACAATTTGATTCGAATCACTGAGAACAAAATAAAAAATTCAAGAATAATAAAATTAAAATCTATCTCTAAAACGCAACATTGAGTAGTAGCGCTACTCGCGAGCCGCCGAGCCATGCACCGCGGCGCCGCGCTGGTTGCGCTCTGCTGTCTAGTCGAGTGGGTCCTCAGTGTTGATCGCCCTACTAGTAAGTTTCTATTGATAAGGACGCCTAAAATTAAAAAAAATGTGGGTGATCATCTTTTTTTTTTACTACTTGGTTCTAGATACATCAATCAACACCCTGCTAACGTCCACTGATGGACATAGGTATTATTACAATCGTCGTTTGGGGAGGTTGCCTTAGTCCCAACGCTTGGTAGGATAAGTGGGTTTTGTATCCAGGTAAACGCTGCTGCCTGTTTCATGATATTCCCTTTGAGACACCCACGTGGGGGTGATGCTATTCTAAGTATGGAAATCATACGGACACGGGCTTAGACGTACGGCGTCAGACATTGATACTCGTATATCAATACATACGTCTTTATTTTCAGAAATACCAAGAGTTTATGGGGACACCTATGGATGCGACTACAACACGGAGAACGTCCGTAAGTGATGTGCTTGCACTTACTACAGACCACTGTCTGTATGAACATCTGAAGCGCCTTCAATGTCACGCGTCTCAATGTTACGATGTGTCAAAAACATCTGCTGTTTAACCCCCGGCTAAGGCCTCTGCGAGTGTGCACTAGCCCGCGAAATCAAAGCCAGTTTCGCTTAGCACACGACAGGTTTATTGGATAGCTCAAATTTCGAATGTAGGAAAAAATTTGCCTGCGCGATTTATTATGGCACAACGCCATCTATCGGTTGACGGAAGAACTTAAAATTACAAAGATCTATAGATCGTTTACATCTGCCGATTCCGACTGTGGCGACCACTTCCACTTCTGTCTATTCGTTTGAGGCTCGTCTTCTCAAGGATGGCTTATATATACATATAACCTTATTTTATGAAGGGACATTGCGTCTATGTGTATTTTTTACCGTTTATATTAGGTACAGTGTTCAGAAGAATCATTAAATCTAATACCAGCTGCTATTTGTCAACATTTCACATCACGTACCAATTCAAATCACATCCTCATCATTATAAAATCTTGACTTGAGTTTTCCACGGTACGATTTGCGTGCAATTTTTTGCCACGTGCAGCGGTTCTATGGAATATATTTTACGTTTTTTATACCACACGTCTACGGCCCGTCTGCTGTTAAGCGCTTACAACAGTCGCCCACCCTAACCCCGGCTACCCGGCTTCTGGCACCGGCAGAAACACAGCCCGGAGGTCATTTAGCTGCGATATTCTATAGGGTGGAGGTTCTTCCCCGGGCGGGGAGCAGCTCCATTAGAGTGAAGTTTTGATTTGCTTTACCTCTCTCAAGAGTTTTCTTTTAGATAGAGATGTTTTGACACATCAATGACGATGAACCATTATTGGCAGCGCGCGAACGCGTGAAGCCGGTGCGCATCCGGTGCCCGACGAGGATGCTGGAGGAGTCGACGCTGGAGGTGTCGTGGATCCCGCCCGTGCGCACGCTCGTGGACCACGTGGAGCTGGACGGCTGCGTGCCCCACACGCGCAGCTCGGTCTACGACGTCTTGCTGCAGATCAACGTCAGCCCCTCCCGGTACCTCACGCTCAGCAACCTGCCGCTCCGGCCCATCATCATAGTGAGTGTCCGTCGGCACAATTATCATCGTCCGCATCACATCAGCCTACCGCAGTCCAATGTTGGACATAGGCCCCTCCAGTTGTTCACTGCTTTGGGCGAACACTTGGAGGCTTTACCCATAATCGCAACTTGGGGCTGATGGTTTGGGGATCGCAGGGCGTAGCCCCTCGCTTCAGTGACGCTGCTGCCCGGCATCAGCCTCTGGTATTGAGCTACGCCTTCAATCCTCCCAAATGACGCTTGTCATTGGGGCGGCCTAAGTCCAGCAGTGGACCTTTGCAGGCTGATGATGACGCAGTATACACAATCGGCTGTCTCTCTCAGGATCCAGCGTTCCGGTGCATCGGCAGCACGCTGGAGGAGCTGACGCTGAAGTCGACGCTGCCGGGCGCGCGCGTGTACGACTCCGCCTTCAGCACGCTGCACCGCGCGCGGAGCATCGCGCTGCACGGCGTGTCCGCGCCCGGGCTGCCCACGCGCCTGGAGAGGCTGCTGGTGCGCGGGACCAACCTCAGCGAGGCGATACCGCACTGGCCGCCGAACACCAAGGGGTGGGACATTGAACACCTCAAGGTCAGCACATTGAAAAACGCTCAAAGCTTGAAATACTACTGAGGTATCTCGGCCTGTCCTAAGCCTGGGGGCGAGGCGAGCGGTTTTTTCACCAAAATGTTTTATTTTGAGTGTGTACGAAATCCTTATTACCGACGTTGTTCTACTCTTTTCGTACTCAGATATACGAACCCAACGTGAAGACGATCCCTGGCATGTGGCGCAAGCTAGTGTCGCTGCAGGTGAAGGCGCCTCTGACGGAGCTGCCCACGGCGCCCGCGCTGAGGGACTTGTGGCTGAGCGGCTCCGAGCAGCTGCCTGACCAAATCGGCGAGCTGTACCCCTCGCTAGAGCGCCTCGAGCTGCAGCAGATCCTAGAGCGCAGACTGCCTATGAACTTCCTGCTCGGCGCGAAGCAGCTCAAGTCGTTTTCGGCCGTCCGCTGCAGCCTGCGGGCCATCCCCTTCCGCCTGTTTGAATACACGTCGAGGCTGAAGCTGATCGACCTGAGTCACAACCGCCTCACCTCCATCTCGTGGTATTTTAACGGAGGATTTCATCCTTTATCATTTTAATTTGGTCGTACCATCGAAGCCTTGATTCTTTAAGTTTTTTCTTTCTCCCATTATGGAAGACATGACACAATACTACAACAACAATACACTTATTAACCGGGTGTCAGGCTGTCATGCTATTGTACGTGACTGGCCCAATGGCTCATTTAATAGTGACCTCTGCCTTCTGAGCCAAGGTTCATGAGTTCGATCCCCGCACAGTATAAACATTTGTGTGCATAAACATGTCTGTTTGTATTGGTCTGGGTGTTTACTATGTATATTATGTATTTGTCTAGTCTAGCACCTATAGCACCACGCTGTGTAGTTCTAATCTTCTACTTTGTTTGGGGCTTGACGGCGATATGTGGCACAGCATGGTATGTCTTGAGTTATTTATTTATTATTTGTCAAAGCCCTAATTTAAATGTGAATACTCCTCAGCGGTCACTTAAATAAACTGCCGATGCTGGAGACCCTTCGACTGAACAACAACCGGCTCGCGTCGCCCGCCGCGCTCGCGCCCGTATTGGTCCTCACCACGCTCAAGACCCTGCTGCTCTCTGGCAACGAGCTCGGCGATCTTTGTGATGAAGGTAAATCTATTAGATTCTTCATCATCTCAAGATAATGTACTTTTATAAACCTACCTAAACCTTATCCTGTTTAACTTGACCCTAAAAAATTATCCATCCAACCACACTTGTGACCTCTTACTTCACAAATAACCAATCACAAGCGCTACTGACAACAGCACTGGTAAAGGCTCTATCCATATCAGGCCGTGATCAAGGTTCACAGGTTTTTTTAGTAACGGAGTCTGCAGTCCAACAACTCGGCAGTCCGAGTATACATTTTCCTATCCATTGACGTTAAATAAAATTGGAAGATTGGTGTGTCAGACCGCGGTCCTCTAGCACAATCACCTAGCTCGGAGAACTTGATTTGACTTTTCGTTACAACAGGTATGTTCCCCCTATTCGCAGACGACAAATCGATCCTATCGGAACTGACGGAGCTGGAGACCCTCGACTTGTCGGCGACGGGTGCGACGCGCCTGTGCTCGGACTGGGTGCGGGACATGGTGTACCTGACGTCGCTGCGGCTGACGGACAACGCCGTGGCGAGCCTGTCGTGCGCGCAGCTGCGCGTGCGCCGCGAGCCCGGCCCGCCCGGCGCGCCCGCGCCGCGCGTCCTGCTGCAGCGCAACCCGCTGGCGCGCGTTGATTGTACAAGGGAAGACCTCACCGCTGCCGAGGCCGATCCGCCGCCCGCGCTGGTACAACACAACTCATTTTGATTGTGTCGATTTGAGGCTGTTCACAATGCCGCACAGATTTGGAAACATTCCAATGAAATCGTTTATTACTCAAATTACAATTTATAAAAGTTGCATCAATTATAAATTAAAAAAAGTATAAGTACATGTGACACTTTGAATGAAGGTCATTCAAACTTGACAGTGGCTGTACTAGATTAATGTCATATTTTAATAAGCGTTGAGGAGTTTTCCTAAGGGATCTTTCCGAACGCATTTGTAAATAGCCCAGCTGGTATAAACGCTGGCAGTACCTGGTTTAGGATTTTGATTGCGTGTTTGCTATCTTTTAATTGATTCCCAAAAAGTTTATCAGTTGTTTATCTAGTGCCCATAATTCCAGCTTCGGGTGACTTTGGACTAAATGGCGCCATGCGGCTCAGCGTGGCATGTTTTGAATCTTTTTTTTTTTTATAATGTCTCGACATAATGGCTTCCCTACGCCTGATGGAAAGCGAAAGAGAAGCCCAAGTTGCTGTGACAACGGGCAAGTAACTGGTCATTTATTTACTAGCTGCGCCCGCAACTTCGACCACATGGATAAGAGCATTTTTATAGGCGATAATCTTGAAAGTGACAATTTCTCCAGACAACTATTCATTTTCATCCCCCCTTTTCAACCCCTGCGGAGATGCGGTTCGTGTGGCTGAACACTGGTCAGAAATTATTTAGATTGATATCGACACGCTAAGAAGAACCCCTTAACCCCCTTTCACGTTCAAATGTTGCCTATGTCCTTTCTTAAGCTCTAGACTACATTAAGATCAAATAGTGGGTTCAGGAGTTGACGTTACCTTCCGTTGTCGGCAGCGCACGCGCGTGGCCCTGTCGTCGGCGCTGGAGTGCGGCTGCGGCGCGTTCTGGCTGGCGCGCGTGCTGGCGCGGCGCGACGCGCCCGTGCGCCTCGACGCCGGCCTGGCGCGCTGCACCTACACCGCGGACTGCGCATGGCTACCAACAAACGTACAATAAATTGGCGGAATCGAAATAACAGTTTTCGAAAAATAAAGTCACTCGATCATCGTCAGGATCCCCTTCACAGTCCACTACTGGACATCATCAGAATACTGCAGTCCACCTGACATATGCCTTTCAAATTGTTCGTCACTTTGGGCAAACATCTGGACGCTTTAGCCATAATCGCCACGCTCTGTCATCGGCCTGTGGTATTCAGCTACATACGCCTTCAATCGTGATGGTTGGTGGATCCACCACGGATGGGTGAGCTGCGTAGGGTGGCTTGAAGCGAAAATATAAAGGTCAGCTGGGCATGGGCCTCTCCAGGCGTAGTACACTGAGCCTACCAATCATTCTGTGCAGATTTCTGAACGAACCAGTGTCACTGACGTAGCACCGAACACTGGAGGAGCCGCCATTTTCTTTTGAGTTAAAAGCTATACCGAGTCAGTTAAGTATCGATAATTGAGACGCGTCTACGTGGCCGACGGGCGATATCAGTTCGAATCGGGAAATATCTAAGTGATCCTATGCAATTAATATGCAAATGAATGCTGTGATTACGTTATATAAGATAGTATACAAATTTTATGTGTGTTATTTTCTATTTATTACACCCATTAAAATTATTTTCCTTTTGATAACGTTTATTCGCCCGATTACTCGTACTTACGCACGTACTTATAGTAATTTCTGTTAAATAAATAGATAAAATGGCTGACCGTTCTAATAAAGGCGATATAAGACTTGTCAAAATGAGTAAGTAAATGGATATAGCGGAGGACACCTGGCTGGCAAGAACTGATGCAGACAACCCTGGTGTATGGTATCACCATAATTGATCACAATTGGAGAGGCCTATGACCACATATACGTCACGAATAATAAACTATCTACAGTATCGATGGCTCTTAAATAAGAATCTAAGGATAGTGTGAAACAATCGAATACATAAATATTCGATGGTATTTCTTTTTTCGCTCATCCAACAAAAACCGATTCACTCTCGCCTTGAAAATCTGAATATTGCCAGCTTTTGGACGCAGGGTCGGGACGCATGCATTTCCTTCAATACATGGCTAGTACGCTAGCTATAGCGAGTAAGTCGTGCTCGTGCACTGTCGTCTGTTTTGGGAACGAATGTAATTCTAGTGTCACCACCTCATTACACATTAATTCAAAATTCTCATTGGATTAAACAAATTTAATTTTGTAGCTATATGGAGACAGATGCCGCTACAGGTAACTCTTTTATCCAGTAATGCACAATTTCATGGCCAAAACCGTAAAGTAAAACCAATAATAGATATATCAAACAATTTGATACGAATTACTGAGAATTAAATAAAAATTAAAAGAATATAATATCAGTCCACCCGTAAAAATTCAACATTGAGTAGTAGCGCTACACGCGAGCCGCTGAGCCATGCATCGTGCTGCCGCGCTAGTTGCGCTCGCCTGCTTATTTTGCGAATTTGTCCAAAGTTTTCGCCCTGCCCGTAGTAAGTTGTCATTTTTTGGAGATTTTACCTTGAAATAAAATGAAAAAATCTTACCTATCACTTACAAAACTTTTTAGCTCTAAGTCATTGTCATCAGCCTACTGACGTCTACTTCTGGACTTAGGCCTCTCACAGTGACAATTGTCATTTGGGGGATTGGTCTTAGACACCTCGCTTGGCAGGCACGTTAATGAGCGCAGTAGGTCTTATTTATACCCAGGTCAAAACGCTGCTGCCTGTTTCGTGATATTCCCTTAATCGTCTTGTACGACACCCACGGGATGAAAGGGGAGATCATAATCCAAACACGGAAACCACATGAAAACTTAGATGTAGAAAGAGAGGTAGGGCATAGCGAATCTTCTCTCGAATTGAGCCGCCCGTCCGGGGAAGGACCTCCACCCTATAGAATACCGTAGTCAAATGACTTCTGGGTCGTGTTTCTGCCGGTGAGTAGGGTTTCCGGAGTTCGTTGGGGGGTTAGGGTTGGGCCGACATGGCGGTGGCAACTGACAGGTAACTGACCAGTTACTTGCCCGTTGTCACAGCGACTTGGGCTTCTCTTTCGCTTTCTATCAGGCATAGGGAAGCCATTATGTCGAGCAACTATAAAAAAAATTAGATATCGTTATTTAACAACAAATATTTTTTTATTTACAGAAATACCAAGAGTTTATGCAGACACCTATGGATGTGACTACAACACGGAGAACGCCCGTAAGTGATGTGCATGCGCTTACTCCACTCTGTAGAAACATGTAAAGCGCCTCACACGTCTGCCCGTCGGTATTCGACTCGATCCCTCCTCAGCTCAGTAGCGCTGTGCCGCCTACTTTTTTACGTGGCCTCAAGAGTCGGTAGTGATGTCCTCTCGGAATGGTATCACTGACCGCGTGTGTCCTATAACACCTGTCGTCGTCTGCCTAACTCACTGGTCCCCAGCGCCTCACGGCCACGCAAGCCCTTCTAGTCACCCCTTACAAAGATGTAACTGGGAATTATTCTAACTCCCCAAACCGCAAGGTGCCTGACCCCACTGTGACACGCGGTGTCTCGTAGTGTGTTGTTTTTGACTGACGACGACTGACCATTGCCGGCAGGGCGCGAGCGCTTGAAGACGCTGCGCATTCGCTGCGAGTCGGCGTTGCTGGAAACCGCGGCGATCCCTCAGCTGCCCGAGCGCACGCTCGTGGACCGCGTGGAGCTGGACGGCTGCGTACCCGACGCGCACAGACCGCTCTACAACTCCTTGCTGCGTTTCAACGTGACGCCCTACCGGTACCTCACGCTCAGCCACCTGCCCCTCAAGCCCATCCTCATTGTGAGTGCCAACATCATCACAAGTATCAACATCGTCATTGTAGCGACATTGCACTGTTTTGTTTGTATTGTCAGTGTGGTTCCCGAACCTGGAATGGAACCACCCCATCTCACAGCGATCACCTAGGTACAAATAAACGCAAATCTTTCTAAGTGACAATTATCATTCTTCTTCTTTCTGTATCTACAGCAAAACTATTAAGTACTTATACGTATGAGATTAACACTCCAAAACGTGGGACATAAGTGTTAATGATGAAGTACTTATAAAAAAAATTAAAAAGACATGCCAAGCTGGGCCACACAGCGCCACCTAGCCCCAAACTAACCCGAAGCTTGTACTGTGGGTGCTAGACAACTGATAAAGTTACTTACCTAGATACTTTTATTTGTAAATAATTACATATTGTACACAGTAAACATCCAGACCAATACAAACAGACATGCAGTTCATGCACACAAATATTTGTATCGAACCCACGACCCTTGGCTCAGAAGGCAGACCACTTGGTCACTACCAAATGAGCCATCGGGCCAGTCTAAAAGTAAGTATATAATTGGTTGTCGCACTCAGGAGCCAGCATTCTTTTGCGTCGGAAAGACGCTGGAGGAGCTGACGCTGAAGGCGACGCTGCCGGGCGTGTTCGTGTACGACACCGCCTTCAGCTCGCTGCACTTCCTCCGGAGCATCGCGCTGCACGGCGTGTCCGCGCCCGGGCTGCCCACGCGCCTGCTCCGGCTGCTGGTGCGCGGGACCAACCTCAGCGAGCCGATACCGCACTGGCCGCCGAACACCAAGGGCTGGGACATCGAACACCTCAAGGTAAGCGCCCTGCGGTAGCTTCCACATCCCACTCACCCACACGCAGGCCACGTAGCACTGCATAGCTGTGGGGTCTTTTTTTCACACGAATAAATCTTCTATCTTCTATACTTATAATAAATCTGTAGAGAGGTTAATTCTGTACATTAAATATATTTTCAAAATAAATATCAGGGGATGATTAGTGATCGATACTGATGCCAAAAATGCAATCAGTAAAATTTTTGTCTGTCTGTCGTTCTGTCTGTATGTCTGTTTATTCGTTATGGAAACAAAAACTACAGGATGGATTTAAGGAAACTTGGTACAATTATTCTTCATATTCCTGGGCAGGTTATAGTATGCTTTTCATCACGCTACGATCAATAGGAGCAGAGAAGTGAAGGGAAATGTTGGGAAAAAGGGAGAAATTTTTATCTGTATGTCTGAACACGCATCACGCAAAAACCACTGCATGGAATTGAATGCGGTTTTTACCAATGTATTGCTAAATGTCTAACTTAAAATTTAAGTATCATTTTATTGAAATCAGTTATTTTTGAAACCTGATATCCACGCGTCGCCGGCACAGCTAGTTGGAACACTAAAACTAAAATGGAACATTTTGAATTAGAATGTTTTATTTGGAGTGTGTACGAAACTTCAAAACTGTTTGTTTAACGACGTTCTTCTACTCTTCTCCTACTCAGATATACGAACGGAACGTGGAGAAGATCCCTGGCGTGTGGCGCAAGCTGGACTCGCTGCAGGTGAAGGCGCCCCTGATGGAGCTGCCCACGGCGCCCGCGCTGAGGGACCTATGGCTGAGCGGCACCAAGCTGCTGCCCGATAACATCGCTCAGCTGTACCCCTTACTAGAGCGACTCGAGCTGCAGCTGATCCTAGAGCGCAGGCTGCCTTCGTACTTTCTGTTCGGCGCAAAGCAGCTCAGGTCGTTTTCGGCTGTCCGCTGCAGCCTCGGGTGGATCCCCTTCAACCTGTTCGACTTCTCGTCGAGGCTGACGCTGATCGACCTGAGTCACAACCGCCTGACCTCTTTCGACAGGTTGGCTATTCCTAGTTTCCCTAGAATGTGTTACCCTGTATGGGGTAAATGTGGTCAGTCTCCCTTTTTATTTGAGGACAGGCCAGGATTGTATATCCCACGCCAGGATACACAATCCTGGGTTGTCGTTGATGTAAGGTTAGGGAAAGCGAACATGAGGCATATAGTTCACTAAAGCTTATTTTTCTATTTTCAAGAGTTATGAGTGATTTATATATTACCTGACAGCACGTCGTTGTTTGCCGTCACGTATCTGACAGCCGCACGGAGGACGTAGGCTACGGCTGTGCCCTTATTCAACACGAATGCTCCGCAGCGATCTATTTGCGAAGCTGCCGATGCTGGAGACCCTTCGGCTGAACAACAACCGGCTCGCGTCGCCCGCCGCGCTCGCGCCCGTATTGGTCCTCACCACGCTCAAGACCCTGCTGCTCTCTGACAACGAGTTCGGCGATCTTTGTGATGAGGGTAAATCTATTAGATTCTTCGTCTTCTTCATCTCGAGTTAATGCAATTTGATAAATCTCTAACCGGTTTGACTTAACCCAAAGCTCAACTATGGGATAAAGCGTTCGTCTTATGCGGTTTTTTTGTTCGAAATGTTGTTGAAATTTTGCAGTTGGAATGAGATTTGTTTAAATGCAATGACTCATCGGTCCATTGTCCAGTGTCTACATATAGTAATGTATAGTACGTGACAGCGATTACGATCGTGTGCGATAGATAGATTCTTTTTTCATTAAAGTCAATTAAAATTAGAAGAGAGTTCCACAGGCTAATGGTTCAGTAGATAATGTAGGATGATTGGTCGGAACGCGGTCCCAGAGAAAAATCACCTAGCTCGGAGAACGTGCTTTGACTTTTCGTTACAACAGGTATGTTCCCCCTATTCGCAGACGACAAATCGATCCTATCGGAACTGACGGAGCTGGAGACGCTCGACTTGTCGGCGACGCGCGCGACGCGCCTGTGCTCGGACTGGGTGCGGGACATGGTGTACCTGACGTCGCTGCGGCTGACGGACAACGCCGTGGCGAGCCTGTCGTGCGCGCAGCTGCGCGTGCGCCGCGAGCCCGGCCCGCCCGGCGCGCCCGCGCCAAGCGTCCTGCTGCAGCGCAACCCGCTGGCGCGCGTCCAGTGTGCGAAGGAGGACCTTGCCGCTGCCGAGGCTGACCCGCCGCCCGCGTTGGTGCGACAAATTGAACTCGTTTATTACTTGTCAACTGAATATATATAAGTCAAAGGTGACTGACTGACCACTGGACGGATTGAGCTAAAATTTGGCATACAGGTACCTAGATGTTACGACGTAGGCATCCGCTAAGAAAGGATTTCGCTCAATTCTTCCCCCAAGGGGATAAAATAGGGGAAGAAATTCCATGCGGACGAAGTCGCGGGCACAGTTAGTTTATTATAATTTACAAAAGATGGAACGTTGAAAAAAGTATACATGTGACACCCTGGAAGAACTAAAACTCACTAAAACTAGACTAATACATTTCAATGAACGTCACCCGGCTGATGTCTAGACGCCAGATTTGTAGTTCTGACCTCCTTGCTACAAATTTACACACTGTCGTGACCTGTCCTATCTTGATCATTCGTAGGTACCTGAAAAAAGATGTTCATTTTAATTTATCCCCAAACCCACAGCTCTCTTCATCTCACGTCTCGTTGTCGGCAGCGCACGCGCGTGGCGCTGTCGTCGGCGCTGGAGTGCGGCTGCGGCGCGTTCTGGCTGGCGCGCGTGCTGGCGCGGCGCGACGCGCCCGTGCGCCTCGACGCCGGCCTGGCGCGCTGCGCCTACACCGCGGACTGCGCATAGCTACCAACAATCGTACAATAAATTGGGAGGCTCAGAATAATAGTTTGATATTTTCTTTGAAGTTAAACAGTACTATTTCTAAATTACCCCGCTTTTTTTCTTTTTCTTCTTCTCGATTTAAGTAAAGGAGGTACCTACTTATCACCCCCTCTTTGCGACTGTCGGCAGCGAGTGTAGAGATTGCCCAATTGTACCGTTTGCACCGGTCGCTGTAGGAATGTGAAGCGGTTGCTCCATCGTACCTACCGTGAGCAGCATAGAAGAATCCAATGCTGACTGCGCTGAGTTTATAATTATTTGTCATGAACACGGTATATTAATTCATTAACAGTATCATGACTTTAATAAGCATCAAGGGAGGATTACTAAAGTCATAATAAGTACTGTATAACATGTACATTTATGAATAATAATTTGAATAAAAGTTGAAGTTTGAGGTTTTCTGTTGTATTCCCAGACATCAGAGCCCACTCCCGGTGCGATGAGTCGATGCCTGGAGATACAATGGTATTACGATAACTCATCATCATCGACTCATCGCACCGGGAGTGGGCTCTGATGTCTGGGAATACAACAGAAAACCTCAAACTTCAACTTTTATTTAATTATTTACGACTAACAGGAAACATCCGTTAACTCAAAAGTAATTCGTGATAGTGTACTTAATAAATTGTATGTAATGGAATAATGTAACTAACCTAACCTAACATCCCCCCCCCCCCCCCCCCCCCCCCGCCACACAATTTATAAGGAAAAGAAACATTGAAACAAAAATATCTACAGCAGTGAAAGGGTTGAAAGAAGGCTAAAAAGATGAGTGATGCCCGTGGAATTCAGAAACTACAAGAATTTTAAAAATCGGTTGAGAAATGACAAAGTTATGAATGAAATACAAAATTAATTTTAGCTGTAGGTAACCTCACAATCCAGTAAATACTTTACCGGAAAATTCAAGGAAAGCTTTCTCCAGCATCCAATATTTCAAAAACATCAGTCTCACGACTGTGAAGCATAGCCACCACTTATATTGTTGATGTTGATGCTGATGCTGATGCTTTTTTATAATAATACGTCGGACTACTTATGCGAATCCAGAAAACGTAATGATACCGCGATGTAACTAGGGACACCGCCATCTGTGTGAAAGAAGTGTAACTAATCTAATCCCGGGCACTTTCGGTAAGGAGGTATGCGGTCCGATCCAACGTGAAGATTTTAAAGAGATTTTTTTTCTCAAATCAAGTGAGATGTAAAGAGTAGATATTATAGTAGGTATAGGAGGTACTTATCACCCCCTTTATGTCAACTCTTTTTAACCTAACCCTTTTAAACCTAACTGTTTTAAACCTAACCCTTTTTAACCTAACCCTTTTAAACCTAACTATTTTTAACCTAACTCTTTTTAACCTAACCCTTTTAAACCTAACTGTTTTTAACCTAACTCTTTTTAAACTAACCCTTTTAAACCTAACTCTTTTTAACCTAACTATTTTTAACCTAACCCTTTTAAACCTAACTGTTTTTAACCTAACTCTTTTTAACCTAACCCTTTTAAACCTAACTCTTTTTAACCTAACTCTTTTTAACCTAACCCTTTTTAACCTAACTATTTTGAACCTAACTGTTTTTAACCTAACTCTTTTAAACCTAACCCTTTTAAACCTAACTATTTTTAACCTAACCCTTTTAAACCTAACTATTTTTGACCTAACCCTTTTAAACCTAACTATTTTTAACCTAACCCTTTTAAACCTAACTATTTTTGACCTAACTCTTTTTAACCTAACTCTTTTTAACCTAACCCTTTTAAACCTAACTATTTTTGACCTATTTTTAACCTAACTCTTTTTAACCTAACCCTTTTAAACCTAACTATTTTTAACCTAACTCTTTTTAACCTAACCCTTTTAAACCTAACTGTTTTTGACCTAACTCTTTTTAACCTAACCTTTTTAAACCTAACCCTTTTGAACCTAACTAATTTTAACCTAACCCTTTTTAACCTAACTATTTTTGACCTATTTTTAACCTAACTCTTTTTAACCTAACCCTTTTAAACCTAACTATTTTTAACCTAGCTCTTTTTAACCTAACCCTTTTGAACCTAACTGTTTTTAACCTAACTCTTTTAAACCTAACCCTTTTAAACCTAACTATTTTTAACCTAACTGTTTTTGACCTAACTATTTTTAACCTAACCCTTTTTAACCTAACTATTTTTGACCTATTTTTAACCTAACTCTTTTTAACCTAACCCTTTTAAACCTAACTATTTTTAACCTAGCTCTTTTTAACCTAACCCTTTTGAACCTAACTGTTTTTAACCTAACTCTTTTAAACCTAACCCTTTGGGGGACCCCCCACAGCTTGCGTCCACGTCGCGTCCCCTGTCAACACCGTGTCCTGACCACCGTAACGGAGTGGCAGGACCGGTGGCTAAAGAGCTGTGCTAGTGCTATCAACTGCGATCTACTGCGAATTACTGTTTTCACCATGACCTCTCAAAGAGAACAAGTCGTCATCACGATGGATTACGATCTTCGTGATGTTAAAACCTTTGAGGACTACTACAGGTCCTCCCGCAACGTCATTCGGACTATCAATGACTGTTTAAATGCCAACAAGAGCCTGACTAAAGAAAACAAGTCCTGCATTTTTAAATGCACGGAGTACCTGTCTTACGGACTGGAATTCCTTATGGGGGAGCTAAAGGACCAATTTGTCAATGAATCTAAAAACACCACGCTTCATGAGAGTATCATTGAAGCCAAGGACGCAACGGAAAGCATCAAGGAGGATGTGATTGCGGCGGTGAAACATGAACTCGCTGCCTTCAAGGATGAGCTGAGATCCGCCGTAGTCGCTCCTCCCGAAGTTCCGCCTGTGTCCCCAGTTTCGTACGCCTCTATGGCAAAAACCACCCCCCCTTCGCCCAAAACCAAACCGGCCATCATCGTGACGGCCAATGATGTCTCGAAAAAACCGGCTGAGGTAGTCAGCGAGTGGAAGAAGGTTGTGTCTTTCAGGAAGCATAAATATGCTCCTGTTAAGATACAACCTATTTCCAATGGCAAACTCCGTATAGAGTTCGAGAAACCGGAGCAGTGCGACGAGACCATAAAGCGCACCACGGCCTCATCTGCTTTCACGGCGGAACCGGCTAAACGTCGCCCCCCCCTTATGATTCTTAAGGGAATCTCCAAGGACGTTACCCGTGAAGAGCTGATCGATGTCCTAACGTGCCAGAACGACATAGAGGTACGTCGCCTCTGCTTCCTGACCACGAATAAAAACGTGACACTATACAACGCGGTTATCGAAGTGTCCCCCGAGATGCGTAAGACCATCCTCGCTCTCGGGAAACTCAACGTGGACCACAGTCGAGTCCACGTTGAGGACTTTAGCCGCTTTGTCCAATGTTACACCTGCCTTCAGTATGGACACACTAAGGCAAAGTGCAGCAGCGACAAGAAGCCCTGCGCTCACTGCGCAAGTGAGGGCCACCAACTCCCCGAATGTCCCTTCAAGAGTGACCCAAACAAGCGCAAGTGCTTCAACTGCACCAAGTACCATGCACGCATGTGTACAAAGGGCGATGTCGCTCATAACGCCACTAACACCCGGCAGTGCCCACGCATCAAAGCGATGATGAGTCGGTTACAAGATCAGACCGACTATGGGAAGTGAAACTCCTTCACTCCTCACTTGTAATCCGATCTAACATCTTGCACCTTTTCATCTTCTTGACTAAATTGTTTAGCAATTTGCGCCATTAATAAACTTTTCCTCAATCTATCCCTATACAATTTTCTGTCTTTCTATGTCTTCTCCCTTCGTAATACCTTGTCTCCTATGGCTCTTGTCATGCAAGAGAAGTTTTAAATTTTTGCCCAAATAAATAGATTCTGCGTCTTAAAATAGCCATAAACCATAGAATACCTGTACAGATATCTTCAAAAATTTTGTCTAAAATCTTCTAAAAAAAAAAAAAAAAAAAACCTAACCCTTTTAAACCTAACTATTTTTAACCTAACTGTTTTTGACCTAACTATTTTTAACCTAACTCTTTTTAACCTAACCCTTTTAAACCTAACTATTTTTAACCTAACTCTTTTTTAACCTAACCCTTTTGAACCTAACTGTTTTTAACCTAACTCTTTTTAACCTATCTGTTTTAAACCTAACAGTTTTTAAAACTATAAGCGAGGGCGAAGCCCGAGCAGCGGCGCGAGGCCGAAGGCCGAGCGCCGCCGAGTTAGGTTCAGCCGAGTTAGGTTCAGCCGAGTTAGGTTCAGCCGAGTTAGGTTCAGCCGAGTTAGGTTCAGCCGAGTTAGGTTCAGCCGAGTTAGGTTCAGCCGAGTTAGGTTCAGCCGAGTTAGGTTCAGCCGAGTTAGGTTCAGCCGAGTTAGGTTCAGCCGAGTTAGGTTCAGCCGAGTTAGGTTCAGCCGAGTTAGGTTAGGTTAGGTTAGGTTAGGTTAGGTTAGGTTAGGTTAGGTTAGGTTAGGTTAGGTTAGGTTAGGTTAGGTTAGGTTAGGTTAGGTTAGGTTAGGTTAGGTTAGGTTAGGTTGGGGTGCAACAAAGAGAAGCCTCCTCGAGTGGCAAACTGCTACTAATCTCTTTCGGGGGATTGGTAGTAGTGGGTCCCGGCGCACCCTGGGCAACGGCGGGTGGTAATCTCTTAGGAGATTGCCACCCGACGGCTAATTCTCAATGAGGGGGACGAGCTTGCTCGTGAATACGAGCAAGCTGGTCGTCTCGCCTCGGGGCAGACAGAGTCTGCAGCTGCGCGACGTGGGCGCGCAGCACGGTTGGACCGCATTGGCGGTAGTGTGGATGGACGCATGTGATGCGTGGTGGTTTGTCGGCGATGGTCGCAGAGGAAGAGGAGTGCCCTTCGGGGGATCTCGCGGTGTTGTCGTTGCCGTCCTCCCTATCTTCTGCGACCCTTGCCGCCGGACCCATTGGTGGTGCTGGTTGACGGCGTCTGTCGGGTTCGCGGACGCTGTCCTAGCTGAGAGGAGGAACGCATGGTGATGCGTGGTGGTTTGTCGGCGATGGTCGCAGAGGAAGAGGAGTGCCCTTCGGGGGATCTCGCAGTGTTGTCGTTGCTGTCCTCCCTGTCTTCTGCGACCCTTGCCGCCGGACCCACTTGGTGGAGCCGGTTGACGGCGTCCGTTTGGTCTGCGGACGCTGTCCTGGCTGCGCACTTGTGCGCACTGGGGGGCCCTTGTGGCCGTGGTTACTCGGACGTGACTAGTGGGTGTTGGCCATTGGCCGTTTTTCCCGGACGTGTCTCGATGGGCGGCGTATTTATACGCCGCGGCTCGGCGGGTCCTTCGGCCACGGTTCTCGTGGCCGTCGGATAGGTCCTTTATGGATTGGTCGCCGGGCAACCTGTTTCCCCTCGCAAGAGGGACCAGGGGGCTTGCCTTAATTGGCCGGCCCGAGTGGAGTTAACCACAATAAAAAACCACCTGTTATCCCGACTTCGGTCGGGACCAGGGGGCGCGAGCTCAAGTGGAGAAAACCACACTAAAAATCCACCGTGCGGTGGCGACTGCACGCCCGACGGGGTCCAGCGAGGGTTGGTGTGGGGACATCTCCCTTGCCTTGCACGGATCCCGTCCTTGGAGGAGGGCGACGGCTTCTGCCTGAGCCCTAGGCTGCCCCAAGTGGGGGGGCCAGTCGAGTCTGCGCAAGCGGACTGCGCTGGTGGTGGCGTGGTGTTATGGTTCATACCAAGATCCCACGTCATCATCACCCAAGGCGCGTTGACGGTGTAGACCGGGGTTTTTTAGTGGGTATTCTCCGTCTCGCTAACATCTAGAGGCGGAGTGAGTCCCACATAACCTGCTGCGTCCCCGAGTAGCAGGTATGCGTAAATGCATTTTCCCCCGGTGCAACAAAAAAAAAAAAAAAAAGGTTAGGTTAGGTTAGGTTAGGTTAGGTTAGGTTTTTTTTTTTTTTTTTTTTTTTTTAGTGAGTTTTGGACAAAGTTTTATAATTTATCTGTACGTGTTTTCTCGGATATGATACTATTTAAACGCAGGATATTCTATATAGACGTAGAATATTAGTCGGTATTGGCAAAATGGTAACTTCTCTAGCGTGACCAGAGCTATGACAAATTAATGTTTATTGGGACACAATCGAAGAAAGACAGATGATTTTCTAAGTAAATTGGGAAACAAGTTGTAGAAGGAACAGATAGAGACAAGATATTGTTAAGTAGTATTTAAGTAATAAGAAGATGATGAGTTTGAGGATCAGAGAGAATTAGAAAGGAGTTTTCTAATCCCCGTAGTCGGTTTGATCTTGAAGACGAGCCATCATCGCCTTTATACGGGGACACTGGCGGGCATTGGTGGCGTTGTGAGAGACATCGCCTCTGGTGCACATCTTCGCGTTGTACTTAGCGCAGTTATAGCACTTGCGCTTTGACGCGTCGTTCTTATTGGGGCACTCAGAGACTTGATGTCCCTCACTAGCACAATGGGCACAAGGCTTTTTGTCCGCGGTGCATTTGGCCTTAGTGTGCCCGTATTGCAGGCACACATGGCACTGGACAAATCTGCTGAAGTCCTCAACGTGGACACGGCTGTGATCCACGTTGAGTCTCCCGAGAGCGAGGATGGTGGTACGCATCTCGGGAGTGACCTCCAGCACTGCGTTGTATAGGGTGGTATTCTTGTTTGTTGTTAAGAAGCGAGCAATTGAAACATCATTTTGGCACTGCAGGACGTCCAGTAATTCGTCCTTAGAGACGTCTTTAGGGATCCCCTTGAGGATCATGAGTGGGGGTCTCCTTTTGGCGGGCTCGGCAGAAAAACCTTTGACGGTCTTTGTGCGGTTGATGGTTTCGCTGCAATGCTCATGCTTCTCAAACTCAACCCGCAGTTTGCCGTTTGAGATGGGTTGTATTTTAACTGGGGCATACTTTTGTTTCCGGAATGAAACTACTTTTTTCCATTCTGTCACGACCTCGGTTGGTTTCTTGGAAACATCGTCGGCCGTGACTATGATGGCTGGCTTCGTTCGGGGCGCTTTGGGTAGTTTTTTGGACGACGAGGCTACAGAGGCATAGGACACCGCAGTATCGGTTCCCAAAGAGTTATGGGGCTCATAAGGCCTCATCCCATCTTTGAAGGAGGCGAGTTCAGACCTGACGGCCTGCAATATCTCCTCCTTCAAGCTCGACGTAGTCTCGCGGACCTCACAAATGGACTCCTGTAATGTTGCTTCTTTGGCTTCTGCGACGAATTGGTCCTTAAGCTCTCCGTTAAGGAACTCTAAGCCATATAGGAGGTAATCTGTACATTTTAGGATACAGTGCTTGTTGTCCTTGGTGAGACTCTTGTTCGCACCAAGGCAATCATTGATGGTATGGATAACATCTTTGGTTATCTTGTAGTAGGCTTTGAAGTCGGTGAGTTCATCAAGGTCGTGGGTCATCTTAATGACCACGGGCTCTCGTGGTGTAGTCATAATATTAGCGCAGATGATATCACTTGTTCGCAAATTATTCGCAATCGGTGCACAGAGCTCTTCAGCCGCCGGCCTGCCACTCCGTTACGGTGGTCAGGACGCGACGTTGCCCAGGGGACGCGACGTGGACGCAAGCTCTGTGGGGGGTCCCCCGGTTAGGTTAGGTTAGGTTAGGTTAGGTTAGGTTAGGTTAGGTTAGGTTAGGTTAGGTTAGGTTAGGTTAGGTTAGGTTAGGTTAGGTTAGGTTAGGTTAGGTTAGGTTAGGTTAGGTTAGGTTAGGTTAGGTTAGGTTAGGTTAGGTTAGGTTAGGTTAGGTTAGGTTAGGTTAGGTTAGGTTAGGTTAGGTTAGGTTAGGTTAGGTTAGGTTAGGTTAGGTTAGGTTAGGTTAGGTTAGGTTAGGTTAGGTTAGGTTAGGTTAGGTTAGGTTAGGTTAGGTTAGGTTAGGTTAGGTTAGGTTAGGTTAGGTTAGGTTAGGTTAGGTTAGGTTAGGTTAGGTTAGGTTAGGTTAGGTTAGGTTAGGTTAGGTTAGGTTAGGTTAGGTTAGGTTAGGTTAGGTTAGGTTAGGTTAGGTTAGGTTAGGTTAGGTTAGGTTAGGTTAGGTTAGGTTAGGTTAGGTTAGGTTAGGTTAGGTTAGGTTAGGTTAGGTTTTTTTTTTTTTTTTTTTTTTTTTTTTTTTTTAGAAGATTTTAGACAAAATTATTGAAGATATCTGTACATGTATTCTATGGTGTATGGCTATTTTAAGACGCAGAATCTATTTATTTGGGCAAAAATTTAAAACTTCTCTTGCATGACAAGAGCCATAGGAGACAAGGTAATACGAAGGGAGAAGACATAGAAAGACAGAAAAATTGTATAGGGATAGATTGGGGAAAAGTTTATTAATGGCGCAAATTGCTAAAGAATTTAGTCAGAAGATGAAAAGATGCAAGATGTTAGATCGGATTACAAGTGGGAAGTGAAGGAGTTTCACTTCCCGTAGTCGGTCTGATCTTGTAACCGACTCATCATCGCTTTGATGCGTGGGCACTGCCGGGTGTTAGTGGCGTTATGAGCGACATCGCCCTTTGTACACATGCGTGCATGGTACTTGGTGCAATTGAAGCACTTGCGCTTGTTTGGGTCACTCTTGAAGGGACATTCGGGGAGTTGGTGGCCCTCACTTGCGCAGTGAGCGCAAGGCTTCTTGTCGCTGCTGCACTTTGCCTTAGTGTGTCCAAACTGAAGGCAGGTGTAACATTGGACAAAGCGGCTAAAGTCCTCAACGTGGACTCGACTGTGGTCCACGTTGAGTTTCCCGAGAGCGAGGATGGTTTTACGCATCTCGGGGGACACTTCGATAACCGCGTTGTATAGTGTCACGTTTTTGTTCGTGGTCAGGAAGCAGAGGCGACGGACCTCAATGTCGTTCTGGCACGTCAGGACATCAATCAGCTCTTCACGGGTAACGTCCTTGGAGATTCCCTTAAGAATCATAAGGGGGGGGCGACGTTTGGCCGGTTCCGCCGTGAAAGCAGATGAGGCCGTGGTGCGCTTTATAGTCTCGTCACACTGCTCCGGTTTCTCGAACTCTATACGGAGTTTGCCATTGGAGATAGGTTGTATCTTAACAGGAGCATATTTATGCTTCCTGAAAGACACAACCTTCTTCCACTCGCTGACTACCTCAGCCGGTTTTTTCGAGACATCATTGGCCGTCACGATGATGGCCGGTTTGGTTTTGGGCGAAGGGGAAGTGGATTTCGCCATAGAGGCGTAGGAGACTGGGGACGCTGGCGGAACTTCGGGAGGAGCGACTACGGCGGATCTCAGCTCATCCTTGAAGGCGGCGAGTTCATGCTTCACCGCCGCAATCACATCCTCCTTGATGCATTCCGTAGCGTCCTTGGCTTCAATGATGCTCTCATGAAGCGTGGTATTCTTCGACTCATTAACAAATTGGTCCTTTAGCTCCCCCATAAGGAATTCCAACCCATAAGAAAGGAACTCTGTACACTTAAAAATGCAGGCCTTGTTTTCCTTAATCAAACTCTTGTTTGCGTTAAGGCAATCGTTAATGGTACGGATAACGTTGCGGGAGGACTTATAATAATCCTCGAAAGTTTTTACATCACGTAGATTGTAGTCCATCGTGATGATGGTAGATTCTCTCTGGGTAGACATAATGATAGCAGTAATTCACAATTGTTCGCACTTTGATCGCAGAAGCACAGCTCTTTAGCCACCGGTCCTGCCACTCCGTTACGGTGGTCAGGACACGGTGTTGACAGGGGACGCGACGAGGACGCAAGCTGTGGGGGGTCCCCCGGTTAGGTTAGGTTAGGTTAGGTTAGGTTAGGTTAGGTTAGGTTAGGTTAGGTTAGGTTAGGTTAGGTTAGGTTAGGTTAGGTTAGGTTAGGTTAGGTTAGGTTAGGTTAGGTTAGGTTAGGTTAGGTTAGGTTAGGTTAGGTTAGGTTAGGTTAGGTTAGGTTAGGTTAGGTTAGGTTAGGTTAGGTTAGGTTAGGTTAGGTTAGGTTAGTAGTTAGGTTAGGTTAGGTTAGGTTGTAGGTTAGGTTAGGTTAGTTAGGTTAGGTTAGGTTAGGTTAGGTTAGGTTAGGTTAGGTTAGGTTAGGTTAGGTTAGGTTAGGTTAGGTTAGGTTAGGTTAGGGTTAGGTTAGTTAGGTTAGGTTTAGGTTAGGTTAGGTTAGGTTAGGTTAGGTTAGGTTAGTTAGGTTAGGTTAGGTTAGGTTAGGTTAGGTTAGGTTAGGTTAGGTTAGGTTAGGTTAGGTTAGGTTGAGGTTAGGTTTTTTTTTTTTTTTTTTTTTTTTTTTTTTTTTTTTTTTTTGATGAGTTTTGGTCAAAATATTGTGATTTCTGTTATTGTTTTTCCAGATTTTGTGATTTGAGTTATTTCGGTATTAAGTAACAACGGAGTAGCTTCTCTAACGTAATCAGAGCTATAACGAACTGTTGTGAATTTCGGGAGAAGTCTAGGAAGAAACAGAAGATTTAGGGTAGAAAAAAGGTGATTTGTACTAATGAGGAAGATACTTAATATTTAAGTCAGAAAAATTTTAGGAAAGAAGACATGTTAGGGCTCTTGGGACTTAGGTGAGGTGTCTACGTCCCATAATCAGTCTGGTCCTGAAGGCGGGCCATCATGGACTTTATTCGGGACATTGGCGGGAGTTGGTGGCATTGTGGGCTGTGTCACCCTTGGTACACATTTTGCGTGATATTTTACGCAATTGTAGCACTTTCGTTTTATGCTGTCATGTTTGTGAGGGCACTCGGAAACCTGGTGACCCTCACTTGCGCAGTGTGCACAGGGTTTCTTTTCAGCCGTGCATTTGGCCTTTGTATGGCCGTACTGGAGGCACACGTGGCATTGCACGAATCGGCTGAAGTCCTCAACGTGACACGGCTGTGATCCACGTTGAGTCTTCCTAATGCGAGGATGTTGAGGCGCATAGCCGGGGTGACCTCCAGTACTGCATTGTACAGTGTAACATTTCTGTTACTCGTCAGGAAGCACAAGCGCGAGATTTCGACGTCGTTTGGCCGTGGAGGACGTCCAAAAGTTCGTCCTTGTTGACATCCTTGGGGATGCCTTTTAGAATGAGTAGAGGGGGTCGTCGTTTGGCCTGTTCGGCCGAGAATCCTTTTACGGGACTGGGTGCGTTTAATTGTTTCGTCGCACTGTTCTGGCTTTTCAAACTCCACACGCAGCTTGCCGTTTGAAATCGGCTGGATCTTGGTTGGCGCATATTTATGTTTGCGGAAAGAAACCACCTTCTTCCACTCGGAAGCGACTTCCAGTGGTTTCTTCGAAACATCGTCGGCTGTGATGATAATGGCCGGCTTTGTTCGGGGCGCTGTGGGTGTTTTGGACGAAGAAGTTATGGAGGCATATGACACCGCGGGAGCGGCGACAGCTGAAGGAGGTGGGGAAGATTTTATTTCCTCTCTCAGAGTGGCTATTTCGGACTTTACGGCCTGGATTATTTCCTCCTTCAGGCCTGTGGTGGATTCACGAACTTCGCAAAGGGACTCATGGATGAAGCCTTCCTTGGTTTCTTCTACAAAATCATTTTTGAGGTCAAATTTCAGGGCATTCGCGTATTCCAGGAACTCAACGCATTTAGTGATGCAGTCCTTATTTTCTCTTGTGAGACTCTTGTTAGCAGAGAGGCATCTTTTTATTGTTCCTAAAACACTCTGGGTTACTTCAAAGCAAGCATTGAAGTCCGTTAGATCGCTTTTGTCGTAGTCTAGGGTAATCGTCACAGATTGGGTAGCCATTTTCGCAATGTTGAAAACGCAGTAAATTCGCAAGTAAGACGCAGGTTATTCGCATTGATCGCAGATGTCACAGAAAGGCACAGAGCTCTTTAGCCGCCGGCCTGCCACTCCGTTACGGTGGTCAGGACGCGACGTTGCCCAGGGGACGCGACGTGGACGCAAGCTCTGTGGGGGGTCCCCCGGTTAGGTTAGGTTAGGTTAGGTTAGGTTAGGTTAGGTTAGGTTAGGTTAGGTTAGGTTAGGTTAGGTTAGGTTAGGTTAGGTTAGGTTAGGTTAGGTTAGGTTAGGTTAGTTTTTTTTTTTTTTTTTTTTTTTTTTTTTTTTTTTTTTTTTTTTGTTGTCTTTTACCTCTGACGTGATCAGAGACTTTTGTATGCTTTTTTATATTTTCTTTGCTTTATAATGTTTGCTTTATTTTATGTATGTGTAATATTTGCTGTATTTTATGTGCTTTATTTTTATGATTGCTTTTATATATACTGTTATGTTATTTTTGTATTTATACTTTATGTAGTTATGCTTGTTTGTATCTATGCTTAAGTTTTATTTCTTGCTATTGCCTGCTCCGCTATGGCTGTTATGTAATTTAGGAAATGTTCCCGCCTTTCGGGGTCGGCGATGATTTCTTGGATTGTATTTATATTAATTTCTGTGTTTATTCTATGTTTCAGGTCAAATCTGGCTCTTTCTGTGGATGGGCATTCTGTGAGTAGGTGGGGGACAGTTTCTTCTACGCTTGGGTCGCAAATGCAGGCTGGGCTGGTTTTACATTTAAACTTGTTCAGGTATTGGGCGAATCCACCATGTCCGGTAAGTATCTGCGTTATTTTGCCGTTGAGTTCAATTTTTCTAATTATTTTATGTGCGCTTATGGCGTCTGGGAAGAATAATTTTGTGGTGCCTGCCGTTTCTCCAGATTGGTATCTGCGGTTCCATTCGTCAAGAGACTCCAGGCGGATTTGTCTCTTGACGAATGAAACCGGACACTGGTCATAATCTGGTCTGGTTTTCTTAAAGAGCGCCGCTTCTTTTGCTAACTCGTCCGCTCTCTCATTGCCCTCCAGTCCGGCATGAGCTTTGATCCAGAAGAGGTGCACGTGCTTGTTCTGCTGCTTGCAGGTTTCCAGATCCTGGCGCACCTCTTCTGCGATCGGCTGTAGTGACCCTGGGTTTTTTATGCATTCGAGAGCGGACCGTGAGTCGCTGTAAATGCCGAATGTCGTCTCTTTCCTTTTAAGGATTTCTGCTGTGGCTCTTCGGATGGCAAGCAATTCGGCCTGGTAGACGGAGCAGTGGTCTTCCAGTTTGAGTTTGATAGCTCTTATTTCTCTCTCTTTATTCCATATGGAGACCGCTGCTCCAACCTTGCCTTCGATTTTGCTGCCATCCGTGTATATGCATAAGTCCTGTCCACTATTTGCATCCACCGATTCCTGGTCAACCAGGCACAGGAAGTCATTATTTGTCTGTTTTGCGGGGTGGGGTTTCTCACAGAAGGGTACTTTTGCCTCTACCTCTCTGTCCAGTGTCGGCTGGGTGATTCCTTTTTTGGACATATAAAGTGCCGCAGCTTCCTTTATTCTGATGTCCAGTGGGAGGATTCCCGCCAACACTAGGGCAGAGTTCAGGGAGACAGTTCGGTATGCTTTACCTATCTTCTGTGCAAAACCCCTTTGCACCGCATTCAGGTGTTTTTGTATGCCAATCTTCTCGGCAGCTGGTGCCCATACGCTCGCCGCATACATAATTACGGGCTCCACCACTGCCGTATAAATGCTCTTTATTACATCTGGATGCAGGCCCCAGTTTGTTTTTGCGGCTCTTGAAAGTTGTCCATAGATTCTTACAGCTTTTTTACATGCAGCGTTTACGTGGCTGTTAAATGTCAATTTTCTATCCAGGACAACTCCCAAGAGCTTCACTTCCTCCACCATTTGGATGTCCGTGCCGGCCATTCTCAGTTGTGGGGTGTCGTACTTCAGTTTTTTGGTCAGGGTCATGGCTGTCGTCTTATGGGGGGCAAATTTTAACTTATTTTTGACACCCCACTCCTGAATGAATGCCAGCGTTGGATTTGCCTGCTTTTCTATTTCGTCAGCGGTTCTTCCAGTGTATGCCAGGACGATGTCATCTGCAAAGGCCTGGCAGTACACGCCTCTTTCTTCCAGCTCTACTAGCAAAGGATCCAGCAGGAGGTTCCAGAGTAGTGGCCCACCTATAGAGCCCTGTATGCAGCCCTTTTCGGTGTCCACCCTGCACTCTTTGCCCGCGTATCTGACCTCTACCTTTCTACTCTCCAGGTAGCTATCGATAACTTTCCTAATATTGTGGGGACAGCCCTTCTCGGCGAGCCTTATCTTTATTGCGGGCCACCATGCACTGTCAAAGGCCCCCTCTATGTCCAGTGAAACGATGGTTACAATTTGCTTTTGCTCCATTTGCTCTTGGATGTGTTTCACTAGTACATAGAGGGAGTCCTCAGTGCTCCTCTGGGGGATGAACCCATATTGGCGGGGGTTTAATTTTGGTAGTGTGTGGTACTTTATCCTGGCCATGATCATCTTTTCCAATATCTTTCCTAGCACTGGCAAAAGCCCTATGGGTCTGTAGGACTTGGGATCTGTGTAGCTTTTCTTCCCGGGTTTCCTCAATACAATTACTGTGGCTACTTTCCATATTGCAGGGAAGAGTCCCAGCTCCATACATTTATTTGCCAGCGCTAGGAAGACATTGTCGTTTAGGGTGATGGCTCTCTCGCATATGTCGGCTGTCAGGCCGTCTTTGCCGGGGGCCTTTTTTGGGTTAAAGCTTCGTGCTGCTCTTAACATCTCATCTTTCGTAAATAGGGGGTCAGGGTGTTCTTCGTTATTTATCTGTGTGTTTATTTGTTTAGCTTTGTGTCTTATTTCTTTCTGTTCTGGTAAATCTTCATTTTCATCGTCTTTTGGGTAAAAGGTTTTTGCGAGAAGTTCGGCTGATTGTTCTGCGTCCAGGGTTTTTCCTTCGCTGTTGAGCATTTCGTCTTCCTGTCTTTTTGTTGTTCGTCCTATGACTCGGTAAATTCCTTCCCATAGTCCTTCTTTGTCTTGTTTTTCACAGAATTTCTTCCAACTTTCTGTTTGTGCCTTTTTTGCTTGATTTTCATACTCTTCTTTCTGTTTCAGGTATTCCTGGATTACTTCGGGTCTGCGGATTGGTGCGGCGCAACGGATTCTCCGCTTCTTCGTGGCTACGTCTCTTTTCATTGCGGCGAGTTCGTCAGTCCACCACGGCAAGGTAAGTAAACTTTTATTTTTCTTTTTTGGTATGGCTTTATCGCATGCGTTTATTATGGCTGTAGTGTAGTTTTTTGTTATTTCTTCCAGGTCTAGTTTGTTGCTTGTGTTATTAATGTTGTGTTCGTTTATTCCTTTAGTTTCTAATGCTTCTGTTAATTGTTTGTCGAATAATTCCCAGTCTGCTTTTCTAGTGTTGTAGATTCTGGTAGTTCTTTTTATGTCTGTGCCTATTGCTTTTTGCAGGTTTATGGTGAATAGGATTGCGCCGTGATCGGATCCTGTGACGTCTCCCGCCACTCTCCATCCCTCTATCTTGGTGAGCATGTCGGTGGTGCACACTGTTATATCGACACAGCTGGTGATCCTTCTGTCGCCTCTGATTGTATCAAAAGTCGGGTCAGAGCCCTGGTTTAGGATCTCTAGACCCAACTCTTCGATCATACCAGCTAATGCTTCTCCCCTGTGGTTCACCTCTCGACTGCCCCACCATAGGTTCCACGCGTTTACATCTCCTCCCAGTACCGTGTCTCTTGTGCCTATGTCACGCATGATTTTGCTGAGAAGCTCCAGATCGGGTTCAATTGGTTGGTCTCCTTCGAGGTATACGGAGACCATGCCAATTTCCCATGCAGAGGTTCTCAGCTTGACCACCACTATATTTTCCGTTGTTAAGTCAGGGCACAATACGACGTCGATGTCTTTGTTGAAGACAGCAATTGCAGATTTATTTACCTTGGATGTTTTACGGCTACATTGTATAATCCTTACATCAGGATAGGTTTTCATTTCTCCAATGGAGCCGATGTAAGGTTCTTGGATCATTGCAACTGCTATCTTCCTCTTGGACGCTTCTAACATGAGTTCTGAGGTGGCCAGTTGACTCCTTTGTAGGTTAGCTTGTATGACACGGTACTGGGTGATGGGTACGCTGGTGCTTGAGTTGTTTTGTCTGCTGTTTGGGATTACTGCCGGGACGCCCTTAGCAGCGGTATTGCACGGTGGACCTCGCTAAGGAGTCCCACCGTTGCCTTATTGGGCATTCCTGGCTGAAGGCACTGTGGTCTGCATGGTCCATTTTTGCCTTGGTGCAGTTGGTGCACTTGGGGGCCTCGCCGGAGGTCCGGCTTGTGCATTCGGACCTATGGTGCTGGCCTCCGCAGTGACCGCACACGTCGGCTGCCTGTTCGCAGAAGCGCTTGCTGTGGCCGTATCCTAGGCAGCGTGAGCATTGGATAAGAGGCGACTGGTCGGCTACTCTCACTTTTTGCAGGTCTACATGCAGGATTCCCACCGCTGTGAGCCTGTTCCAGAGTGTGGGAGATACCTTGACCACTATATGAGTAGCCAGTGGGTTACGGGTGGGTTTCCTGTATTTGACCTCCATGCGGTCCTCTTCTTTGCTTATTCCTGCAAAGATGTCCTTATTTTGCATCCTGATGCCAGCCAGTACTTCCTCGTTGGAGTTATACTTCATGACATCACGAAGTATGACGAGTGGGTCCTTATTCTTGACCTCCTCTACTTTCAGGGATTTTTCTGCAGTTTCAATTCTCTCCTTTACTCTTCCTAGTTCTTCCTTCGTTGTGCAGCCGATTATTATTTTCCTATCTTTTGCCTTTCTGATCTTATCTATTTTAACTCCTTCTTCTTTTGCATTGATTGCCTGTCTTATCTTATTGATGACTTGGTCTCCAGTCTCTGTCTCATTTGAGGAAGTGATTACCACTGAGTGCATGGCTTCAGCGGTCCTGACGTTGGCTCTTGGTACTCCAGCCGCCATTCCTGCATATGTCTTAGGCCCTGCGATTGTCCTTTCTTTTTGTTCATCTATCGCTTCCTTAAGCCTCTTCATTTCCTCCTGGCTGTCTTTCAGGAGTTTGGAATGTTCCTGTATTGCTTGGAGCATCTTTGCGCCTTCTTCTTTCAGAGCTGTGTCATCTTTTTTGTGCTGTATAATCTCCTTTTCAATCACTATTGATTTTTCGTGTGTTTCCTTTCCTTTCATCAACTTATTCTCTCTTTCTGCGTTCTTTACTAGCCTGTACATTTTGTCTAGGCTGTTAATGACTGCGTTTTTAATGGAGGTTTTAAGATTTCCGCTTTGGCTCATCTCAAACAAAGCGTGTTTCAGGGTCGCCTCTGCCTCCTCTGTGCGCGGTGTGACAACTTCTGGCATGTATTCCACGAACTTTACTTGCTCCGGTTCGCTGGGTTTTGGTGCCTTAGCCTTTGGCTTGGAGGGTTTTGTCCCCTTTTTGGTCTGTTCCGGGGGAGTGTAGTCTGGATCAGAATTCTCTGGCGCGACTTCTCCTCTGGTTTTCGAGGGATCTGCAGCTGCTGTTAGTGCTGTGCTCACGCTAGACGGGATCTTGGAGGGGCCTTCTATTGTGATGGTCTTATTTAGAGGTTGCTGCTTGGTTGGGTCCTTTGGAGACGATGTGGCAGCGCCGGTGACGAGCCGTTCCGGGGACTGAGTGGCTTGAGGTTGTGTCCCTTGTGATGTTGAGGGAACGGGCTCTTCCATGGCTGCTGTCTCCTGGGGGGACATTGTTGGGTTTCTAGTCGGTGATCTAGAGACAACCATTGTATAGCTGTTTTTTTTTTTTTTTTTTTTTTTTATATATAGGTACAAGTAAGTACAGGTAAGTAGTAAGGTTTTATTTATTATTTAATATGTATTTTAATCGGTTTTTGTATTTTTCAGGTGGCGAGTACGAGTTGAGCAGATGGGTGTGCAAACAACTCGACGTTACAAGATGGGGCTGTACTACTCAACGGTGAGGTGGGTGTGATAAAAAAAATTTTGACTGTCTAAAATGTTCGATAATTTAGGTCGAAATTTTACAAAAATCGAAGTTTTATGAAATCGGTAAGTAAAAGGTTAAATATTATTATGCGTATGTATAGAGGCCTTAATGGCCTATTTATTGTTATTAATTAAAGATATGCTCTCTATGGAAAAATAAAGAAATTATAAAAAATTTTTGGTGGTGCGAAAAAGGTTAATGGATGGGTGTGCGCAGATTATATCACAAATGGTATGTAATATAAGACCGGTAACTAATAACTTAATAATTCTATGTGGAAAGCTATTTGACTATATGGATCTCGGCAACTAATGGGTTAACAACGAAATTGAGTATATAGGTAGGTAAGGCGTTAACTATATACTATATGTCTAGAAGAGACTTATATAAAATAAAATTTATTGACAAAGTTATTTAAGATTGAAATTTTAAAAGTGAAATATCTCTGGCGGTGAAAGGGTTAAGAGGTGCGAGGGGGGGTTAAAAAGATGAAGGGTGCAAATAGAATCCATAAACTAAAAGAAAATTAAAGATCGGTCAAGAGATAGCGAAGATATAGGCAAAACAAAATCGGAAAAATTTTAGGTGCAGTAACCCCGAAACCGGTTAAATCCAGCGAAAAGTCCACCTAAGGTCGGTGAATTTTCGATGAAATTTGTATGGGGAAATTTATATGAAGAATTTGAGAAGGTGTAAAACGGTGTGGTATTAGTGTATGAAGATGGGAGGGGTGTCGGATTATAGGTCTTGAAGAGACCTACAATAAAGGTATATGGACTATATACTCTAAATATAATGGTTATTTAATTATGAATTTTCTAAGAAATTATTTTCATATATGGACTACAGTATGGGAAGCAATACTGCACTAAAGTATCACGGAAAATTCTAAGTCAAAACTGGAAAAATTTATTGCGGGAAAACTATTGGGGATAGACCCGTCGGGTAAAAAGTGGGAGGGAGATAAAAATTCTAGGGATATTAGGTGCGAATTTCAGCAACGTAGCTCTCTTCTTGGTGATTTAAAATCGAGTTGGTTAGGTTAGGTTAGGTTAGGTTAGGTTAGGTTAGGTTCGTATCGGGTTGCGCGCAACCAGCTGCGCCCCATTGGTCCCCCACTGACAGAGACTCTCGAGCCTAGTCTGTTAGGGGAAGTGGTCCGGGCGCTCTTTCCGGCCACATCGAACGATTTCTCCCCGCCGACTATGTGCCCTCCTCGGGCAGTCAATCCCGAAGAAATACCTTCCATCACACCGGAAGAGCTTAGCTCGGCGGCACACTGTCTCCGGGCTAAGAAGACAGCGCCCGGCCCTGACGGCGTCCCAGCTCGAGTGGTAGCCTTGGCTATCCCTCAAATGGAAGACAGGTTTCGGGACCTCTACGACCAATGTCTAACGGTCGGGAGGTTCCCCAAACCGTGGAAGGAAGGCCTACTATGCCTCCTTAAGAAAGAAGGGCGTCCGCTCGACTCCCCATCGGCCTACCGACCTATAGTCCTGCTGGACGAGGTCGGGAAGCTTTTCGAACGCATTATTGCAGGCCGTATAAATGAACACCTGCAGGGAGTCGGACCGGAACTATCCGACCGGCAATATGGCTTTAGGAGAGGGCGATCAACAATAGATGCCCTCTCCAAATTGAAAGAGACCGTTGAGGAGGCGGAACGGGGCGGGCAAGGCGTGCTAGCTGTGTCATTCGACATAGCGAACGCGTTTAACTCGATTCCCCACTCCACCATACTCGAGGCCATTGACTTTTTCGGCCTCCCCGCTTACCTGAAGTCCTTACTGGCCGATTACTTACGTGAAAGGTCGGTAATGTACGTAGACCGAAACGGCGTCCTGCGCCGGCATGCCGTCGGGTCCGGTGTTCCGCAAGGGTCCGTTCTGGGCCCATTGCTATGGAACATCGGATATGATTGGGTCCTCCGTGGTGCTCTCCTCCCGGGCACGAGTGTAATATGCTACGCAGACGACACCCTTCTTACAGCCCGGGGGAGAACCTTTGACGAGGCATCGCGACGAGCTTCAGCTGCGGGATCTCTGTTGGTCCAACGCATTGGACTCTTGGGCCTTCGGGTTGCGCTGGAAAAGACCGAGGCCATATACTTTCACGGGCCTCGGCAACGCCGACCCTATGACGCACACATCGTCGTCCAAGGCACAAGAATAGAAGTAGGAAAACTTCTCAAGTATTTGGGTCTCCTGTTGGACCCGAGGTGGCTATTCGATCAACATTTCGACCGTTTGTCACCCCGCCTCCTAAAAGCCGCGGACGCCCTATCTTGGCTTCTCCCCAACCTGGGGGGACCCAAAGCCAGTTGCAGGCGATTATATGCCGGCATAATCCGCAGTATGGCGCTCTACGGGGCGCCTATCTGGGCGGATGTAGTCTCTAGAAACGACAACTCGAGAAACCTACGGCGACCTCAGAGGGCCATCGCCCAAAGAGTCGCCCGGGCCTATCGAACGGTCAGTTTCGATGTCTCTTGTGCCCTGGCCGGTACGCCTCCATGGGAACTAGAAGCCCAGGTGTTGGCCAGGGTATATCATTGGACTGCGACGGAAAGGGCGAGAGGAGAACGTCCAGCGCCCGCGGAGCGGGGCGCAATAAGACGAGAGGCCCAAGAGGACTTACAACTCCTCTGGACTGAAAGCCTCACCTCTGCCATATATGGCAGATGGTTCTTGAACGCAATACTGCCGATCTTCGGCAACTGGCTTGACCGGCCCCACGGATTCTTAACCTTCCGTCTGGTGCAGGTATTGACCGGGCATGGCTGCTTTGGGCAATATCTGCACAGGATCGGGAGAGAGGAATCTGAGGTGTGCCGAGAGTGTGGAGCAGGCTGCGACTCGGTGGAGCACACACTATTCGTGTGCTCAGCATGGGACGCACAGCGTGCTGAACTTGCCAACACTATTGGGCCTTTCGACTCGCTCCTCACGGTCATCACGGCCATGGTGGGGAGCCGCCCAGCTTGGAATGCAATGGCCTCCTTCTGCGAGACAACTATGTCCCTGAAGGAGGCCGCGGAGCGAGAGAGGGAGGATGATCCTTCCGCTCCTGCGCTCCGACGTCGCAGGGGTGGCCGAGCTCGGCGTGGTTATCGCCGGCTCATGCCGCCCGACGGAGGTCAGCGGGCTGGAGGTGTGGGGACACCGCCGCCCGCGTCGAATGGTTGACCTCCGTCACCGTTGAATGGGAGTGTGCTCCCCTTCGGGCCACTCCCGTCGTTCCCCCCTAGTGGGGGGAAAAGCTTTGGAGGCCTGTTTTGACGGGCCGCGCTGATGTTGACTTGGTGAACATTGAAATAGGTCCCTCGACTTCATCTTATGGCGCAAGACGGAGGGGCCGGGGTTTTTAGTGGGTATTCTCTACCTCATATCATCTCGAGGTAGAGGTCCGCTCTCCTATATTTGAGAGCGGCGTGAGTCCCACATACCCCGCCGCTTCCCCAGGCGGCGGGTATGCGTAAAAGCATTTTCCCCGGTCAAACAAAAAAAAAAAAAAAAAAAAAAAGGTTAGGTTAGGTTGGGGTACAACAAGGGAAGCCTCCACGCGTGGTCGTCTTTCAGACGGCCCGGCGTACCCCGGGCAACGGCGGGTAGTAGGTTACCATTCGACTACTACCCGACGGCTAATTCCCTAGAGGAGAGACGCTTGGATCCCGTCTCTCCTCGAACAAGGTGGGGCCAGTGTTGGCGTTGTACACTGCGACGCCAACACACGGCCAGTGCTTCGGCACATTTTGATGTGGCCATTACGGCCGGGGGTCTCCCCCAATGGCGGGGCATTTGCCCGATTGACGAGACGTGCTACCGGACTTGACTTGGGCCTAAGGCCAATTCTCCCGGACGCGACATTTGGTGGGCGCATTTGCGCGAACCGAACGGATGCGTTCGCGCATCTTTTCGGTGAAAGACGTTGCCGTAGGGCGTAGGATGGCGGTGTATCACCGCGGCTCGGCGGGTCCGTCGACTACGGTTCTCGTAGTCGTCGGATAGGTCCATTTTGGACTGGTCGTCGGGCAACCTGTTTCCCCTTGCAGAAGGGACCAGGGGGCTTGCCTTAATTGGCCGGCCCGAGTGGAGTGAGACCACAATAAAAAACCACCTGTTATCCCGACTTCGGTCGGGACCAGGGGGCGCGAGCTCAAGTGGAGAAAACCACAATAAAAAACCACCGTGCGGCGGCGGCTGCACGCCCGACGGGGTTCCGCGAGGTCGGCACGGGGATGCTGGCCACGTATTGCACGAACCCCGTCCTTGGAGGAGAGAGACGGCCCTTACGGGCCTGATCTCTAGGTCGCCCCAAGTGGGGGGGCCAGCCCGAGTCTGCCTAGCAGACCAGCGCTGACAGCGTCGCGGCGTTATAGTTGAGGACCCGCGATGCTGTCGCCCAAGGCGCATTTGACGGTGCAAACCAGGGTTTTTTAGTGGGTATTCTCTGCCGACGCGGAGTGAGTCCCACATAACCCGTCTGCTTCCCCGGGCAGCGGGTATGCGTAAACTGCATTTCTCCCTGGTGAAACAAAAAAAAAAAAAAAAAAAGGTTAGGTTAGGTTAGGTTAGGTTAGGTTTTTTTTTTTTTTTTTTTTTTTTTTTTTTTTTTTTAAGAGAGTTTTGGGCAAGATTTTTGTGTTTTCTGTACATGTTTTCTCGGATTTTATACTATTGAGACGCTGGACATTCTATAACGACGTAGAATATTAGTAAGTATTTACAATATGGTAGCTCCTCTAGCGTGACCAGAGCTATAACAAAAGAGAAGTTTGTTGGGACACAGTCAGAGAAATACAGAAGAATTTTCTAGGTGAGTTGGGAAAATAGTTTGTAGAAGGGACTAAGGGGCAAGATATTTGTCAGTTGAAAATTTAGGAAGAGAAGATTAGAGTTTAGATGGCATTTGGGACTAAGAAGAGATTTTCTAGTCCCCGTAATCGGTTTGGTCTTGAAGGCGGGCCATCATCGCCTTGATACGAGGACACTGGCGGGCGTTGGTAGCGTTGTGGGTCACATCGCCTCTGGTGCACATCTTCGCGTTGTACTTAGCGCAATTGTAGCACTTACGCTTTGTCGCGTCGGTCTTATTGGGGCACTCAGAGACTTGATGTCCCTCACTAGCGCAATGGGCACAGGGCTTTTTCTCCGCGGTGCATTTTGCCTTGGTGTGCCCGTATTGTAGGCACAGGTGGCACTGTACAAACCGGCTGAAGTCCTCAACGTGGACACGGCTGTGATCCACGTTGAGTCTCCCGAGAGCGAGGATGGTGGTACGCATCTCGGGAGTAACCTCCAGCACGGCGTTGTACAAGGTGGTATTCTTGTTTGTGGTGAGGAAGCATAGTCGAGCAATAGACACATCATTTTGGCACTGCAAGACGTCCAGTAATTCGTTCTTGGACACGTCTTTCGGGATCCCCTTAAGGATCATGAGTGGGGGTCTCCTTTTAGCGGGCTCTGCAGAAAAACCTTTGATGGCCTTTGTGCGATTGATGGTCTCGTTACAATGCTCGTGCTTCTCAAACTCGACGCGCAGTTTCCCGTTTGAGATGGGCTGTATCTTTACCGGGGCGTACTTTTGTTTCCGGAAGGAAACAACCTTCTTCCACTCAGATACGACCTCGGTTGGCTTTTTAGAGACATCGTCAGCCGTGACGATGATGGCCGGCTTTGTTCGGGGCGCTGGTTGGTTCTTCTTCGAGGCTACGGAGGCATAGGACACCGCAGGAGCGGCTCCCAAAGAGTTATGAGGCTCAGAAGGCCTCATCCCATCTTTGAAGGAGGCGAGTTCAGACCTGACGGCCTGCAATATCTCCTCCTTCAAGCCCGACGTAGTCTCGCGGACCTCAGATATGGATTCGTGTAGGGATGCTTCTTTGGCTTCTGCTACGAATTGGTCCTTGAGTTCGCCGTAAAGGAACTCTAACCCGTACAGTAGGAAGTCCGTGCATTTTAGAATGCAATGCTTGTTTTCCTTGGTGAGAGACTTGTTCGCACCAAGGCAGTCATTGATGGTATGTATGACGTCTTTTGTAGTTTTATAGTAGGCTTTAAAGTCGGTTAGCTCATCTAGTTCGTGGGTCATCTTAATGACCACGTTCTCACGTTGGGTAGTCATCTTGATATTCGCAATGATAGCAGGTATTCGCAATTAGTTCGCAATCAGTGCACAGAGCTCTTCAGCCGCCGGCCTGCCACTCCGTTACGGTGGTCAGGACGCGACGTTGCCCAGGGGACGCGACGTGGACGCAAGCTCTGTGGGGGGTCCCCCGGTTAGGTTAGGTTAGGTTAGGTTAGGTTAGGTTAGGTTAGGTTAGGTTAGGTTAGGTTAGGTTAGGTTAGGTTAGGTTAGGTTAGGTTAGGTTAGGTTAGGTTAGGTTAGGTTAGGTTAGGTTAGGTTAGGTTAGGTTAGGTTAGGTTAGGTTAGGTTAGGTTAGGTTAGGTTAGGTTAGGTTAGGTTAGGTTAGGTTAGGTTAGGTTAGGTTAGGTTAGGTTAGGTTAGGTTAGGTTAGGTTAGGTTAGGTTAGGTTAGGTTAGGTTAGGTTAGGTTAGGTTAGGTTAGGTTAGGTTAGGTTAGGTTAGGTTAGGTTAGGTTAGGTTAGGTTAGGTTAGGTTAGGTTAGGTTAGGTTAGGTTAGGTTAGGTTAGGTTAGGTTAGGTTAGGTTAGGTTAGGTTAGGTTAGGTTAGGTTAGGTTAGGTTAGGTTAGGTTAGGTTAGGTTAGGTTAGGTTAGGTTAGGTTAGGTTAGGTTAGGTTAGGTTAGGTTAGGTTAGGTTAGGTTAGGTTAGGTTAGGTTAGGTTAGGTTAGGTTAGGTTAGGTTAGGTTAGGTTAGGTTAGGTTAGGTTAGGTTAGGTTAGGTTAGGTTAGGTTAGGTTAGGTTAGGTTAGGTTAGGTTAGGTTAGGTTAGGTTAGGTTAGGTTAGGTTAGGTTAGGTTTTTTTTTTTTTTTTTTTTTTTTTTTTTTTGGTTATGTCTAGTTCCTCTAACATAATCAGAGTCTTTGGTGTTGCTTTTTTCATTTTTATTTGCTTTTTGTTTGTTTGCTTTATTTTGGCTGAAGTTATATTTGTTATTTATATGCTTATTTCCTGTGCTTTTATGATTGCTTTGTATTTATGCTTTATATTTGTGCTTGTGTATTTTACATTATATTTATACTTATATTTGTGCTTGTTTATTTGTGTCATATATATGTATATATTATATATATTATTTTATATATTATTTATGTTTTGTTTCGTTTATTTGCCTTTTCTACGATGTTTGTTATGAATTGCAGTAAGTCCTCCCGACTGGCGGGGTCTGCTATGATCTCGTGCAATTTATCGTAGTTTATTGCTCTGCCTATCTTTTGCTCCAGGTCATATCGGGCTCTGTCGTTAGTTGGACATTCGACGAGGAGGTGCTGCACCGTTTCCTCCTTGTCCGGGTCGCATATGCAAGCCGGACAAGACTTGCACTTGAAGCGGTGCAGGTACTGGGCAAACCCTCCATGACCTGTAAGCATTTGTGTGATTTTGTTGTTAAGTTCCATTTCTTTTAGGATCTTGTATGCGCTAGTTGTTTTAGGGAAGAAAGCTTTGGTGACTGCGGCTGTGGTGCCGGATGTGTATCTCCGGTCCCATTCGTCCAGGGATTCCAGGCGGATCTGTCTCTTGGCGAATGAGACCGGACACTGATCGTATTCCGGTTTGGTTTTCTTTTTAAGCGCGGATTCTTTGGCTAGCTCGTCAGCCCTCTCATTCCCTTCAAGCCCCGCATGCGCCTTAATCCAAAA